>JANRMT010062824.1:2415056-2437050 GCA_026402145.1 Polypterus bichir lapradei | reverse complement strand
AACTCTGCTCACATCATGTCGCTTCGTACCGCAAGCTGCAAGTAGTAAGTCTGTGATAAGCGGAATACCGCTACGCTTTCCACTCACGGGACGGAAGGACAATCCCGACCGCTTTTATATAGTAAGAAAGAAGAAGAAGATATCGCACAGTCTGGAGTAGAAAATCATCTTTTACCTGGAAAAATGAAACTACAAATCCCATCGTGCATTGCAAAATGGACGGGGCGTGTGTGAAACTCCGCGCCTGCGTAGCACTCACGGGACGGAAGGACAATCCCGACCGCTTTTATATAGAAGGATGTGCTACAGAAATAAATATTGTTGTTGTTGCTTTATTCTATGTGTGTAACAACTTTTCCCTATCTTCTGTGGGCTGTTTGGTTTGAATTTTCATTAAACGTTTTCACAAAAAAAACCTTTTTTGGACTGAGAGATTTGTTTTGGCTGCGGTGGGTTGGCACCCTGCCCAGGATTGGTTCCTGCCTTGTGCCCTGTGTTGGCTGTGATTGGCTCCAGCAGACCCCCGTGACCCTGTGTTCGGATTCAGCGGGTTGGATAATGGATGGATTTGTTTTGGTGTTTGTTTGATCCCTGCTTGATCCTGCCTTACATACCAACAGCTACAAAGGTGCGGTCTTGTCTGCCCACTGCTATCAGGAAATTGAGTGTGGCCCAAAACAGTTGGAGTGCCAGCTGGGCAAACCTGTTTAATGCCAAAAAAAAAAAAACTTAACAGGCGCTCGATGGCGCTATCAAGACAACACAGGCAGTGGTCTTTTATCGCCCTTTAGTGGTGTGCTCTTGGATATTACGGGCTTGGAGTTGTTCCTGAAAGGTCAGCTCTCAGGTCCAAATGAGAAATTACCTTCCAGCACTTCTCTGGCTCAGCTGCCCTCAAGGGGGAGTTTCTCTGCGTTGTAAAGGGAAAAGGAGACAAGACTAATAGCAACAGCGCCCCCTTTCAGCCTGGGGTTATACCACATACCTTTGGTGGGTTGGGAAGGCGAAACTGTGACATGCAGGCATGACATTAGATTTCAACCTGTCATATCTTATATGGGTTCAAGCAAAATGTGCAAAAAATGAATAATGAAAACAAATTGTGTACCAGCCACATTTTTGAAAATGTTACCTGCTGCCCCCTACTCTCTCATGCAACTCTGAGTCCCCCAGGCTGATCTAAAATTGAGTGTCAACTGTGGATGCATAAGAAAGATAAAAAAATAAAAAAAAATCTTAAGTTTTATTTTAGTCAGGGTAGATGGAAAGGAATTCAGTCAAAATTCAGATGAATAAAAGCATATCAAGAATCTCCTTCAAAATTATTAAAATGGACCACCAGGAAGACAAATATGTCTGACACCTGTCGACAAATTAACTGATTTCCTGTTGAGAGGGGCATGTCTCTCGTGAAAGAAAGAGCATGACTGATCAGCAACGACGCTAGCAGGAGTAACGTTCTTTATGCATATGTTAACAAACTGGAAAAGAAAACATTTAGAAAGAAAATTACATTCTTGCCATAACATGATGTGTCTTGGAGCAATAAAGGAAAAAATCTTACGGGCTCAGCACATGAAGCTGCAATATTAGCAGTAAAAATATTACAGACTAGCATTTTATATTGTAGAATAGATAGATAGATAGATATGAAAGGCACTATATAATAGATAGATAGATAGATAGATAGATAGATAGATAGATAGATATGAAAGGCACTATATAATAGATAGATAGATAAGAAAGGCACTATATGATAGATAGATAGATATGAAAGGCACTATATAATAGATAGATAGATAGATAGATAGATAGATAAGAAAGGCACTATATGATAGATAGATAGATAAGAAAGGCACTATATGATAGATAGATAGATAGATATGAAAGTCACTATATAATAGATAGATAGATAGATAGATAGATAAGAAAGGCACTATATGATAGATAGATAAGAAAGGCACTATATAATAGTTCAATAGATATGAAAGGCAATGTATAATAGATAGATAGATAGATAAGACAGGCACTATATAATAGATAGATAGATAAATAGATAGATAGATGTGAAAGGCACTATATAATAGTTCAATAGATATGAAAGGCAATGTATAATAGATAGATAGATAGATATGAAAGGCACTATATAATAGATAGATAGATAAATAGATAGATAGATAAGAAAGGCACTATATAATAGTTCAATAGATATGAAAGGCACTATATAATAGATAGATAGATAGATAAATAAGACAGGCACTATATAATAGATAGATAGATAGATAAATAGATAGATAGATGTGAAAGGCACTATATAATAGTTCAATAGATATGAAAGGCAATGTATAATAGATCGATAGATCGATAGATAGATAGATAGATATGAAAGGCACTATACAATAGATAGATAGATAGATAGGTTCTTCAACAGCCCAGGAAGCCAAGCAAGCATTTGGTCAAGAAGGAAGTTAGGGCATTCCCTGCCTCAACCACAAGATTAGGTGAAGATGCCCACATGGCAGTGTAGATGCTGGCATCTCGGTGGGTCTCTCTTGAGTATCCTTACCTGGTCGAGAGGTCAGTATACTGGAAGGATGGCAAAAGGTAACCTATGTGAATTGTTTGCTACCGTAAGACACTAGACAGCATTATCCCTGAGTTACAGTGCCTGTTATGAACACCTGCAAAGCATGCTGGGAACTGTAGGCAGCCATGCCACAAACACTTCAGAAAAGGTAATCTACCAAAGCTAAGTATGTTTGGGCCCGTCCAGGGCTTGGATGGGAGACTATCTAGTGAAAAAGCTTGGGTTGCTGCTGGAACAGGCCCACCCTTCAGGGGGCACTTACCTTGTGGTCTGTGTGTGGAACTACAATGCCCCAGTGCAGTGACAGGGACACTGCACTGCAAAAATTGACACCATCTTTCAGATGAGATGTAAAACCGAGGTCCTGACAAACAACCCAGGTGAAATGTTGGGGCACCAACTCGGTGGTCCCCTTGTACTAGTGAGCTTTACTGGGCTGAATGGCCTGATCTCATCAAGACTGTCTGAAAATAAATAATAATAACAACACAGAACATCAAAACCAAAGAGAATTACATCAGTGCAAAATGTGGAATTACACAATGTCATAATAATGACAATTTACATTTTCATTTCACTAATGTGCTGCAATACACCAATTCATATTTGAACTGACAATAAAAATAATAAATTGTATTTATATAGCGCCTTTCCCATGCTCAAGAATTGAATTTGCAGTACTGACCTCCATGCCAGGCTGCTTTCTGATTGAGTGACATGTTTTTTGTCCCGTCAGCAGACTCTCATCCTGACAGACAGACCTCACTCTGATGGTGGCCAACTGTAAAAGATTTTGATTTTCTTCTCTTTACCATGTCAGACCGCAACTACCTCTCCCCGAGCTCTTCTCTAAAATCACTGCAACTAGTCAAATATTCAACAGGAGCTGCAAATCTGTTCCCAGTGAGCATTGGGTTATATTGGAGTATCTCCATGCACCGTTTGACATGACAACATCATTTATGAATGCTCTACAAAAGTGGGTCTTATAGGAAATGCTGGATCCCAAATTAACACTTCAGATTCTTAGTGTTCCTGTAAAACAGCGATTACATTTTTTACTTCCATTCCCATCTTACACTTAAAACTGACTGCAGTGAGACAGATGATCTCTTTTTGGCTGAAATAAAAGCAGACTGAAAGAAAGCTGTTTTTCCTTTGTCTTCCATACACGGCAAGTGGTCTGTAGACAATGGCATTGCACTCCAGGGCTTCTCTGAAGCTTTTATTAAATGTTTGCTACAACTATTATGAAAATATGTACATGGTGTCGCGTGTGGCCAGGGGCCCTGCCAGGCCGGAACACCTGTTTGGATGGAAGAACTGGAGGACAGAGCAGGCTCAGGGATTTATCTCCCCCCCCCCCCCGGGATGTTAGAGGGCAGCACCTCTGGGTTGCTGTGGTACCACGGATTCCCGCAAGGCACACTGGGAGTTGGAGTTTGCTGCAGCCCTGTTAGGTTCCGTGGTGCACCACTAGGGGGCGTTACAGAGACGGCAGAGCCCATTGGACTTTCACCACACCTGGGAGCAGCTTAAAAGGAGCTTAGCTGTCAGTACTAGGGGAGCCAGAGCTGGGAGGGAGTTGGGACGAGGCGTGCCAGAGTAGGAGTGGAGAAAGAAAGAAAGAAAGAAAGAATACTGTGTTTACTTGTGCTTATTGGTGCTTGGTGTACTGTGCTGCTTGGAAAGTGTTTCCCCTAAAAGATAATCGTGTTTTCACGTTTGATAAGATGGGCAAAATGCTTAAGTATTAATTATTTCAATATTTGTAAACTGTTATGTTCAAATATGCTTACTTTGTGATTTTTGTCCTTCCTGAGCCACCTTACAGTGTGGTGTTCCCAATGTACGTAGTGTATTTGCCACAAATACATGCAGTGAAGTTCACCCCTGTTTAAGCCTACAACAACAACAACAACATTTATTTCTATAGCACATTTTCATACAAGGCAGCACGGTGGCATAGTAGGTAGCGCTGCTGCCTCGCAGTAAGGAGACCTGGGTTCGCTTCCTGGGTCCTCCCTGCGTGGAGTTTGCATGTTCTCCCCGTGTCTGCGTGCTATATTTCTTAAGTGAAAAAATACTGTCCTAGTAATCTGATTAGAAAGATAGATAGATAGATAGATAGATAGATGTGATTTAAAATTTAGGCCAGATTCAGTTTATTTCTAATACCCTCATTATATCCATTTTTGCCAATCTCCTCCGGCTGCTCTGGTTTCCACCAACAGTCCAAAAGATATGCAGGTTAGGTGCATTGGTGATCCTAAATTGTCCCTAGTGTGTGCTTGGTGTGTGCCCTGCAGTGGGCTGGCACCCTGCCCGGGATTTGTTCCTGCCTTGTGGCCTGTGCTTGCTGGGATTGGCTCTAGCAGAACCCCGTGACCATGTAGTTAGGATTTAGTGGGTTGGATAATGGATGGATGGATGGATGATGGAGCTCAAAGATGAAGAAAGAAAAAAGAAAAATATAAAAATAAGATTAGGCGATACTAAGTAACAAAGAATAAAGTAAGGTCTGATGGCCAGGAGGACAGAAAAAACAAAGGGGCTGCAAAAAAAAAAAAAAGAAAAAAAAAACAAAATCTGCAGGGACTCCAAGGCCATGAGACCACCTGGCCAGCCCCCATTGGGCATTCTGCCTAACATCAATGATCTCAATCAGTCCTCATGGTTTTCAGGCTTCACATTGAAGAATTAGACGATGACGGTCATGTGGAGCTCTGGCCTTCAATCCATCAATGTAGGGACTGCAAGGTGACCTGATCTGGCACAGATCAGCACCACAGAAAACCAGAAAAAGAACATCAGAGAAAGTAGGGGTTAGTATGGATTTTGGAGTTATGATAAAAATCATAATTAAATTCATGTACAGAACATCAGGGTGACACTAAAATGAAGCTCTGAGAAAGCCATGTTAACATAATAAATTTTCAGCAGTTTTTTAAAGTGCTCCACTGTATTAGGCTGGTGAATTTCTATCGGTCAGCTATTCAGATTTTAGGTGCATAACAGCAGAAGGCCACCCGCCTCACCACTTCTTTTATGTTTAGCTCTTGGAATTCTAAGCAGACCCTCATTTGAGGATCTAAGGTTATGATTTGGAGTGTAAAGTGAAAGACATTCTGAGATATACGACAAAGTGAGATCATTGAAGGCTTTGTAATCCATCAGCAGTATTTTAAAGTCAATTCTAAATGACACAGGTAACCAGTGTAGTGACATCAGAACAGGCGTGATGTGCTCGGATTTTCTTTTCCTAGTTAAGATTCTAGCAGCTGCATTCTGCACTCGTTGCAATCGATTGATGTCTTTTTTGGGTGGTCCTGAAAGGAGTGCGTTACTGTAATCTAGCCGACTGAAAACAAAAGCGTGAACTAATTTCTCAGCATCTTGCAATGTTATAAGAGGTCTAACTTTTGCTATATTTCTTAAGTGAAAAAATACTGTCCTAGTAATCTGATTAGATAGATATATAGATAGATAGATAGATGTGATTTAAAATTTAGGCCAGATTCAGTTTATTTCTAATACCCTCATTATATCCATTTTTGCCAATCTGTTTTCTCCTTATTTAGTTTGAGGAAATGACTACTCATCCACTCAGAAACAAAAGTGAGACAAGAGAGTCGGGATCATCAGGCACTATTGATAAATACAGTTGTGTGTCGTCAGCATAGCTGTGGTAGCTCACGTTAGGCCCTGAGATAATCTGACCTCATTGAAGAACGGAGATTGAAAAGAGCAGCAGACCCAGGAGAGATCCTTGTGGGACACCATATAGAATATTGTGTGTCTTCAAAGTACAGGGTGACACAGAAAAATGGGAATTTTTGAAATGTGTAGTGGCAGCCATGTACAGCTGGCAGCACTGCGGAACAGGGACCTTGAGCTGTAAACAATCTCGCCATTTAGTAATCATGGATCAATGGAACGGTCAACAGCGTGCTTTCGCCATAAATTATGACAAACATAAACGAGGACAATGAATTTCTTGACAAGCTGTGGATGTCAGATGAGGCCCATTTTCATCTCACAGGTTACCTGAATAAGCAGAACTATCGTTACTGGGCAGACAGCAACCCTAATGAAGTTCATGAACTTCACGTCAGCAAGGTGACAGTATGGTGTGCAGTTTCATCACACGGGGTCATCGGACCTTACTTTTTCGAAAATGAAGATCGGATCACAGTGACTGTCACTTTGGATTGGTATGTTGAGATGTTGCAATCTTTTGTTGCACCTTCATTGAACAATTTTCCACAACTTCACGAAACCTGGTTTCAACAGGATAGTGTGACATCACACACTGCAAGGCAATCAATGGCAGCTGTGCGAGAATTGTTCGGTAACCGTGTCATCTCAAGATTCAGTGACATTCCCTGGCCCTCAAGATCACCGGATTTGTCTGTTTGTGATTTTTTCTTGTCGGGCAACCTTAAGAGTCGGGTCTACACGACTCGGCCAAGGACACTGAATGAATTGAAACAAAGAATTCAGGACGAAATTCGTGGTATCCCAGCTGAGATGTTGCAGCGATCAATGGGGATCCTCAACAGCAGATTGGAAGAATGCATACGTACAGGAGGACGCCATCTACAGGACGTAATTTTCAGACATTGATAATTTGGATTACTGTCTCTTAAAAGGCAAGTTGTAGTGGTTCAATTGCTGTCAATAAATTTTTTTTTTTGTTGGATTTCTTCTATTTTTATTGGGTTTTTCAAATGTTCCCGTTTTTCTGTGTCACCCTGTATAATCACCACAACTAACAAAGAATTTTCTACCTGTTAAGTGAGACTGAAACCAATTTAAGACATTACCAGAGAGGCCCAGCCACTGACTAAGGTGATTTCTAAGAATATTGTGATCAATGGTATCAAATGCGGCACTCAGATCTAATAGAATGAGAACAGATAGACGGCCTCTGTCTGCATTTACCCACAAGTCATAAATGCCTATGGTACTATAACTTAATATATATTAAATTTTACCATTCTGTACTGATACTTATAGTTTTAAAGCTCCTACCAAACTGTTTTTCTATTTTTGTGCCTAATATTGTGTTACTTTACTTGTAGTTTCACACCTATCTTTGTTAATAAACTGGAGATTTGTACACCTCGTGTCAAGCCGGTATCCACAGTCATTATATTGATAAAGGGAGGAGTTTAGCTTCCTGAATATAAGAAAATAACAAAATAGCATGCAACAAAATTGCAGAGAAGTCTTCTCAGACGCAAGTACTTTAGTGACCTGGAATAAGATGGCTGGTTTTCTGGTTAAGTGGTCATGTGGCAGAAAGAGGAGGGTCCAGGTGGACTGACAGAGGAAATGACATCAGCGATGGAGTGGCTGTCAATCTTCTGTTCTGCAAAGGGAGGAGAAGAGAAGGCATTAGAACACAGCGCCAACTCCTGGGCAAGCGGGTAATTACTATCACCAAAGCCCTTAACTATCTCTCATAGGCACACCTGAAATAAGTGCAAAATGATCAAAGATAAATAAGACAATACAAAGTTCAAACACAGTCCAGTTCCAGGTGCAGACGCAGATGCGAAAGCCAATTGAAAATGAAAAAATAACAGATTTCTGTATAACATGTAAAATTTTGTCTTACCGTGATGGGATTTAGATGAAGAACTGTAGGGGTCAGAAGTGCTCCACAGACAAGACATTTACCAATTCAGATCAGACCACACGAACATCAGGCACGGGGCATGAAAACAAATCCAGAAAATGATAATCCTCAGGTTAACTGTATTTGTGATCCAACATTGGGATGAAGCACTGAAACACAAAAGACAACCCAATTGAGCTCCTGATGGCTTCTTCTAGCTCACCTTTAAAGTCCATACGTAATTTCACCCCCAGCAAACCCTGCAGCAATTCCTGAAGTTGCTCCATGACAAAGTACTACCGTGGCTGCTGGGATTTGCAGTCCATTTAAGTAGCGTTGCCTCAGTCAGTGTGCTTACAAGCACACACAAAATCAGGTGAAAGTGGATAACCCTGTTAAGTCAGAAACCAGGGTTCTTAATAATCCTCATTTACATGCTCAAGTAATCTTATGGAGTTCTCATTTGGCAAAACTCTCCAATGTTATTAAAAGAGTTACACGTCATCATCGGCCACAGGGGATCTGAAAATAAACATGACGCCTGTGTAAAAGATGAGAATGACAAAAATAAAGAATTGGGGCACCACCTTGGTGACGCCGGATAGTTGAAGGAAGAAAATTACAAAAAAAGCATGCAACAAAATTGCAGAGAAGTCTCCTCAGACGCAAGTACTTTAGTGAACTGGAATAAGACGACTGGTTAGATAGATAGATAGATAGATACTTTATTCATCCCAAGTTTCCTGGTTAAGTGGTCATGTGGTAGGAAGAGGAGAATCCAGATGGACGGACTGTGGAAGTGACTTCAGCGATGGAGTGGCTGTCAATCTTCTGTTATGCAAAGGAGGAGGAGTAGAGAAGGCATTAGAACACATAGCCAACTCCTGGGCAGGCAGGTAATTACCATCACCAAAGCCCTTATCTGTCTCCCATGGGCACACCCGAAATAATTTGTTTGTGTTTTATCGACCTGTTTAGTCAAATTGTTATGTATTTATTGGTTTCTGTTACCGGTTTGAACGTGGCAAACTCTGCTAGTCTGTGTGACTGAACCCTACAAAGGATCGACCTAACAATATGTGTGGGTCGTGCCTAACACTCAGTGCTGCTGGAATACCAACACAGATGTTTTTACTTCAATAACACATGAGTTTAGTTACTCGTTACTTTAACAAATAATTGGAATACGTAATGCATGTTATTTTTAACCTGTTACCCTGCTGCTCTCAACATTGTGTTGCTGAATTTACATATGTTCAGCTCATTAACAAAAATGTAACAATTTCTGAAATTTCGAAGAAAGATTATTTAAGCCAGGAGAAGGAATAATGCAATCGATTGCCCGAACGTTAGGTGCTGGAAATGTATTTTCAATACACTTCTACCCGTGGCTACTTACAGCGTATGCAAAGCGAACACATGCGCATGCAAACAGTGTGCATCGGACTACAAAATCCTTAACAGTAACCTGGTTAAGGGTTTACTTGGCCACAGAATTGGATAATTTGTGGAGAAATCTACCTCAGCTAATCAGGTTTCTCCAAGGCCAATAACCTCATTGCCCATTTGAAATGGCATTTTAGAATTTGGGTTTCTATGAAAATTTTGGTTATTGAAGTGTTATTGCTGCACAACGGGGGCACACCAGTTACTTGCAAGCAAAGATTCACATACTCATTTGTACAAAAATATGCAACTCTGGATCACTTCCATCAATCAATAAACAAACAACTTGTTTTCAAGTTGTTTGTTTAACTGGATTCACCTTATCAAGTTTTAGGACTTACATAAAAATCTGATCACATTTTAGCTGAAACTTATTCAGAAATAGAGAAAATCCCAAAGTCCTCATTAACTTTCTAGCACCCCTGTATCTTCCTGAAAGGAAATCCTGCTGTCTCATCCGCTGCCTTTCTGCCATTGTATAAGCACTAAAGCAGCAAGAACTTTTTTTTTTTTTCACCATGATGCTAAATGTCTTAATAAGGCCAAGGCAAAAAAAGCAGATGGAACTGAAAATAAATTTTGACTGCAAAATAAAGGAATTCGCAAATATAGCCCGAGGAATCTTTTGACTGGCGTCAGCACCTTGGAAAGGTTATGAAGACTTATCATGTGGCTCTTTGTAGGCTTTGTATTGGAAAAGAATACACCTAAGGTCACATATTTCAGCTAGAGCTTTATCAAGAATATATTGATTTTTATATTGTTTTCTGCAGGATTTATTTATTTATTTATTGGTAATGTGTTGCTAGTGTTGCCAGATTAGAAAATTAGAAATACGGGACACTCTTAAAATCTCTCTCTATATTACTATATATATATATATAAATTTATACATGCCCCCTACACACCCAGACCAATATATTACATAAAAGTAGAGACATAAGTTAAAAACATAAATCAAGGATTTTAGTGGGTTATGAGGAAAATAAAAGTAAAATCATTTGAAAATTATTTAATACAAGCTAAAAAATAATTCTGTAAAAATGAAATCATTTGAAAATATTCATTTAATACATACAACAGTGGAATATTATTATTATTATTTAATACAAGCAGTTAGAAAAAAAGCCGGCCATGGCAAGTAGTAACAACACACTTTGTCGACCCCGTATGTTGCAAAGCTGATACAGAATTGCACAGCAGCGCGGCTGGAGAGCAAAACGGTAAGTAAGAGTGTCTCTGTCCTCAGCCAACCAGAGCAACTGAATGAGTTGCAAACAGGCAGCAAACATGAGTTTCCTCGTTACATTTGGGTTATTTTCATCAAGAGAATCTGAGAAAAGAAAGTATAATCTATATATATAATTCACTAAGAGCACGCAAGACACTGAGGGCACGCAAGACAGAGCTCCGCCCACCAACTCTAAGACCATGGGATACGCACGACAGAGCCCCGCCCGCCAACTCTAACCCTCCTACCGCGTCATAGGATATGCACGACAGAGCCCCGCCTGCCAACTCTAAGTCCATGGGATACGCTCGACAGAGCCCCGCCCACCAACTCTAACCCTCTTACCGCGTCATGGGATACGCACAACAGAGCCACGCACGCCAACTGTAACCGTCCTCCCAAGTCCAGCGTCACTCTTGAGGCACGCAACAACTCCTCAAACACAGCCTCAGTTGCTTTCGTCTGTGCAAAAGTCCACATGCACCTCTGAGCCACGTTGACTTTACACCGCATACAAGACAGAGAGCCATGATAGCCAACTCACAGAGCCCCGCCCACCAACTCTAAGACCATGGGATACGCACGCATTTAGTGTATAAATGGATATAAATAATTGCATGTAAACGATTTGCCAAAATCTGTTGTATGTAAACGATACTGTTTAAAACGTTATTGTTTTTTCATCAGAAAATCCAGTTTCCATGTCTACCTGTATTAGTTTAAATGGCACTTTTACCACTCGCAATATTGCGGACGCGCTGACTTATCGTGTCGACTGGCAACACAGTGAATGCGGCGTCTATCTATATATGTCTATGTTTTCCGTAGCCTGCTACAGGAAGGTACTCTCTCGACCATTGGCATTGGTTTTGCTCCTTGCTATTTTCGTTATACTGCGACAGTGGTTTCCTAAGCCTTTGTTATACTGAATTCCTTTCTCACTGTTTTCCGTTCCTATTCTTACACTGCAGTATGCTACGGCGGGCTTTGGTTAGTTACTTATAAAGTTACAACCAAGTACCGTAAGAAGGTTGTAAAAATATATTTTTATTCTGAAATTTGAAAATGAACAAAATACGGGACATTTGGGTGTCCCTAAAAGGTCATTACTGGACAGGGGACAAAATGATCAAATATGGGACATGACCTGTATATAATGGACATCTGGCAATCCTATGTGTTGCAGGCCTTGGTATTTTGTCAGTTCAAATAATCTATGCAACCATCTAAACCTCACAGTTGCCCGCTTCATTCTAAGGGCAAATTTCACACAACCATTTAAAATGTTTCTTCACTAAAAGAACAACAAACAGATTGAATTAAAGGCCAAGTAGTGAGATAGATAGATAGATAGATAGATAGATACTGAAAGGCACTATATAACTATAGATATATAGATAATCAAAAGGCATTATGTAATAGATAGATAGATAGATAGATAGATGTGAACAGCTCTAAATAGCACTATATAATAGATCAATAGATGGAGAGATAGATAGATAAATAGATAGATTTAAATAGTACTATATAACTCATAGAAAGATGTCAAGGGTACTATATAACTAGTGTATGTGCCAGAGAGGAAGGACAGGCATCTTGGTCAGGATAGAGGAAGGATCTGTGCCCAGCCAGGAGGCCATAATGGAACGAACAGGCGAACAGGCTCACTAGGAGCAGATCATTCCTCCATGTGACAGGTGGCTGTGTCCCTCCCAGCTAAACCCAATTTGGACCCCCACAGTGTTGGAGTTGGAGTCTGGAAATACAGCCCTGTTGGGGTCTTTGGTTGACCACCAGAGGCAGCTGCTGCGGGAGGACTGACCCAGTTTACACACAGCTCTGGTTTAAAAGGAAGCCTGCTGCCTCCCTTGAATTGAGTCAGAGTTGGGATGCAGTGGGCTACACTCTTGGCAGAGGATGGAGGAATTGTGATTGGTTTATTTGTGTATTTTGATGTGCCTTTGGAAGGGTGATAAATGTAGAGGTGTTGTGTTTGATTAAATATCTTTATTTGAACTGGGAGTTGTGTGAGGCATTACTGTATCTGTGGTTTGGGGTTCTCTGGCACACCCTTGTGATTATGATCGCTTGATCAATCGCTAGATAGATAGATAGATAGATAGATAGATAGATAGATAGAACTTTGTTTGTCCTGAGGGGGAAATTTGGCTTTTTACGGAAGCTCTTTCAATAAATAAATAAATAAATATACACACACTTTGGTATGAAAAAAAAAAAATTAATAAGAAAAAAAAAAAACTTTGCCAGTCCCAGTCCTAGTGAGTTGCTATACAGATGTATTGCTGTTGTTATAAATGAGCCCCTATAGCATTTCTAGATAAACCGCTGCTTAATGATTCATCTGCTGAAAGTCGTGAGTGTTGGTGTGTCACAGAGGGGATGTGCAGCATTGTTCATAATGGCACTCAGGTTTGTCTTCCTTCTCTCCTTTGCTAGGACCTCCAGAAGGTCCAGAGTGTGTTCCATAACTGAGCCTGCCTTTTTTATTTAGCTTGTTGATTCGGTGGGCCTCTCTTGAAGACATATTACTAGCCTAGCACATTACAGCATATAAAATTGCACTGGCCATTACAGAATCATAGAAGATGTTTAGGATGTCACATCCCACGTTACAGGAATGTCATCTTCTAAGGAAAAAGAGTCTGCTCTGACTTTTCTTTTATAGCTCATCTGTGTTCTGAGACCAGTCCAACTTGTCATTAATATGGGCCCCCAAGTACTTGTAGCAGTGGACCACCTCTACATCCACTCCCTGAATTGTGACCAGACACAGAGGCTCTTTGGTGTGGTGAAAGTCAATAAGCAGTTCCTTCATTTTTGCTGATGTGAAGATGCAGACAATTCTCAAAGTTCTCCCCCAGACCCCTCCCCTCTGTCTCATTCCCCCCCACCCCCGGTATAAGTGCAGAATCATCTGAGGATGTATGCTAGTGAGCTGACCTGCTGTTATATTTGTAGCCTGAGGTGTAGAGAGTGAAGAGAACAGGAGACAGGCCTGTGACTTGTGGTGCTCCAGTGCTGGTCACATAGTCTTGAGTCTCACAAACTGTGGTCTGTCCGACAGATAGCCCATTACTGAGGACACCACAGGCTCAATAACCTGCATATCTCCAAGTTTACCCCTTTAACTCTTTGAGGGCTGAATATTTTTTCCCAAACAACTCAGCACACCAAACAATGGTTTCACACTTAAATCAACATCAAACGTCTGTTGCTTTGGTCTGTGGCGGCTGTTGCTGCCTGTTTGCTGTTTCTGCTGTCTGTGCAGTGACAGGCACAGTACGATGCAATCTTGGTTTGTCCCTCTTGTCATCGTAAGTGGCGATCCTCCCAGGCACATCAGCTACGTGAGTGCGTTCAGCACCACAATCAGCTGGGGACAGATCAGCTGATGCCGGTACCTCACTTTCGTTTTCAATCTCCATCTCCAGATCACTTGCACCAAAATCGGAGTCCAGCAAGTCAGATTTCGATTCAACGACAACATTTGCAAAATGTCGTCCACAGAGTATGTTGCTTTGCACGTTTGTGTTGGTCTCTCGCCAGATGTCGATGTCATTTTAGAGGTCATTTGTTCTTCGGTTCTCATGTGTGTGCCGGTAACCGAGGTCAAATCAATCAAACCATCTTTCCTTCTATCAAAGAGAGTCAAATTAAAACATAACAGCGAGTTTTGTCACCGTTTACAGCCGATTACCGTCCTCTACCCCTGAATATTTTGATAAAGTTGACATCCGCCATCAAAGAGTTAACAGGGATGGGTGGATGGTATTGATGGATGGTACTTTGTTACTAATCATTGCCTATTCTGTTTCTCTTCTCGGTACTCAAATGTGGCACTCGATGTCACGGCCCACCTGCCAAGTTGTTTTGTCTCCCTAAGGTAAAGTCATCCCTGATGGAGGATCGCAGGAATCGTCGGGTAGAGGGGTCCTTTCATCGGATTGACTGGCCCAGCGCTGACTCAGTTGTGGAATGGCCAATAGGGGGAGGCAGCTTGATGGCTGAGGTCTCCAGGACTCTAAACAAATTCAAATCATATCATGTGATATCATCCATCCATCCATTATCCAACCCGCTATATCCTAACTATATCATCTTCTGTTAAATTCTGCTCTGTACTCGTAATATTTCTGTTTCACTCTTATATTGTATTGAGGATGACTTGTGTTCTGCTCTGTGTATTGTGTTGTATTTATCCCTTCTTTTTTTTTTTTGACACCCCCAGCACGGCCAACCTACCTGGAAAGGCGTCTCTCTTTAAACTGCCTTTCCCAAGGTTTCTTCCATTATTTTCCCTACTAGCATTTTTTTTGGGAGTTTTTCCTTGTCTTCTTAGAGAGTCAATTGGGTCAAAAGGCAGGGCTTGTTAAAGCCAATTGCGGCACTTCTTGTGTGATTTTGAGTGAAACAAAAATAAATTGTATTGTATTGTATTGGATTGAAGGCACTGCAAAAATTTAAAAAATGCAAGTTTAAGTGTGGGGCTTGGAGCTAGGATGAGACAGCCTCACTAACCACTGCACCGCCATGCCACCTTAAAGATTCTGCTAAGCCCATGTGTTCTCAGTAGATCACAGGTATTAGAGCAGCTAAACATCTGAGAGTCTTCAGTTGGTTCTGTTCTATTCTCCGAGTTGCTGGCTTTTCCTTCTAGCTATTTCTACGCTTATATGGTACACTGTATAATCCTATATTTAAGCTTTTACTCATGTGCATGCTTTTTGTAATTCGCCAATCTGACATGTGAAAGAACAGCTAAAGCTTCAAATCATCTAAATGAAAATGCTGGTGTCTTGTACATTCATGTAATTCTTGAACTGATTACGCTTGATTGGAAGCAGAAAAATAACATAAGCTAAGAACAAGATAATGAATACTTTTGGACATGGCTAATGGTGTTAATTATCATCTAAATATAATAATCCATCAATCTATTTTCAAATCAGTTTTTCAGATGTTGGTGTCACTAAGCTGATCTGAGTGGAGCGTCTTTAACTTTTTTTTTTTCCTTTCGGAAACAGCTTCTAGAATGCCAGGTGCTCCCACATCAGCCCAGCGGTGAGATATAATCTGATGAGCACCATTGTCATTGCCTTTGAAGCTGGGGAGGTGACACAGAGGCTCCTGGAAGCCATTTTGGGCTTTCACCAGCTTATCTGAGTCCGACAGTCCACCCTCGGGCCCGTCTTCTGAAGTGGGCCTGGTATCCATGCTTAGCATGAGGAACTATTTGGCACTATTTGCAACTATTTCTGCTAAAGCAGATTTGAAGTGCTACATCATACCATTGCAAAGATGACATAAAGTGAATAATAGTGCAATTCAGATTTAGAGTTTGGCCATTTTGAAAGCACAATCTGAGAAAAAAAAATCGCTATGGTCCATCTTGTATCCATCCATCTATCCTCTTCTGTTTATCCAAGATCGGGTCGTGGGGGCAGCAGCTTAAGCAGAGATGCCCAGACTTCCCTCTCCCCGGCCACTTCTTCTAGCCTTTCCAGGGGAATCCCAAGGCGTTCCCAGGCCAGCTGGGAGACATTGTCCCTCCATCGTGTCCTGGGTCTTCCCCGGGGCCTCCTCCCGGTTAGACGTGCCCGGAACACCTCACCAGGGAGGTGTCCAGGAGGCATCCTGATCAGATGCCCGAGCCACCTCATCTGACTCCTCTCGATGTGTAGGAGCAACGGCTCTACTCTGAGCCCCATCCGGATGACTGAGCTTCTCACCCTATCTTTAAGGGAAATCCCAGATCCCCTTTGGAGTAAACTCATTTCAGCCGTTTGTATTCGCGATCTCATTCTTTCGGTCACTACCCATAGCTCATGACCATAGGTGAGGGTAGGAACGTAAATCGACTGGTAAATTCAGAACTTTGCCTTACGGCTCAGCTCCTTTTTCACCACGACAGACCAATGCAGAGCCCACATCACTGCGGATGTCCGCCTGTCGATCTCATGCTCCATTCTTCCCTCACTCGTGAACAAGACCCCGGGATACTTGAACTCTTCCACTTGGGGCAGGATCTCGCTCCCAACCCAGTTCATCTTGTACTTCCACATAAATTCGACTTTAGTGATACGGCAGGAAGTCACTCAACGGAAGATTTACAATAGCAATAGATGCTACGATTTCTACTTGGAATAACGAGGGTAGAGAGCATTAGGAATGAGTATTGTCTCACACACAAATGCATGGGAGGCAGTCAGTGGGCCTTGACTAATTGTGGTCTTGACCGATCAGGGGTTGACAGAGTGCACTAAAAAACTCATCTCCTTCCTCTGCCGATCCTCAGAATGAAAGCCTGTCTACTTTGTAATCCTAATCCTCAGACAGACGTCACTTCTGGTCCTGGTCCCCGCCCCGTTCCTGACCTCACTTCCACCTACAGCCCCACTTGGACACACCTCTTCCTCCTGTCTGGCTATAAAGCCAGCCACTTTTCTTTGTTAGTTTGTCCCATCTTGGACTCAGTCTTAAGTGATTACTCAGTCATGTATAATAAATATTTTACAACATTTTTTGTTTGCTTCTGGGAACTTCAGAGGAGCTCTTTATTAAGTTTGTTACATTGACTTCATATATGAAATCGGAATTAAGTTAGCACGTCAGGTTTTTGAAATACACATCATTGACATTTTGACACTTTTGAATATCAATATAATATATAAACACGATATCTGGAGTTTGGACTCTGTCCCACCAAAATTGTTTTGATGTGTTATTCTGAAAACAAACCAGAAGACGATACCAGAGACACATTAAAGCGTATTTATGTCAATTTACCTCAAAATAAAAGTGATGTCAGCGTGCCCAAAAATGTTGGAGGCCCTCACTTTTGCGCTTGTACTGCACATCCGTCTCTCTTTGCAAGAACCAACAGTAGTCACCCATCATGCTCGGAGTGAATTTTCTCCGATACCAGTTTTCCATCACCTTTATATCTTGATGAAATATTTCCCCATGCTCATCGCTGAGTGTCACGATGAGGGTTCGCTGCATGCTCCCATTGTCCATCCGGGAGCCCTTGAACCCTGCACCGTCGGTAATGTTACCGATGAGCTCGGCAGTGAGGTACAACAATAATAATAATCCATAAAAACAAAACTGTAATTGTGCAGGTTAAAAAAAAAACCACAACAAGGTTAAAACAATGCTGGAAGCAGTCCCTTAAAACACAAAGCCTGGTGTCTTCTTTTACCTGGAGGCTCCCCTGCTTCTCCCATCTGGGCCCCACAACAGGAGAGTCGCCATACCTGCAGCTGACCTTCTTCTCCTATACAACTGATCTGGTAGCCTTCTGATCCCTAGTTCTTGTTCAGCTCATCTAGACCGAGACTTGGGCTCCCCAGAGACCAGGACGCTCACAATGGGGCTTCTCTTCCCAATCTTCGACTCCCGCTGCCTGCCTTCACTGTGGTGAGCCAACCTTCTCCAGGTCACTCCTGCTCCAAACAATCGCTCAGCAGGAGTGACCACTACCTTCAGCCATCAGGTGCCGGCCAAACACCTCACTCGGGCTCGTCTCTCCCCGCTGCTCATATACAGAGTGAGTCTGCGTTTGCTTGCTCCCCTTCTTTCTCTCTACTGGCTTTCTCCCTCCTGCTTCCTGCTTCCTGCCTTCTTCTCTGCAACCTCCGTCTTTCTTTTTCTTTTTCCCTTCTCTAGCCTCCTTGCTCTTCTATTAATGACGGGGACGTGATTGACCTGTGGCAATCGGCGGCTCCCGGGAACAATTACGGATGCGGACCATTTCCCACCTGTGCACTTAGGTGAGAAACGCCCACATCACTAGCTCCCCAGGAACCGCTTCAGCCACAAAACCACGGCCCCTCGCTAAGCCTCGAGTGCGGCGATTTATTTTAAAACTGGCCTCTTGACACGAGCTGTGGACCCGCTATACCACACTGACATCGCCCAGATTTGGTGGAAAAATGTCGAGACGAGAATGTAAAAAAATGCACCTTCAGTGACATTCTGGCTCCCATAAGCTGATAAGCTTTCAGCAGGTTCTCCACAAGCTCAGCATTATTCTCTGCTCTGTGATTGCCAAGAAAATTCTGGACATCCTGCACCAATGCTTCCCATGCTGCTGATTCAGTGGGCTTCAGTTTCCGTTTGAACTCATCGTCAAGCATCAGTTCACGGATTTCAGGAACAACAAAAACACCTTCCTTAATTTTGGCTTCACTTTTGAAAAGCATCGCCATTTCTGTCCATCGCCTTGACAAAATTTTCAAAGTAATGGTGAATCTAACGAACAAAATGTCCTGAAATGCAATGTTATGTTTAGCAGTAAAACCTCGACCTACTGCACCGTCATGTCTGAGTTGTGTCATTATGCTTTAGAGTCATATAAGACCTGCTAATCAGTAACAAATATTTTTTTGCTAATTAAAAATTAATAATTTAAAAAAAAAATGAATAATGACAAGGTAAACAACTCACAACTATTAGTAACGTGTGGCAAATTTTTTTTTTATCTCAATGGCAACCCTAGTGGAATTACCGGGATTTATCAAAATGGTTCCAAGACCTGGGACATCATAACTAAAAACTGGGACGTGCTGGACAAAAATGGTTTTCAGATTTGGAGTCAGCAAGTGAAACCTGTTAAAGTAAAGGTGAAAGACTCCCAGTAGCAAAATGCTTGTTGACCAGTGCACTGTTTTTTTTTGCATATTGTTGTGAATATATTGGGTGGAACCCCAAACCTTAATTTGCCTCTCTTGCTCTTTTCTCACAGTATATTTTAGGTGGATAACACACGTACGGCAGTTTGGTGACCAAGTGAGAGAGGTTAGATTGAGATGATTTGGGCACGTGTCGTGGAAGGAAAAATTCGACCTTTACATAGTCATTTTGGATAAATTGTTTGTATCTGCTTTCCATATTAAAATATAGCATCCATCTTAGAAGTATAAAAAGGTTAATAAATGTCAGAAACCTGACATTAATAACACATTTTATTGTGTTATTAACTTAATTTGAAATGAATACATTTGCCATTTTGGCCCATCAGGGATCTTATAGTGAGAACATTAAGGAGGTTGTTGACTGCACAACTGACTACATTAACTTCTGTATGGACATTGTAGTTCCAATAAGAACAGTACGCTGCTATGCTAACAACAAGCCATGGATTACAAGTGACATCAAGGGCCTTTTGAACCAGAAGAAAAGGGCTTTTAAAGGCGGTGATCAGCATGAGCTCAAGCGCGTGCAGAAGGAACTCCAAGTCCAGCTCAGGGCAGCAAAGGAGCAGTACAGGAGAAAGCTGGAACAGAAGTTGCAGAATAACAGCATGAAGGAAGTGTGGGACAGCATGAAGATCATCACTGGCTGCAGCTCGAAGCGGGGTGCCACCATCGAGAAAGACGTGGAGAGAGCAAACCAGATGAACAACGTCTTTAACAGGTTTGACCACCCTAACCCACGCTCACCTCAGAGTACTGCACCCTCCACCCATCCTTCTGCTGATACCAGCATAGGAGAGACATCCCCACCCACAATTACAGCAGCCCAGGTGAGCAGAGAGCTGAGGAGACTTCGTGCCAGCAAAGCAGTGGGTCCAGATGGAGTATCGCCACGACTGCTGAAGGCCTGTGTGTTGGAGCTGGGGAGTCCTCTACAGCACATCTTCAACCTGAGCCTGGAACAGGGGAGAGTCCCGAGGCTTTGGAAAACATCTTGTATCACCCCAGTCCCAAAGGTATCACGTCCTAGTGAGCTGAATGACTTCCGGCCTGTCGCTCTGACATCACATGTGATGAAGACCATGGAGTGGCTGCTGCTTCACCACCTAAGGCCACAGGTCTGCCACGCCCTCGACCCTCTGCAGTTCGCATACCAGGAGAAGGTGGGAGCGGAGGATGCCATCATCTATATGCTACACTGATCCCTATCCCACTTGGACAGAGGCAGTGGTGCTGTGAGAATTATATGTTTCTGGACTTCTCTATCACCTTCAACACCATCCAACCTCTGCTCCTTAAGGACAAGCTGACAGAGATGGAAGTAGATTCATACCTGGTGGCATGGATCGTGGAGTATCTTACAGACAGACCTCAGTATGTGCGTCTTGGGAACTGCAGGTCTGACATTGTGGTCAGCAGCACAGGAGCGCTGCAGGGGACTGGACTTTCTCCGGTTCTGTTCAGCCAACATACATCAGACTTCCAATACAACTTGGAGTCCTGCCATGTGCAAAAGTTCGCTGACGACACTGCTATCGTGGGCTGCATCAGGAGTGGGCAGGAGGAGGAGTATAGGAACCTAATCAAGGACTTTGTTAAATGGTGGGACTCAAACCACCTACAACTGAAGAACAGCAAAACCAAGGAGCTGGTGGTGGATTTTAGGAGGACCAGGCCCCTCATGGACCCCATGATTATCAGAGTGACTGTGTGCAGAGGGTACAAACCTATAAAAACCTGGGAGTGCAGCTGGATGATAAATTGGACTGGACTGCCAATACTGATGATCTGTACAAGAGAGGAGAGAGCCGACTATACTTCATTAGAAGACTGGCGTCCTTCAACATCTGTAATAAGATTCTGCAGATGTTCTATCAGACGGTTGTGGTGAGCGCCCTCTTCTACGAGGTGGTGTGCTGGGGAGGCAGCATAAAGAAGAGGGACGCCTCACGCCTGGACAAACTGGTGAGGAAGGCAGGCTCTATTGTAGGCACGGAGCTGGACAGTTTGACATCCGTGGCAGAGCGACGGGCGCTGAGCAGACTCCTGTCAATCATGGAGAATCCACTGCATCCACTGAACAGGATCATCTCCAGACAGAGGAGCAGCTTCAGCGACAGACTGCTGTCACCGTCCTACTCCACTGACAGACTGAGGAGACCCCACACTATGCGACTCTTCAATTCCACCCGGGCGGGGTAAACGTTAATATTATTCAAAGTTATTGTCTGTTATACCTTCATTGTTATCACTCTTTAATTTAATGTTGTTTTTTATCAGTATGCTGCTGCTGGAGTATGTGAATTTCCCCTTGGGATTAATAAAGTATCTATCTATCTATCTATCTATCTATCTATCTATCTATCTATCTATCTATCTATCTATCTATC
>JANRMT010062824.1:2404994-2415046 GCA_026402145.1 Polypterus bichir lapradei | reverse complement strand
ATCTATCTATCTATCTATCTATCTATCTATCTATCTATCTATCTATCGACCTACACCCATAATGACAAAGTGAAAAGATGTTTTCAGAAAGTTTTGCAAATGTATTAAAAGTCAAAAACTGAAATCTTTCATTTATAGAAGTATTCAGACCCTTAATTCATCACATTGTAGAAGCCCCTTAAGCAGAAATTCTAGCTTCAGGTCTTCTTGGGTTAGTCTTTACAAGCTTTTCACACCTTGTTTTAGGCAGTTTATCCCATTCTTCTCGGCAAATCTTTTTAAGTTGCTTCACATTTGTAAACTGCCATCTTCAGGTCTCTCTACTCATGTTCTGTGAGGGTTAACTCTGGGCCACTCAAGGACCCTCAGAGACAGGTCCCGAAGCCCCTCCTGTGTTGTCTTGGTACTGCATACTTGGACCAGAAAATCTTTGTTTTTATCCTCTCAGAGTCCTTTGAATGTCTTTTCGCAAGCTGCAAGTGAGATGTCATATGAGCCGGATTGATGGAGTTTTGCTGAGGTGGTCCTCCTTCTTACATGTTCTCCCATCTCAGCAGAGGACTTCTGAAGCTCAGTTAGAGTGGCCATTAGGTTCAGTTTGGCTGGATAGCCAACTCTAGGAAGAATCCTGGTGGTTCCAAACTTCTTGCATTTGGTCACTATTGAGACCAATGTGCTCCTGGGAACATTTAAAGCTTTAAAGCCCTCATCTATGCATCCTCACAAATTGATCACAGAGATCTGCAGAGAGTTCTTTGTACTTCATGGCTTGGCGATTGCCCTGACATGCAGTGTTAATTGTGGTATACGATTCTATACACAGGTATGCGTGTGCATTTCTAAAGGACGTCAAATCAGTTTACTTTGCCACAGGTGAACTCCAATTGAGTTCCGGACACGACTTGAGGAGAATTAAAGCAAACAGGATGGACCTGAGCACAATTTGGAGTACCACAGCAAAGGATCTGAATACTTCTATGAAGGAGAGATTCCAGTTTTTCTGAAAATGTGTTTTCACTTTTTCATTCTGGGTTACAGAATATAGATTGATGTGCAACAATGGCAAATGTATCATATTAAAAATTAAATCTACTACACAATAAAGTGTGCAGTAAGTGAAGAGGTCTGAATACCTCCTGACTCCACAGTATATACAGTACAACGGAGATATCCTGCAGTTACTTGTTCTTTTGATACTTAAGTGCCCTTAATAGTAGATACTTTAAAACCTCTACGTGAGTGGTTTTCTTATGGGCAAATGTTACTTTTGCTTGAGTCAATTTTCAGGAAAGTGTCTCTACTTTTACTGAAGTATGGCTGTTGAGTATTTTATGCAACACTCTGACTTCATTCCAGAGGCCTGTTTTCTTCTGCTTATGCTGGCCATAGTGAAGCACCCTATGTACCCATCTGTATCCATTATTTATTTTAATTGTTTATCTGTTTGAAAGGTATGTAATTGTCTACCAAAACTCTACCACAATTAATTCATTACTAAAATAATAGTGGGCTGTGAATATAAATTCAAATAGAAGCAGAAGAGGTAAAAAAACAAAATGCAGTTAATTCAGTTTTGTTTTTCAAAAAATATTATTTTCAAAAACAACTACATATTTCATATACATATTCACTTTACTTGGGAGAAATAAAGTTCTATCTATCTATCTATCTATCTATCTATCTATCTATCTATCTATCTATCTATTATATAGTGCCTTTTATATCAATCTATCCATCTATCATATAGTACCGTTATATCTATCTATCTATCTATCTATCTATCTATCTATCTATTATATAGTGCCTTTTATAACAATCTATCCATCTATCATATAGTACTGTTATATCTATCTATCTATTATATAGTGCCTTTTATATCAATCTATCAATCTATCATATAGTACCGTTAATATCTATCTATCTATCTATCTATTATATAACACCTTTGATATTGCTATATCTATCATATAGCACCTTTCATAACCATCTCAGCTACACCAGGGGTTGCTGCTGTTCTGTGATGCTTTCTCATTTTTTCCCGTCAGAAGAGCCTGACTCTTAAGGACATCATATCCAGTTCTGGTCTCCCAGATCCCGCCTCCTCATGACATCACTTCCACTTCCAGCCTCCCAGATACCGCCTCCATATGACATCACTTCCAGTTCCTGTACCCCAGATATATATACACCATCTTTTCTTTTGTTTGGCAGTTCCGTTTTGAATTTGAGTCTGTAAAGTTGTGATTTATTTAAGAATCTCACCTCTCTTACTTTGTCTCCCAACTGTCCAACTTGAGTTGGCCCATATAACATAGCTGGTCTCACTACCGTCCTGTAGTCCTTTCCTTTCACTCTTGCTGATACCCGTCTGTCACAAATCACTCCTGACACTCTTCTCCACCCACTCCACCCTGCCTGCACTCTCTTTTTCACCTCTTTTCCACAATCCCTGTTACTCTGTACTGTTGATCCAAAGTATTTAAACTCATCCACCTTTGCCAACTCTACTCCCTGCATCCTCACCATTCCACTGACCTCCCTCTCATTCACACACACATGTATTCTGTCGTGATGGTCCTACTGACCTTCATTCCTCTCCTCTCTAGAGCATATCTCCCCCTCTCCAGGGTCTCCTCAACCTGCTCCCTACTCTCGCTACAGATCACAATGTCATCAGCAAACATCACATTCCATGGGTACTCCTGTCTAATCTTGTCTGTCAACCTGTCCATCACCATTGCAAATAAGAAAGGGCTCAGAGCCGATCCCTGATGTAATCCCAGCTCCATCACTCCTACCACAGACCTCACCACGGTCACACTTCCCTCGTACATATCCTGTACAACTCTTACGTACTTCTCTGCCACCCCCGACTTCCTCATTCAATACCACAGCTCCTCTCGAGGCACCCTGTCATATGCTTTCTCCAGGTCCACAAAGACACAATGCAGCTCCTTCTGGCCTTCTCTATACTTCTTCATCAACACCCTCAGAGCAAACATTGCATCTGTGGTGCTCTTTCTTGGCATGAAACCACACTGCTGCTCACTAATCATCACCTCTCTTCTTAACTGAGTTTCCACTACTCTTTCCCATAACATTTCTTGCTGTGGCTCATCAATTAACAACAAATATATGTATTCACGTGTATACGTATGCTCCATCTTTTTAAGCCCTTCACTGAAGACCTATGCCATCTCATTGGTACCCGGAATTAATTACTCACTTTTCTCCTTTTCTACACTTCTCAGCTCTGATGGTTTTCCAATCACACAGAGAGGAGTCATTTATTCTGTTCAGACGACTGATCCACTATTGTACCTCGTCTGATCATTTCATATTACAGAGTTTCTTCTTCACTCTCCAGCTGACTGTAATGGCATTATTACAAATCATATCCATGCTCACTTCAGTTCAATTTCCCATTTGTCACCTAGAGAGTCTCTTCCAACACAAAAAAATGAGTCAAATTCATACGTTTCACCGGAATCTTCATTTCATGCCAGCATTTCTTTTTTAATATCATTAGAATTGTATTCTTTTAACATCGCCTCACCAGTTCCTTGTTTAATCAGTGGCAGGTTTACCTATTACTGCTTATCTTGCTTTGCCATTACAATGTTCCTACATTATTTCTGTTTTTCAATAAATAAATAATTTGCTTTTTGAAAGGTAATATGCTTGTTTTCATCAAATATCACTTTATTGGCCAGCTACACTAATGTGTACTGGGAATTTGTCTTGATTGTATTGGTGTAACATACAAGGACAACACATTATACAAAAGATAAATACAGGGTGGCACAGGGAAACGGGGAATTTTGGAACCAGGTGTTGGAGACCCTGAGACGTTGGCAGCTGTTTAGGACCAATGTGACCTCGTTTAGAACCCCTTGCCATCAGTAATAATGGAGCAGTGGAGTGGCATGCATCGAGCATTCGCTGTGAAAGCCTTTTATAAGAATGGTGATAGTGTGACTGCTGTGCAAAGGGAATTTCGTCATCATTACCAGTTAGGACGTCACGATCGTGTCCCGTCTGCTCATGCGATTACAACATGGGTGCATAATTTCGAAGAAACGGGTTCAGCCTTAAAAAAAGAAGTACCCAGGTGGAGCCACTTCGCATGCTGCCCGACAATCGATGGCAGCTATGTGATGATTGTTTGGAAGGCACATCATTTCACTCCACAGTGACATTCCATGTCCTCCGAAATTCCCAGATCTCACTGTTTGTGATTGTCACACACGTGCGATTAGGAGGCAGCTAAAGGGCTTATGTAACGGTAATACTATGCCAGACCAGGGGGTGGCAGAGTGTGCTGACTGTCTCTCTCAGTCTCTTGCAGACCATTCTCGGGAAATCACATCAGCTTCCGGCACCACTGACGATGTCACTTCCGTTTCTGGTGCCACTGACGTCACTTCCGGTCGCGAAGACGTCACTTCCGGTTCCGACCTGGATGACCTCGTTGCCTCTCCCAACCTTTAAAACTGCCATCTTACCACCTCTTGATCAGTTCTGTTTTGGACTCTGTCTTGTAAACATCTCAAACTTTTTTCAAAACCTTTTGCAGCCAGGAACATATTATATACGGGTGGCTGTCCCAAACCTTTGTGACTGATGTGGACGAAAACTCAGACCAGACAGCAGGTGCGGTTATAAAGCAGCTTTATTTTTCAGAGTCACGGTGAGAAGAAGTTTCAGAAAAGCAGACAATCAAATATACATGACAGCGTCAGGGCTCTTCTGAACCCCGTCTGTTGGGTGGGGTCTAGTTTTATACCCCTAGAATGCGTGATTTAATATCATTATGAAATGCAACAGTCAACACTTTATTATACACAATCCTTGAGCCCCTTTAACGTCCCTTGTAAAACTTGATTTCTTGGCTCCTTTTGTTATGGCGTTCAGATGTAAGCTAAGGGAAAACGTGATAAGGCAGACTCATGTGTGGAATGCTCAGACCTTGAGTCCTTTGCACAAATATTTTTCTGTTTGCTAAAACAAAGCATGCTATTACATGGTTTTGTAAAGCTTACTTCTTCTACTACCCACTCTATCCTAACTACAGGGTCACGGGGGTCTGCTGGAGCCAATCCCAGCCAACACAGGGCACAAGGTAGGAAACAAACCCTGGGCAGGACACCAGCCCACCGCAGACTTTTCATCATTAAATGTATTTTGTAATGTGTTCATTGGTGCATTGAACGTCAATTGAAAATTTCCCATTTTCCTGTGCCATCCAATATAAGAAGATAAAATATGAAATGATAAAATATGATGCAGCATAACAAGGGACATACAAAAAAAAAGAGCGATAGTAGGATTAAAATGTCAAGGCAGTTCAGTTCGCAGGTCTACATAGACACTGAGTAGAAGCTCAGGCCTGATCACTCAGAATAACTGCACGCGTTTAGGTGACAAGTTGTTTGATCTTTTACTGTACAAAGACGGGTGATGCCCTGGTTGAGTATCAGATCAGCTGTAATCTTTGCGGCCCTCTTCCTTACCATGGACTCATATAGGAGTTCAATGTGAGGTAAGTTACAGCCTTTAGTCCTCTCTCAGGCCTTGATGATGCGTTGCAGATCGGCCTTAGCCTGAACAGAGGCAGCCACCAAACCAGACACACTGTAAAAAATGTCTGTAAATTTAACGGTAAAAGTACTGTGAATGGTGAACGTAAAATATCTTTTCTGAAAAACAAGGAATGCTACCTTATGTTCTACTGAAAATTACCCCTATCCCTTGAACAATCATTATTTTTTACAGCCAAGTTCTGTACAGGTAAAATCGATATTTTTCTACCTTCGAAATATGCTACACACCAATTACTGATACATTACAGTTATACTGAAAAAAATCCCTGTTAATTTTACAGTGTAAAACTGTTAAATAGTGAAGGTATACAATTGTAAAACGTAAAACAGTAAAACACTATTTCAGTAATACCGAAGTTTTGATATTTGCAAAAGTAAATGCCCCCTTTTACTATCTTGTTAATGGTGAACGGCATACCTTTGCACAGTGGGGATAAAAAACTTAAACAAAGTTAGCTGAGTCAACCCTGCGTGTTGAAGGTTTTTTGAGGTTATAGAAGCTGATTTATGGTGGGTTGTATTCGATAAGCCTGCACACCTGTAGGACACCACACTCCACAAAAGCAAACTTTACTTCTCCACCAGACAATGTGCCGTAACTTCTTTAAAAATTGAATTTTGCTCAATGTGTATAATTAATTTTTTTTTCCTTTTTATTAATTTTATTACAATCCATACAAAGCAATCAAGTTTTTGCAAAAAGAAAAATTGAGTTAAGAACAGATCGATCCCCACCCCTGAGAGAGAGAGCAAGCCAAACGGCGTGAAATTTAAGGCTTGTAAACATACCTAAATTAATAAATTCTCTGTGCTTTATGAACTTATTTTAAAATATTACTTATTAGATCCTGCCATGTTTTGAAAAAAGTCTGTACGGATCCTCTAACTGAGTAATTGATTTTTTCCAATTTCAAATAGTATAACACATCGGTTTCCTACTGACTTAAAAGAGGAGAGTTTGGGTTTTTCCAGTTTAGCAGAATAAGTCTGCGTGCCAAAAGTGTAGTGAATGCAATCACAGTTTGTTTGTCTTTCTCCACTTTAAACCCCTCTGGAAGAACCCCAAACACAGCTGTTAATGGGTTAGGAGGGATTGTGACACCAAGGCTGTCTGAAAGGTAATTAAAAATTTTTGTCCAGAATAATGTTAATTTGGTGCAGGCCCAGAACATGTGACCCAGTGAGGCTGGGACTTGGTTGCAACATTCGCAGGTTGGATCATGCCCTGGAAATATTTTGTAGAGTTTTAGTCGAGACAGATGTGCTCGATATATAATTTTAAGTTGTATAATTGTATGCTTTGCGCATATGGAGCTCGAGTGAATTCTCTGCATTGCTACTTTCCACTCCTTTTCTGATATATTAATTGAGAGATCTTTTTCCCAGTGTCCTCTTGGATCTTTGAAAGGGAGGGATTGTAAAATGATTTTATATATTGTAGAGATGGAGTCTAAGTCCTTGAGATTGAGCAATATTTTTTCCAGCATGGATGAGGGTGCAAGATGAGGAAAATCTGGAAGGTTCTGTTTAACAAAGTTCCTGATTTGAAGATAGTAAAAGAAATGTGTAGCTGGAATGTTAAATTTGGAATGTAATTGTTCATAGGATGCAAAGACGTTGTCTATATAAAGATCTCTAAGCAAGTTAATTCCAAATTTTTTCCAGATATTAAAAACTGCATATGTTTGTGAAGGTTGAAAGAGGTGGTTCTCTTGCAGAGGTGCCACAGATAGAAGCTTCTCCGTCTTAGAATGCTTTCTACATTGGTTCCAGATTCTAAGTGAGTGGAGCACAATTGGGTTATTTGTATATTGCCGATAACTTGTGTTTATTGGAGCACAGAGCAAGGAATACAAAGAAGTACTGCAGGATTTTACTTCTATTGCAAGCCAAGCCTGTGTATGTTCTTCTATTTGTGTCCAGGTTCTTATCACCTGTATATTTGCTGCCCAGTAATAAAACTGGAAGTTAGGAAGAGCCATGCCGCCTTCTGCCTTTTGTCTTTGTAGGGTCGCTCTTTTGATGCATGGATGTTTTGAATTCCAAATAAATGAGGTTATTGTTGAATCTAATTGCCTAAAAAATGATTTATTAATGTATATTGGAATGTTTTGAAATAAAAAAAGGAGCTTAGGAAGAATATTCATCTTAACAGTGTTAATTCTTCCAGCTAGTGTGAGATGAAGGGTTGACCATCTATGCAAGTCTTGTTTAATTTTTTCCATGCAGAAGGCGAAATTTTGTTGATAAAGAGCTTTATGTTTACTTGTGATGTTTACCCCGAGGTATTTAAACTGTTCTACAATGATAAAAGGTAGGGTATCTAATCTAATATTATATGCTTGAGAGTTCACTGGAAAGAGTACACTTTTATTCAGATTAATTCTGAGACCAGTATAATTAAATGATACAACATGTTTGATGTGGATGTGGGGTGGATGACATTACATGAACTTTTACCAACACAGACAGCTATGTACAAAGGAAGAGTTGTAAAAAGTCCAACATGTCCAAGAGACAACTGCTCAGAGGTGGAAACAGCAGCTGATGTGTTTTGGAATCACAAAAATGCACAAGACGTGTGGAATTATATGATAAAGAATTGAAAAGGGATCTTAGAAGCAGAGGATATTACAAAAGAAAGTGTGTCGTATGGGTTAGTGGGAAAGGAGTCCAACGAAAAAATGCCAAAAAGGCAATGGAAAATAATCAACATAATAAAAGAAAATAATATGGGAAGAGAAATGAATTTGTGATACATAATAAGGAAACTGGGTGGCGCAGTGGTAGCACTGCTGCCTCGCAGTTAGGAGACCTGGGTTCGCTTCCCGGGTCCTCCCTGCGTGGAGCTTGCATGTTCTCCCCGTGTCTGCGTGGGTTTCCTCCCATAGTCCAAAGAGGTGCATTGGCGATTCTAAATTGGCCCTAGTGTGTGCTTGGTGTTTGTGTGTGTCCTGCGGTGGGTTGGCACCCTGCCCAGGATTGGTTCCTGCCTTGTGCCCTGGGTTTGGCTTCAGCAGACCCCCGTGACCCTGTGTTTGGATCCAGTGGGTTAGAAAATTGATGGATGGATGATATATAATAAGGAAACTGGGCGCCATGGTGGCTTTGTGGGTAGCGCTGCTGCCTTGCAGTTAGGAGACCCAGGTTTGTTTTCCAGGTGGAGTTTGCATGTTCTCCCTGTGTCTGCATGGGTTTCCTCCCACAGTCCACAGACATGCAGGTTAGGTGCATTGGTGATTCTAAATTGTCCTTGGTGTGTGGGTGTGTGTGCCCTGCAGTGGACTGGTGCCCTGCCCAGTGTTTGTTTCCTGCCTTGTGCCCTGTGTTGGCTGGGATTGGCTCCCCGTGACCCTGTGTTAGTATATAGCAGGTTGGATAATGGATGGATAATAAGGAAATAACAATACAAATACTTTTACAGAAAAGTAAAAAAGAAGTACTGAAGTTCGCCAGGCCAATATGGTGAAGCACTAAAAAACTGCTAAAAATTCATTATTTTAACATGGCTTTCTCAGAGCTTCATTTTAGTGTCACCCTGATATTCTGTACACGCATTGAATTATAATTTTTTTTCATGGCTCCACAATCCGTACTAACCCCTACTTTCTCCTGTGTTCTTTTTCCGGTTTTCTGTGGTGGTGATCTGCACCACCTCCACCCGATCAAAGCACTGTGATGTCCCTCCATTGATGGATTAAAGGCCAGAGGTCCACATGACTGTCATCATGTAATTCTTCCACGTGAAGCCTGAAAACCATGAGGACTGATTGAGATCATTGATGTTAGGTAGAATGCCCAGTGGAGGGCTGGCCAGGTGGTCTTGTGGCCTTGGAGCCCCTGCAGATTTTGTTTTTATTTCTAGTCCTCTGGAGTTTTTTATTTTTTTTGTGTTCTTTGGCCATCTGACTTTACTTTATTCTTTTTTACTTAGTATTGCCTAATCTTATTTTTATATTTTTCTTTTTTCTCTTCCTTAATCCTGTAAAGCACTTTGAGCTCCATCATTTGTATGAAAACGTGCTATAGAAATGAATGTTGTTGTTTTTTCTCAGTCACTGTTGTGAACACCAGGGGGCGCACAGCACCCACAAGCACCTGACACAACAGGCACAAGGCATAAGAGCAGCAGCACACACATTTATTTATAGTCAATTAAACACAGTCCTATTGGCTCCAGCAGACCCCTGTGACCCTGTAGTTAGGATATAGCGGGTTGGATAATGGATGGATGGATGGATAAACACAGTCCTTCTTTCTCTTCTTCTCTTTCTTTCTCTATCTCTCAGTTCTCCTATTGTCTACACTCTTCCTGGCAAGCTTCGTCCATCACCTCCCGACTAAGACTCCCGAAGAACTGGTAGCTGTCCGGTGATCATCTTTCTGGTGTGGCAGCAGTCCTGCTAAAGAGGGCTCAGCTGTTCCCCTTGCGCCCCCTGGTGGTGGCCA
>JANRMT010062824.1:2375612-2394994 GCA_026402145.1 Polypterus bichir lapradei | reverse complement strand
CAGTATTCTTTTGGAGAGGCACACTTTTCTACCATTCCTATTATTTTCCTTTGTTTTTACACATTCTTTGTAAGGGTATAAAAAAAATCTATTTTTTCAGATAAAAGTAAAGCGAAATTGAAGATGAAACTGTTATTTTGCCTGGAAGGCAACGTGTTGTTTTGAATTCCAGGTGTTTCCTGGCACTTAGTATCTCAGTATGGGGGTGGCAACCATAGCTGGCTTGCTCTTAAGAAAATGGACACATTTTAGGATGTCGTTAGTAGTCGAGAGCAACTCTGCATCTTCAGAGTCAGGAATCATGATAAATCTACTAAACAATAAAGCAATTGTTTGATTTACATTGTGGGCGGTTGCGGGAATGGCAGGTCATGCAAAGGCAAAAAAGATGGGATGCCAACCGGGTCGTGCCGTTTCATTAACTGAATCATCCAACAAAAAAGAACACCTCTTGGCGTTAGGCTTCTTGCAATGCAAAACAAAGAGCTTCGGCTCTCGCCACTGATTTTGGGGTCTATCAGGTAGGAGCTCGGTCCATCGGGTTGCTCTTCTCACAAAAGAGCATTGCTTCTGGGCAGCCAGGTTGCTTATAACTGGCAGGGCTAAGTGCCCTCACTGGGCAGGTTCTTGGCATTGCAGGGACAGAAGGAGAAGAGAATGTCAATGACAGCGCCACCTTTAGTTCCGGTGGATTATTGCATACCTCGTCGAGATCCTCCGATGTGCATGTGTGACAACATGTTCAAAAATGTGATCAACCTTTCATTTCTGAATGTAATATTTAAACACCTGAAATCTTCTATATGTTGCATCATTCAGGAGCAGCAGAGGATCAACTTCAGGCTCAGAGGATCAACAGAGGGTGTGGAAGAATAATTTTAGGGTAACATAGCATTCATCTTAAAGAAAGAGCATAAAGGCTTAATAAATGTCAGAAACCTGTTCAGACACACCAGGAAACCAGATAAAGGTCAAGTGAACAACTAAATGTACACTGAAATATTAGAATTGGTTTAGGAAAAATACTGAGATGGTCAGGTAAATAAAGAATGTACCAGAAGGTTGATGTTATATACAAAATGTACAGGGTGCGCACAAAGTCTGTATACTCCTATCTTTAGGAGCATTTACAGGAATAACCATGACAATTTGGTTCCTGTGGACATATGCCCAAGTCTTCCCGGTATTTCGAGGTGTGTTTCCAACATCTTTTCTGGTGCTGCCCCCTGCTGCCACTCAAGAAATCGCAACAACGTGGCGGTCGTTCCAAGACGAAGCAATGGGTGTTATAAGTGTTTTCATGATCGAGGAGCGTTTGGTGGCCACTGTGTGGGTTCATGAGCTTCCTGTTACTGGGAAATCGATCAAAAATGTCATGGATGACTTTGTTGTGCATTTTGGGAAGGCATCGCCGACAAAGAGGACATTGTTGCAGTGGGAGAAGAAGGCTTTTGCAATGGGCAGCCTCCGAGATGCGCCGCAAAGTGGAAGACCATCCACAAGGCATGAAACATGTGCAGATGTGGCAGAGTCTGTCCAACGATCCCCAATGAAATCCACTCGTAAACGTGCTGCTGAGTTGGGAATAGCGGAATCGACAATGCGAAAACACATCAAACAGGACTTGCAAATGAAATGTTGCCGTCCATTGCACCAACAATGCTGGATGGATTAAAAGGCAGAATTCTACGTGACCATCATCATCAAGTCCTTCCGTGAGAACCCTAAATCCAAAGAGGACTGTTTCATTTATGTTAGGTAGAATGCCCAGAGGAGACTGGGCGGTCTCATGGTCTGGAATCCCTACAGATTTTATTTTTTTTCTCCAGCCGTCTGGAGTTTTTTTTGTTTTTTCTGTCCCCCCTGGCCATTGGACCTTACTCTTATTCGACATTAATTAATGCTGATTTATTTAGTTTTCTTATTGTGTCTTTTATTTTTCTATTCTTTATTATGTAAAGCACTTTGAGCTACTGTTTGTATGAATATATGCTATATAAATAAATGTTGTTGTTGTTGTTGCACGTTAATGAGTTATCAGATGCCGACTTGGACAGACGTCAGGAAGCTTGTGATCTGATGCTGCACCAATTTCCAACAAATGCTGAGAAGGTAAATGTTATGTTCTCTGACGAGTGTGCGATTTATCACAGCTCCTGCAATTGAAACGTGTTTTCAAAATCCTCCAAAAGATAGGGGTATACGGACTTTGTGCACACCCTGTACCGAAGGATGACTAAGAAATGAGCAGATGTCCTGTAAACCATAGACAAAGAATTACTAGACGCCGTATGACCAGGAGCATCGTACGTCAACGTCGCCGCCATATTGTGAGTGGCACTGCTGTGGGGTGAAGTAATGAATAATGTGCTGCTTGGGATTGTACAAACCGCTGTACGCTCCAAACCAGATCCCGGGGGATTACATTTCATAGGTAAGGCTGAACAGTTGTTTTGGTTATATTTGGCCATTCGAAAATCCCATTTTATAATCTTAGCTTTAGCTACGCCAGGCTAAGCTAGGAATGCTATGCATTTATGTGCTCAAGTGAGCCTCCAAACAACGTTTTGGCTAAACATATTTAGTCACTAACTATGTAGATTGTTGTTAGCTGTTAACATTTCTCACACTTTGAAGGTTTCCCAAAGAAATCCACCTCAGGAAGCAGTGGGAGGTCAGGTAGCCCTTAGACGGGATTTTGAGGAAGCTGTCCTGTGATGTGTGCCATGCTAGTTTGGTAACAGATGCTGTACCGGCATCATATGATCAAAGCTACCACTCGCTCACATTAAAAAAACAAAGGAGGTTTGATGATTCCCTCTGACAGTACAGTCAAGGTGGTTAAATTAGCTGAGCATGTTATCCGACAGTCGACATTAGGGCAAGCTGTCAGTGTATCTTTCATCAATCAGCTTGTTCGGGCTGAGATTGGTTCAGATGATGTGTTTTTTCTAAAGGAGCACATCGTGGAAACACGGTTTGAAATTGACAACCATCATTTCATGCTCATGTCTTTAGTTGTGTCTGTCTTCCACAAACTAAGGCTGCACCATATTGCCAGACTGAATACTGTCAAATTACAGGATCTGAGTGAGCGAGAGGGAGTGTAAGTCTGGAGGAGATCAGTGAGGTTGTGGAGAGCTTTAAATGTTAAGAGCGGGATTTAGTAGTGTATTCAGTAGTGAACAGGGAGCCAGTGAAGTTGAGAGAGTACAGGTGAAATATGTTCAGTGGATTTAGACAAGCAGGTTATTATCCTGGCAGCAGAATTTTGAAGAAGTTGTAAGCAATGGATACGTTTTTGTGGGATGCCAGATAGAATATCATTACAGTAATCTATACGTGAGGTGACTCGGGCATTAACCGATACTTCAGTACTGTGCTGCGTAAGAAAAGGACGAAGTCTAGAAATGTTTCGGAGATGGAAGAAGGCAGTCCGAGAAATGTTACTTATATGGGAGGAATTATTATTATTATTATTATTATTATTATTATTATTATTATTATTTAATAATTGCCATTATTAGTGTATAAATGGATATAAATAATTGTATGTAAACGATTCGCCAAAATCTGTTGTATGCAAACGATACTGTTTTAAACGTTATTGTTTTTTCATCAGAAAACCTGGTTTCCACGTCCACCTGTATTAGTTTAAATGACACTTTTGCTACTCGCAGTATGGCGGACGCGCTGACGTACCGTGTCAACTGGGCAACACAGTGAATGCGGCATCTATCTACAGTACAGGCCAAAAGTTTGGACATACCTCCTCATTCAATGTGTTTTCTTTATTTTCATGACCATTTACAGCACTCCATCACTCTCCTTCTTGGTCAAATAGCCCTTACACAGCCTGGAGGTGTGTTTGGGGTCATTGTCCTGTTGAAAAATAAATGATCGTCCAACTAACCTGACTTCTGCACAACACAACTGCTGGTCCCAACCCCATTGATAAAGCAAGAAATTCCACTAAATAACCCTGATAAGGCACACCTGTGAAGTGAAAACCATTTCAGGTGACTACCTGTTGAAGCTCATCGAGAGAATGCCAAGAGTGTGCAAAGCAGTAATCGGAGCAAAGGGTGGCTATTTTGAAGAAACTAGAATATAAAACATGTTTTCAGTTATTTCCCCTTTTTTTGTTAAGTACATAACTCCACATGTGTTCATTCATAGTTTTGATGCCTTCAGTCATGAGAATAAAGAAAATACATTGAATGAGGAGGTGTGTCCAAACTTTTGGCCTGTACTGTATATACGTCTATGCTGTAAACAACGAGAATGGACAGTTGTGATATGCACAGAAATTTCAAGGGTGGTGGCGCAACTCAAAGGTTATGACGCCACCAGGGGGCGTACAGCCACCCTAACCCGGACACACACTGGCAGGACACAGGTTTAACACAACACCCGAGTTTATTTATAATAAAAGTACACAAATTACCAACACTGCACCACACCAATACTCAGTCCCTTCTTGCCTCCAGTTCATGCGCCTCCACTCCTCCTCAGGCTTTGTCTCTGACCTCTGAATGGTGGGGCTGGTCCCTCTTTATAGGGCACCTGGAAGGACTGTAAGGGTGTAAGGGCTTTTTTTCTTAGAAGACTGCATTCCTTTAATGTGGGATGTGACATCCTTCACATCTTCTGTGATGGCCAGTATGGTGCGCTGGGCTGGTAACGTCATGTCAGGAGAGGCCCACCAAATCAATAAGCTAATTAACTCTTTGAGGGCTGAATATTTTTTCCAGTTTTCTGAAAAGCACACAAAGCATTGGTTTCACACATAAATCAATATAAAACGTCTTTTGCTGCATGCCGTGGCTGCTGTCGGTGCCCATTTGGCGTCTCTGACAGCAGCAGCTGCAGGGGGAGCAGGTCAATGACAAGCAGGAATATGCGATGGCAGCAGTAGCAGTCATAGTGTGACACAATCTTCCTTGTACCTCTTGTCACATTGTAAGACGGCGTAGTCGCATTAGCTAGAAGGACCTGTTCAGCACCACGATCAGCTGACGCTTGCCCCTCACTTTCGTTTTTGATCTCCAGATCACTTACATCAAAATCCGACAACTCAGAGTCTGTGATACGCAAAACATCGTCCACAGAATATTTTGCGCTGCGCATTCGCTTTGGTCTTTCACCAGATGTCGATGCCATTGGAGGGGTTGTTTGCTCTTTGCTACTCACGCACGGGCAGGAAACCTCGGTCAAATCCACAAAGCTAACTTTAAAGAGAGTTGAACTAAAACAGAATGGCGAGTTTTGTCACCGTTTACAGCTGATTACCGTCCTCTACCCCTGAATTTCGACAAAAGTCGACATCCGCCCTGAATGAGTTAAATGGGCATGCTCAGTTATGGGACTCCCTGGAGGAAGTAGTTGGAGGAGAGAATTAAAATGAGTGCCATTATGAACAATGCTGCACATCCCCTCTGTGACTCACCAACACTGAGGACTTTCAGCTGACAAGTTATTCAGCAGAAATGTGCCAAGAAATATGACTAGGGGGGTCTTTAATACCAACAGCAATACGCATATATAGTGCCTCCCCGAGACCGGGACTGCCAAGTCAGAAGTTCTTCCATCCATCCACCCATTATCCAACCCGCTATATCCTAACAACAGGGTCACGGGGGTCTGCTGGAGCCAATCCCAGCCAACACAGGGCGTAAGGCAGGAAACAAACCCCAGGCAGGGCGCCAGCCCACGGCAGAGTCAGAAGTTCTTCTTTCTCTTTAATTTTATTACTTCAATTGTTTCTGATGCGCCATCTGTTGGAGAAACAGAGACATAGCAACCACAAAGACACACATCCTTCTGTTGAAGTGCATGCAGTTTGTTTTCCACTTTTCTCTCTTTGTAATATTCCTGTCAGATAAAAATGTTTACTGTTGATTATTAAATTGTTACTTGTCTATGTGTTGCTCCACTGTTATTATGAAAACAACGATCTTCTTGGGTCTCATTATGGTAGCGATTTTCATTTTTTGCGTCTTCAGATTTAAAACATTAAGCAACGCTGGTCGAGAGGGAGCCTCGTCAAAAAATCTATTCCAGTCCAAGATCTCCCAAAGAATATTTACATTTATTGAGTGTTCTCACTTTTATTATTTGCTTACAACATGCCACATTGCAAATATACAGCGTAAGCACTGCTTTATCTGTTTTTTATGTGCAACAAATCTACTTTTCTAAAAGCAAAGAACAGCAGGTTCGTATCGCAGCCTTCATTATGACAGCTAATTTAAATGTTTTGCCTTTGAAATGTGTGTGGGCTGAATGCCCAGATAAAAGAAATAAATGCCGGCTTCCATGCCAGCTGAAATGCAAACAATCAAGAATCCAAACGTCCCGATGTTCTCTTAATCTATGAAACACAGGAAAATGATGCCGAAGCGTTCAAAAACTTGTTTAATGGTTTTGTACCCAATGGCAGTGTTTATTATTACTGAGGTTGAATCAAACTGTGCAAAGTCTACTTATTACATCCGTGTTTGTCCTTTATGATACCGAGATAGGTGGACTGGCAGATAATAGAGAATCAGCTGTGCCATCACAGAGGGACTTGGACAGCACACAGGCTTGGGCAGATCTGTGGAAGATGAAATTTAATGTCAGTAAATGTAAAGAATTACATGTAGGAAGTCAAAATGTGAGGTCTGAATACACAATGGGAGGTCTGAGAATTGAAAACACACCTTATGAGAAGGATTTATGAGCTCGACACCATCAACTGCCAGACTAGACAGTGTTCAGAAGCCTTTAAGATGGTCTGATTGAAACCAGGGACATCAGCGGCCCCAAAAGTCCAACACGAACACACACACAGTCTCCCGGGCTCAGATACAGGATGGTTTATTCACCCAAAATCCTTCTCACAATACCTCAGAGTAGCACAAGCACAAGTAAATCTCTTTCTCTACAATCCATAATTCCTCTCTCAACAATACTCTTACTATCACACTGCCCTCCTCCAGTCGAGTGTTGCCCGCCTTCCTCCCAGCTCTGACTTGCCTGGACCAGGCAGTGCAGTCCCTTTTATTGAGGACCTGGAAGTACTTCCGGTGCCAGGGTGACTGCCCAATGGGTCATACGGAAGTCCTATTGTAGGGAGCGCATCTCCTTGCAGCACCCCCTGCAGCACCTAGAGACCCCAGCAGGACTGTACTGCTGGACTACACTTCCCAGCATGCCCTACTGGTTCCATACTGGGCACCGATATCAAGGGCCACTGACATCTAGCATCCTGGGAGAATAAAGAGTCCCTGGTGACATCTTCTTCTGGTAGGCTGTCTGTTCATCTTCTCCGGCCATCACGTCTGGGTCTGGCTCCTTCCTCTCTCATGGTTGGGATGTGTCTGTTCAGAGCCTCCAGTCTGGGTAAGGAACCATCGTCTCCTCTGGTCAGGATGCCCATCCAACCCCTGTGGCATTTACAAAGGCTAACAGAATGTTAGGTTATATAGCGCCTTGATGTCAGTAAATGTAAAGTATTACATGTAAGAAGTGAAAATGTGAGGTTTGAATATACAATGGACGGTCTGAAAATCGAGAGTCCACCTCAAGAGAAGGACTTAGGAGTCGTAGTGGACTCAACCCAATCAACTTCCAGACAGGGTTCAGAAGCCTTGAAGTAGGTTAACAGAATGTCAGGATACATAGCACCTTGATGTCATCAAATGTAATTTATTACATGTAGGAAGTAAAAATGTGAGGTCTGAATACACAATGGGAGGTTTGAGAATCGAAACTATGCTATAGGAGAAGGAATTATGAGCCATAGTGGACTCAATGTGATCAACTGCCAGACCAGACAGTGTTCAGAAGCCATTAAGAAGGTGTGATGGAAACCAGGGACATCAGCGGCCCCAAAACCCCAACACGAACACACACACAGTCTCCCGGGGTCAAATACAGGATGGTTTATTCACCCAAAATCCTTCTCACAATATCTCAGAGTAGCACAAGCACAAGTAAATCTCTCTCTCTACAATCCATAATTGCTCTCTCAACAATACTCTTACTATCACACTGCCCTCCTCCACTCGAGTGTTGCCTGCCTTCCTCCCAGCTCTGACTTGCCTTTACCAGGCAGTGCAGTCCCTTTTATTGAGGACCTGGGAGTCCTTCCGGTGCCAAGGTGACTGCTCAATGGGTCATACGGAAGTCCTATTGTAGGGAGTGTATCTCCTTGCAGCACCCCCCTGCAGCACCCAGGGGCCCCAGCAGGGCTGTACTGCCAGACTACACTTCCCAGCATGCCCTACTGGTTCCATACTGGGCACCGATATCAAGGGCTGCTGCCATCTAGCATCCTGGGGGAATAAAGAGTCCCTGGTGACATCTTCTTCTGGTAGGCTGTCCGCCCATCTTCTAACAGAATATGAGGTTATATAGCGCCTTGATGTGTGGAGTACAAGTCAAAGGAGTTTATCTTTAAGTAAATGTAAAGTATTACATGTAGGAGCTAAAAATGTTAGGATTGAATACACAATGGAACATATGAAAATTCAAAAGTCCACCTCATGAGAAGAATTTCGAAGTCATAGTGGTCTCAACACGATCAACTGCCCGTCAGTGTTCAGAAACCATAAAGATGGCTAACAGAATGTCAGGTTATATAGCGCCTTGGTGTGTGCTGTACAAGCCACAGGAGGTTCTGCTCAAGTCTTTAAAACACACTGGTGAGGCATCATCTGGAGTCCTGGGTGCAGTTTTGGGCTACAAAAAGGTCATAGCAGCACTAGAGAAGGTCCAGAGAAGAGCGACTAGGCTGATTCAGAGCTACAGGGGATGAGTTATGAATAAAGATTAAAAGAGCTGAAAGTTTTAATAGCTTAATGTCAGTAAATTTAAAATATTACATGCAGGAAGTGAGGTTTGATTACACAATGGGAGGTCTGAAAATCGAGAGTCCACCTTATGAGAGGGACTTAGGAGTCATAGTGGACTCGACACGATCAACTGCCAGACAGTGTTCAGAAGCCATTAAGATGCCTAACAGGGTGCCAGGTTATATAGCGCCTTGATGTGTGGAGTACAAGTCACAGGAGGTTCTGCTCAAGCTTTACAACACACTGGTGAGGCCGCATCTGGAGGTCTGTGTGCAGTTCTGTGTAGCACCATGGTCCTGGAGGAACGTCGTTTCGTTTCACTGTATGCTGTACTACTGTATATGAACGAAATGACAATAAATACTTTTAAATCTGTAGAATTTGGAGTCCTGTGTGCAGTTTTGGTCTGCAGGCTACAAAAATGACATAGCAGCGCTAGAAAAAGTCCAGAGAAGAGCGACTAGGCTGATTCCAGGACTACAGGGGATGAGTTATGAGGAAAGATTAAAAGAGCTGAGCCTTAAGGAAATGAAGAGGAGACCTGACTGAAGTGTTTAAAATGATGAAGGGAATTAGTCCAGTGGATCGAGATGGTGACTTTAAAGTGAGTTCATTAAGAACACGGGGACACATGTAAAGGTTACCATATATGAAGGATTTAGGAGTCATAGTGGACTCGACACGATCAACTGCCAGACAGTGTTCAGAAGCCATTAAGAAGGCAAACAGGGTGTCAGGTTATATAGCGCCTTGATGTGTGGAGTACAAGTCACAGGAGGTTCTGCTCAAGCTTTATAACACACTGGTGAAGCCTCATCTGGAGTCCCGGGTGCAGTTTGGGTCTCCAGGCTACAAAAAGGACAGAGCAGCTCTAGAAAAGGTCCAGAGAAGAGCGACTAAGCTGATTCAGGGCTACAGGGGACGAGTGATGAGGGAAGATTAAAAGAGCTGAGCCTTTAAAGAAGATGAAGAGGAGACCTGAGTGAAGTGTTCAAAATGATGAAGGGAGTTAGTTCAGTGGATCGAGACGGTGACTTTAAATTGAGTTTATCCAGAACACGGGGACACAGTTGGAAACTTGCTAAGGGTAAATTTCACACAAACATGAGGGCTTTTTTTTCACACAGAGAACCACGGACTCTTGGAATAAGTAACCAAGTAGTGTGGTAGACAGGAGGACTTTCAAAACTCGAGGTGATGTTATTTTAGAAAAATTAAGTGGATAGGACAGGCCAGCTTTGGTAGGCTGAATGGCCTGCTCTCGTCCAGATTATTCTAATGTCCTAAAAGAAAATGAAGTCTGTTGACTGTCCTTGAGTGGTCCAGCCAAAGTCCAGGCTTTGACCCCATAAAACATGTGTGGAGAGACCTGGCAGCTTACATGTGCTTGCCATCCAGCCAAACAGAGAGTGAGTGTGTTTACCAGGAAGAATGGCATAAACTACTCAAATCAAAAATGAAGTGTGCAAAGCTTGTAAAGCGTTACCCACAATGAATTGAGGATGCAGTTGCTTCCAAAGTGGTTTTGACTAAGTACCAGATTAAGGATTTAGAGATTTCATGTTTAAGATTTTTAATAAATTTCCAAACCTTTTTGAAAACATGCCATCACTTTGACATTATGGGTTATTGAGTGTAGATTGATGGGCAAAACTGGCATCCACGTCAGATTAAATGTACAACACAATAAAAAGTGCAGAAAGTGAAGGGGTCTGAATACTCTTCAAATCAAATGTATGTAACTTTCAACACAGTGAGCTTCAGTTAATACGACATCCTCAAATCTACTTATTCCAGTTCCAACCCTGGTAGCATTTGGCAAAAAGCAGGATCAGGCCCTCAACAGGATGCCATTCTATCGCAAGGCCTGGGCGTTCATAAAATTTGATAGCAAAAAGGAACAAGCAGATTGACAGAAAAGTTGTTGTGTTTGAAGATTATGCATTTGCCTATTAAAGGAATTTGGGTGTAATCACCCATTAATGAGCTCCTTGTTCGTGAAGGCAGCTGTCCAGCACGTGTTGCTAAAGCTTACATGTCTTGTTCTTTTGAATGCTGTTAAACCTCCTTCTGCAAAAGCCTTTTCATCTTACTTTACTGCAGCCTAACTTTAAGCTTATAACCGAATGTTAATTTATTTAGTAACATAAGAAAGGGATTTACTCAGAAGAGGCCATTTAGTAAGATAATTTGGTATTCGCAGGGTGTATCCAAGAAAATATGGAGTGGAGACTCAAAAGACCCCAGGGAGCCAGTTTGCCAAACACCTTTTTTGTTTGTTTTTTCTTTATTTCACCTTATACAATTTCTGGTATTAGGAATTTACCCCTTGGGGTCCAGAGTGCAGGGTCAGCCACAGTACAGCGCCACTGGAGCAATTGCAGGTTAAGGGTGTTGCTCAAGGGCCCAGCAGAGTAGGATCCCTTTTGGCCGTTACAGGGATTTCAACAGGCAACCTTCTGGATACCAGTGCAGATCCTTAGCCTCAGAGTCGCCTCTGCTAGCACTGTAGACAATCCTATGTGTTTAAAAAAATAAATATTTTAATATCATAATAATAATAATGATACGTATAATTATGTGTATTTATTATAACAATAAAAATACTAAGAATCACAATTATTATTATTAGCGTAGTAGTAATAGTAGTTGTGAGTCCTATGTATTTAAAAAAAATAAATATTTTAATATCATAATAATAATAACAATACGTATAATTATGTGTATTTATTATACAATAAAAATAATAATAATCACAATTATTATTATTAGTGTAGTAGTAATAGTAGTTATGTGTCCTATGTATTTAAAAAAATAAATATTTTAATATCCATCCATCCATCAATTTTCCAACCCGTTATATCTTAACTACAGGGTCACGAGGGTCTGCTGGAGCCAATCCCAGCCAACACAGGGTGCAAGGCAGGAAACAAATCCCGGGCAGGGCGCCAGCCCACCGCAGGGCACACACACACACCCACACCAAGCACAATTTAGGATCGCCAATGCACCTAACCTGCATGTCTTTGGACTGTGGGAGGAAACCGGAGCACCCGGAGGAACCACGCAGGCACGGAGAGAACATGCAAACTCCAGGCAGGGTGGACACGGGAAGCAAACCTGGGTCTCCTAACTGCGAGGCAGCAACGCTACCCACTGCACCACCGTGCCGCCCACTATTTTACTATCTTAATTATAATTATGTGTATTTATTATAACAATAAAAATAATAATAATCACAGTTATTATTATTAGTGTAGTAGTAATAGTAGTTGTGGGTGGAGTGGTGGCTCTGAGGCTAAGGATCTGCGCTGGTATCCGGAAAGGTTACTGGTTCGAATCCCCATTACTGCCAAAAGAGATCCTACTCTGCTAGGCCTTTGAGCAAGACCCTTAACCTGCACTTACTCCAGGGGTGGTGTGCAATGGCTGACCCTGCACTCTGACCCCAAGGGTTATGCAAAAACTAAGCAATTCCTAATACAAGAAATTATATAAGGCAAAATAAAGAACAACAAATATAATATATATATATATATATATATATATATATATATATATATATATACATACACACACTAGGGGGTTCGCACCGCCAACCCCCCCAGCCTGCGCTACTCGCCAGACACTTCGCATCTCTGCCACTCGTATTGTGAAGAGGGGGGCTGAACACACCCCAAGAAGACGCAGTCGCTCCTCCGAAAACCCCTCTTAAACGGTGACACAATGGAAAACAAATACAGTTTTTTTTTTTTTTTTTTACCTCCTCTTTGTTTGGAGGTTTGGTATGTTTGGTATCATTCTTTTCAGAATTTATCGAACTTTAATGTGATGTTGTTAGATTTTCAGATTCTTATTCTGTTTTTAAAGTATAAACTAAAAAAATATCAAGAACTCCCGCGAGACGAGACTTTGTGCTGAGAGATTTAACCAGGTCTGGGGCTGAAAATAAAAGACAAAGAGTAGGACAGCTGCTGTACAGGTTTTTAAATGTTTGAAGCGCCATGCGAGATGGAGATCACACGACATGGCAGCAGCTGATCGAGCAAAGAGGAGGTAAAAAAACAAATGATTTGTTTCCCATTGTATCACTGTTTAAGAGAGGGTTTCGGAGGAGCAACCGCGTCTTCTTGTGGTGCATTCAGCCCCCCTTTTCACAATGCGAGCGTCAGAGACGCAAAGTGTCTGGCGAGTAGCGCAGGCCGGGGAGGTTGGCGAGCGAAGCGAGCAGGGTGCGAACCCCCTAGTGTGTGTATATATATATATATATGCTCTGTATTCATCCATCCATCCATTATCCAACCTGCTATATCCTAACCACAGGGCCACGGGGGTCTGCCGGAGCCAATCCCAGCCAACACAGGGCGCAAGGCAGGAAACAAACCCCAGGCAGGATGCCAGTCCACCACAGATATATGCTCTCTATATATATAAAATTCTAAGCCTAAAAGTGCAACGATTTTGTGCAACGATTTTATGACACGTTTGAAATTGGGCTTATTATAAAATCTACATATATATGTTTGGTATCATTCTTTGCAGAAATTATCAAAACTTTAATGTGATGTTGTTAGATTTTCAGATTCATATTCCATTTTTAAATTATAAAATAAAATATCAAGAAAGTCGTGCTTTTTAATATTGAGAAAGTTGTGGTTATTGTTTTTGATCAAGTAAACTTTCTTTCATAGGAACAAACTATTAAAAAAAAAATTATCGATTCATAACACCAATGTTTGTATTTAGGTGATTTAGTTAGCTGAAGGTTGAGTTACGATGACCCATTGCATACTACTTTTCACGTGATTGATTTTTTTCCTGTTATTTAAATGAGTCATTTTTTATAAAAAGTTTTTTATCTATAAGAATGTCAGTAAAAACGAATGAATTGTTTATTTAGTCTCTTATAAATACTCATCAAGCATAGTGGACCACAGTTTAACGGGAATACTCCAATCGGTAAGAGAGTAAATATTTTATTCTCATTTCATGACTTTTTTTCTGTTAAATAATAATTATTTTTTCTTTTACATATTTATAGAATTTCATGATTTTCGTCTCCATTAAATAATAAGTTTTTCTTTTGTACATTTACAGATTTTAACTGGGGGTTGGGCGCCAAAGGCGCCAGGGGGACTGGGTGCCAAAGTTGACAGGGGGGCTTGCCCCCCTAGTGTGTGTATACAGTTGTGCTTGAAAGTTTGTGAGCCTATTATAGAATTTTCTATATTTCTGTATAAATATGACCTAAAACCTCATCAGATTTTCACTCAAGTCCTATAAGTAGATAAAGGGAAACCAGTTAAACAAATGAGACAAAAATATTATACTTGGTCATTTATTTATTAGGGAAAATGATTGAATATTACATATTTGTGAGTGGCAAAAGTATGTGAACCTCACGGATTAGCAGTTAGTTTGAAGGTGAAATTCGAGTCCGGTGTTTTCAATCAATGGGATGCCAATCAGGTGTGAGTGGGCACCCTGTGTTATTTAAAGACCAGGATCTATCAAAGTCTGCTCTTCACAATACACGTTTGTGGAAGTGTATCATGGCACAAACAAAGGAGATTTCTGAGGACCTCACAAAAAGAGTTGTCGATGCTCATCAGGCTGGAAAAAGTTACAAAACCATCTCTAAAGAGTTTGGACTCTACCAATCCACAGTCAGACAGATTGAGTACAAATGGAGGAAATTCAAGACCATTGTTACCCTCCCCAGGAGTGGTCGACCAACAAAGATCACTCCAAGAGCAAGGCATGTAATAGTCGGCGAGGTCACAAAGGACCCCAGGGTAACTTCTAAACAACTGAAGGCCTCTCTCACATCGGCTAATGTTCATGTTCACGAGTCCACCATCAGGAGAACACTGAACAACAATGGTGTGCATGGCAGGGTTTCAAGGAGAAAGCCACTGCTCTCCAAAAAAAACATTGCTGCTCGTCTGCAGTTTGCTAAAGATCACGTGGACAAACCAGAAGACTATAAGAATGTTTTGTGGACGGATGAGACCAAAATAGAACTTTTTGGTTTAAATGAAAAGCGTTATGTTTGGAGAAAAGAAAACACTGCATTCCAGCATAAGAACCTTATCCCATCTGTGAAACATGGTGCTGGTAGTATCATGGTTTGGGCCTGTTTTGCTGCATCTGGGCCAGGACGGCTTGCCTTCACTGATGGAACAATGAATTCTGAATTATATCAGAGAATTCTAAAGGAAAATGTCAGGACATCTGTCCATGAACTGAATCTCAAGAGCAGGTGGGTCATGCAGCAAGACAACGACCATAAGCACACAATTCGTTCTACCAAAGAATGGTTAAAGAAGAATAAAGTGAATGTTTTGGAATGGCCAAGTCAAAGTCCTGACCTTAATCCAATCGAAATGTTCTGGAAGGACCTGAAGCGAGCAGTTCATGTGAGAAAATCCACCAACATCCCAGAGTTGAAGCTGTTTTGTACGGAGGAATGGGCTCAAATTCCTCCAAGCCGGTGCACAGGAATGAGCAAAAGTTACCGGAAACGTTTAGGGGGGTCACACCAGATACTGAAAGCAAAGGTTCACATACTTTTGCCACTCACAAATATGTAATATTCGATCCTTTTCCTTAATAAATAAATGACCAAGTATAATATTTTTGTCTCATTTATTTAACTGGTTTCTCGTTATCTACTTAAGTGAAAATCTAATGATGTTTTAGGTCATATTCATGCAGAAATATATAAACTTCTAAAGGCTTCACAAACTTTCATGCACAACTATATATATATATATATGAGTGCAGTTTTTACCATTTCACATTTCTAATGCCACTCCCTCCTTTTCATTAACCTCTATTAAAAGTGCCAGCTGGCACAAATGCATTTCCCCTTCATATTCTCTCTGGCCAGGTCTGATGAGATGTTGCCGTGTCCATCCAGTCCTGATTTTTCCCCCACCTCATAGCACCCACCCCTTATTTCACCACAGGCTTTAACCTGGAATTATTTACTGATCTCCGGGTAATAGTTAAAGATGGACGTTTCCCTTCCTCAAAACTGATCACAGCTTATTTTGGACTCATGACAATTAAAATTTGATCAGCTGCCCTTGGACATGTTCAGCTTGACTCGCCCAGCTGTTTCTCTACGGCTGCTCCCCGGCTGGCAGACTGTGCTGTGTCGGCACTTGCTCTACCTGCTACACAATGGCAGATGTTTATGTGGTCTCTATGGGAATTGCCTTTTCAGCCTCCAACCATTTAGTTAGTGGAATATCATATTTTTTTTTTTTACTGTTTCTATTTTTATTTGTGTAACATACAATTTACAAAGCCAGACTTGCCAGGTTGGGCACAGCAGCCCATTAACCATCATCTTGGGCACAACTATACTGAAGATCTTTTCATTGATGTACTTACCTTTTTCTTGAACAGGGGTCTCCAGCTCTTGTCTTGGAGGGCCACTGTGGTTGCACCTTTTCAGTCTAACCCCTTTTTCTAAATTAGTGACCGGATGTTGCAGTTAATTACCTTTTCCCTTCATTGTAATTGAGTTGTTTTTTCATATTCAGAATTGTGCTTCATTTTGTTCCTGAAGTGGCACCCAAAAAAATATGACATGTGAAGTTAGTGAGCCAACAGATGACTGGCTAAGTCGAGGCCTCAAACCAAATTCACTCCAACCAGTTTCTTCATTAGAAGTCAATTCTTCTTATTTAATTCCATGGCTTGCTCTCATTCTGCCACAGCAGACTTTTCCAAAGCAGTTGACTTTCTTTTCATTAAGAACATCATCAAATATTTTATGGGTCTGAGCAGGTCAACATCACGGAGACCAGTCACCTTTCTTTATTTTCAGATATTGCATAATGGACACAGGTGAGCTGGACATCTGTTGGATCATTTTGTAGCTCATTATTGTTTGGCTGCTTCTTCTTCTTCTTTCGGCTGCTCCCGTTAGGGGTTGCCACAGTGGATCATCTTCTTCCATATCTTTCTGTCCTCTGCATCTTGTTCTTTAACACCCATCACCTGCATGTCTTCTCCACACATTTGGCTGCTGATTAAGGATAAAAGAAATAATTAAAGGGGTTTGAGTGTTAAATAGCAACTCAATTAAAATGAAGGCAGAAAAAGTTAATTAGCATAAAAAAAATTGGTCACTAATCTATTAAAAGGCTAAGAATGAAAACCTTCAGGACCGGAACTGGAGACCTCTGGCCTAAAGCATTTATCCATCCATCCATCCATCTATTATCCAACCCGCTATATCCTAACTACAGGGTCATGGGGATCGGCTGGAGCCAATCCCAGCCAAGACAGGGTGCAAGGCAGGAAACAAACCCCGGGCAGGGCGCCAGCCCACCGCAGGGCACTAACACACACACAGCACACACTAGGGACAATTTAGAGTCACCAATGCACCTAACCTGCATGTCTTTGGACTGTGGGAGGAAACTGGAGCACCGAGAGGAAACCCACGCAGACACGGGGAGAACATACAAATTCCACGCAGGGAGGACCTGGGAAGTGAACCTGGGTCTCCTAACTGCGAGGCAGTGGCACTACCACTGCGCCACAATGCTGCCCTAAAGCATATCCATCCATTACCTAACCTGCTTATGTAGTTTTGGGCCATCTCTGAATTACTAACATGGACACATCCACGCTCACTCACATCTGCTTAATTGACAATTCCAAAATAAACTAACAAGAATATCTTTGAGTTTCAAAGGAAATCTGTGCTGTAACCTGATAGATAGATAGATAGATAGATAGATAGATAGATAGATAGATAGATAGATAGATAGATAGATAGATAATGAAAGGCACTATACAATAGATAGATAGATAGATATGAAATGCACTATATAGATAGATAGATAGATAGATAGATAGATAGATAGATAGATAGATAGTGTAAAAGGTATTATATAACAGATAGATAGATAGTGTAACAAAAATCACTATAAGATATCAAGAAGGTTTGGGGCAGCCACCTGTATATTATGCCCTGGCTGCAAATCATTAGGATTTAGCACACAGATCTTTACAGATCGAAGACTACAACTGAACTGCCGGTCTAGAGACAAAATGGCAGCTTTAAAGGCCAGTGTAGGAAGTGACGTCATCAGAGGTGGGGCCGGAAGTGACATCATCAGAGGCAGGACCCGAAGTGACATCTTCAGAGGTGGGACCGGAAATAACGTTGTCAGGTGAGCCTGAAACAGGAGTGACGTCATCGGAGGTGCCGGAATCAAGTGGGACTTCCCGAAAATAGTCTGTAAGGGATCGAGAAAGACAATTAGTGCGCCCTGCCGCTCCCTGGTTGGATGTGGAATTACTATTATTCAGGCCTTTAGTTATCTCTTACTCACATGTGTGTGACAATAGATAGATAGATAGATAGATACACACATGTAAAATAAAATAGAAATGTATATATTAGACATGGTACCTGTTGTAGATAGGTAATATAATAATTCAAAAATATTTGCCGTCTCTTGCCCTACATGTACCCGCAGTGTCTTTCCTCAGTATCTATATGTGTCTGAACCTCTCTTGACCAACATGCTCTTTTTCGAATGCATTCCAATAAAGCCTACTTCTTAGACTGCCATTATTTTTTTATTATTATTATTTTTATTATTGGCTATTCTTTCAAATACAAAGAAAATACTGGTGCCCAGAGGTGCAAAGGCAACAAAAATATTAATAGCAAAGCAGCCCCAGTCGGGCTTAATTCAAGTTCAGGTCGCTGTTGTGCTCTGCTCGTTGAGTGGCGCCTCCTTCTGCCGACCTCACAAATATTATAGGAGGATAAACCGGAAGGGGTGGAGTCATGTTCCCTCAGGTGGCCTCTTCTCATTGTTGCTGGAGAAAATGGAGAGGACATGGTTAGCGAAAGTGCTCCCTCTCGACCTGGGGTGGTATCATATACCTCAGAGGAGCCCGCTGGATGATCCACAGATGCACATACTTGACCATATATCTACTCTCTATATATAAAATCCTAAGCCTAAAAGTGCAACAATTATCTGCAACGATTTTATGTAATGTGTTTTTATGTCACGCTTTAAATTGGGCTTATTTTAAATCCTACATATACAGTATATGTTTGGTATCATTCTTTTCAGAATTTATCGAACTTAGGGCCAATTCAACTAACCTGCATGTCTTTGGACAATGAGAGGAAACCGGAGCACTAAGAGGACACAAGGAGAACATACAAACTCTATGATTGGAAGCAATCTCTGGTCTCTTTAATTCAAAGGCACCAGCGCTACCACTGCGCCCCTTATTAAAATTAGATAGATAGAGTCATGTGAAAAAGTGAGTACACCCCAAGGAAATTGCTGACTTTTTCAACATAGTAGAAAAATTAGAGCACCTGTACTATGAATTGAAGAACATGAAACAGCACTGTGATAAACAGAGAGATAGATAGATAGATAGATATGAAAGGCACTATATAATAGATAGATAGACAGATATGAAAGGCATTATATAACATATAGATAGATAGATAGATAGATAGATAGATAGATAGATAGATAGATA
>JANRMT010062824.1:2336265-2362226 GCA_026402145.1 Polypterus bichir lapradei | reverse complement strand
TCTATCTATCTATCTATCTATCTATTATATAATACCTTTTACACTATATCTATCTATCTATCTATCTACTCAAGATACAGTAGGTATCAGTTTTTTGAAATATGAATTAACATTCCCAATTTTTCTTTTTCTTTCTGCAAAATACACTACATGTACATTTTGTTCACTTATTAATGAAACTTAAATAGATTGTTTAGTGCCCCTGCTTGTGTTTGGGAGGGCATGTTGACACTTTTTTCCTTCCTGTTTGCGTCAGGTCTCAACAGACGGGTTCTTGCCTTGTACCTGCTGTGACTGGGGTGGACTAGAATTCACATCAGCCTGAACTGGATTCACTGGGATTATAATGGATGAAATGGTTATTCTGCATTTGTAATGACCCACTTTCTTTTTTTTTCTAAAGAATCTACAGCTACATCTTATTAAAAAGGGAATTCAAAATTGAAAACTCTATCCTTGACTTAGGTTCAGTAAATGCTGCTGCGTATTTGTGAAAACATTCCAAATGATCATCTTATGCATACAACTGCTCGCCAACATGCAGGATTCGGTGCGTCTTAAGGTGCACTCAGCCATACGGTAGAGAAATTGCTTAGCTCTTGATGCAGTCCAGCACAAAACCTGTAATGGGCCCTGGTGCTCTGGGCTGATAGCACAGCCTTATTTTGTCTCCAAGGAGTTACTTGAACAACCTTCTTGAAGGAAGAAAAAATAAAATGAAGCAGATTACCTGAAGTTCTTTTTACCTCCTACAAATCAGTGCACCGTACAAATACTGCATATAAAGTTTTATACCATTTTTGAGTCTACTCTCTTATTTGTGTCTATTTTTCTTTTGTTTTTTTTTCCCTAATTTATTTTTGAATTAACGGTGATCCCTTTTAGTCTGTGGGTGTAGCCAACTCAGTGTCTTTAGAACAGTATTGTCACCGTCCCTTTCTCCTCACGTGATGTTTTCCCCTACTCTTCCTGATGTTTCTTACTTCCTTTCAATAATGAATGCTTCCCCTAAAGATCGACTCTAAGACTTACAGAGCTTGAGTAATGAGTGAGCATTTGAGGTAAGTACAGCGGATTCAGAAAGTACTCAGACCCTTTCACTTTATTGTGTTGTCACGCAGGCACTTCGGAGAATCTCCTCTCTGGCTCGATCGAGGTAAGTAATACAGTCATATGAAAAAGTTTGGGAACCCCTCTTAATTCTTAGGATTTTTGTTTATCATTGGCTGAGCTTTCAAAGTAGCAACTTCCTTTAAATATCTGACATGCCTCATGGAAACAGTAGTATTTCTGCAGTGACATTAAGTTTATTGAATTAACAGAAAATATGCAATATGCACCATAACAAAATTAGACAGGTTCATAAATGTGGGCACCCCAACAGAGATATGACATCAATACTTAGTTGAGCCACCTTTTGCTCCTTTGAGCCTCTAGACGCTGTCCTCCTATAGCCTTTGATGAGTGTCTGGATTCTGGATGGAAGTATTTCTGACCATTCTTCATACAAAATCTCTCCAGTTCAGTTCAATTTGATGGCTGCCAAGCATGGACAGCCTGCTTCAAATCATCACATAGATTTTCGATGATATTCAAGTCAGGGGACTGTGATGGCCATTCCAGAACATTGTACTTCTCCCTCTGCATGAATGCCTTTGTAGATTTCCAACTGTGTTTTAGGTCATTGTCTTGTTGGAATATCCAACCCCTGCGTAACTTCAACTTTGTGACTGATGCTTGAACATTATACTGAAGAATTTGTTGATATTGGGTTGAAGTCATGCGACCCTCGACTTTAACAAGGGCCCCAGTCCCTGAACTAGCCACACAGCCCCACAGCATGATGGAGCCTCCACCAAATCTGACAGTAGGTAGCCGGTGTTTTTCTTGGAATGCGGTGTTCTTCTTCCACCATGCAAAGTGCTTTTTGTAAGGACCAAATAACTCAATTTGTGTCTCATCAGTCCAAAGCACTTTGTTCCAAAATTAATATGGCTTGTCTAAATGAGCATTGGCATACAACAAGCGACTCTGTTTGTGGCGTGAGTGCATAAAGGGCTTCTTTCTCATCACCCTGCCATACAGATGTTCTCTGTGCAAATTATGCTGAATTGTAGAACGATTTACAGATACACCATCTTCAGCGAGATGTTCTTGCAGGTCTTTGGAGGTGATCTGTGGGTTGTCTGTAACCATTCTCACAATCCTGTCATATGCCGCTCCTGTATTTTTCTTGGCCTGCCAGACCTGCTGGGTTTAACAGCAACTGTGCCTGTGGCCTTCCATTTCCTGACTCCATTCCTTACAGTTGAAACTGACAGTTTAAACCTCTGAGATCGCTTTGTGTAGCCTTCCCCTAATCCACGAGTCTCAACAATCTTTGTTTTCAGATCTTTGGAGAGTTGTTTTGAGGATCCCATGCTGTCTGTCACTCTTCAGAGGAGAGTCAAAGGGAAGCACAACTTGCAATTGACCACCTTAAATACCTTTGACCACTCATGATTGGACACTCCTGTCTATGAAGTTCAAGGCTTAACGAGCTCATCCAACCAAGTAATCAGCATTGAGCAGTGACAGGCATTTCAAATCAGCCAAATGACGAGGGGACCTACATTTGTGCACAGCCAGTTTTTCACATTTGATTTCATTTCATACAACTAAATACGGCTTCACTAAAAATCTTTGTTCGGAAAACACAGCAGTACTCAGATGTTCCTAGGAAATGAAAGACACACCATTGTTATCTTTTTGTTGAAAGGAGAGTCAATTATTATGCAGGCTCAGAGGGGTTCCCTAACTTTTTCATATGACTGTAACCCATGGTGGTGAGAAAGGGGGGTGCTCTCTCCCCTGTTATTTCCACAATAATTGCGTTCTCGGCCGGCCAGTGGATTCCAATCCAGTGCTAGAAACACCTCAAAGAGAATTAAATCAAACAGGATGCAACTGAGAACAATTTGGAGTGCCGCAGCAAAAAGCTTCTGAATACTTTTCTGATGAAGAGATTTCAGCCTCAACACACAAATATAACAACTAGAAATAAAACACTAAGCACAATTCTCCTTCCTTCGCCAAGAGTGTAGCCCACTGTCTCCCAACTCTAACTCAATCCAAATGAGCCAGCAGTCTTTCCTTTAAGGCTGACCTGGGAATTGCTTCTAGTCTCTTGTCCCAGTCATCTGGCATACTTCCAGGTCATGGGGAAACCAAGGCAGTACTCCCCCTACAGGACCCCAAAGGCCATAAAGCAGGTGATTCTGTGGATTTTCCGACGCCCTACGTTGTCATTTAAATATCATTAAAAAATCTCTTTGAACTTAACTATTACCTAACGGGTAAAGGATGTCACCAAGTTGTATATTGCCAAGTTGTCTCTTTGCTGAATTGTCTTTCGCCGAATTGTCTGTCGCTCAGTTGTGTTTTCGCCAAATTATCTATCACCCAATTGCCCCTGAACGAAGAAACTATCTGTTATCTCGGCCAGGATGCCTGTCTTTCCACCTGGGCATGGTGTTGCCTTCTATGCATTATATTTGCTTTAGGACAGGGTGTCGAAATCAGGTCCTGCAGGTTTTCATTCTAACCATCATCTTAATTAGTGACCCTAACCCTAACCCTAAACCTTAGTTGTCTCTTTTTCCTTAATTAGCAGCCAAACAATAACACAAAATGAGCCGCCACATGACCTGCTCACCTGTGCCCATCACATAAACCTGAAAAATAAAAAAAGGTGAAGATCTCAGTAAAGATGATCTCCCAGTTCACCAAAACATTTTGAAAATCAGAACATTTTTGGAAATGTCTGCCGTGGCAGAATGAGAGCAGCAACAAGCCATGGAATTAAAAAATGAGTTTAATTAACAGCAAGAATCAGCTTCTAATTAAGGAATTGATTGGATTTTGAAGACCCAATTTAGCTGGTCATCTGTTGGCTCCTTTCACATCTCATTTCTGTTTGGCTGCCATTTAATGAAGAAAAGAATCAATCCAGAGGACTGAATCCTTAAAAACGGGGCTGTTAAAATGAATGGGAAAGGAGTTAATTAGCAGTGAAAACTGATCACTGATTAGGAAAAGGGTTAGCATTAAAATCTGAAGCCACTACGGCCCTGCAGGACCAGAGCTGGACACCCCTGCTTTAGATAGACAGATAGATAGATATTTTATTAATCCCAAGGGGAAATTCCCATACTCCAGCAGCAGCATACTGATAAAGAATAAAATTAAAGAGTGATAACAATGCAGGTATAACAGACAATAACTTTGTATAATGTTAACGTTTACGCCCCTGGGTGGAACTGAAGAGTCACATAGTGTGGGGTCTCCTCAGTCTGTCAGTGGAGCAGAACGGTGACAGCAGTCTGTCGCTGAAGCTGCTCCTCTGTCTGGAGATGATCCTGTTCAGCGGATGCAGTGGATTCTCCATGATTGACAGGAGTCTGCTCAGTGCCCATCACTCTACCACGGAAGTCAAACTGTCCAGCTCCGTGCCTACAATAGAGCCTGCCTTCCTCACCAGTTTGTCCAGGCGTGAGGCGTCCCTCTTCTTTATGCCGCCTCCCCAGCACACCACCGCGTAGAAGAGGGCGCTCGCCACAACCGTCTGATAGAACATCTGCAGCATCTTATTACAGATGTTGAAGGACGCCCCTCTTCTAAGGAAGTATAGTCGGCTCTGTCCTCTCTTGCACAGATCATCAGTGTTGGCAGTCCAGTCCAGTTTATCATCCAGCTGCACTCCCAGGTATTTATAGGTCTGCACCCTCTGCACAGTCACCTCTGATGATCACGGGGTCCATGAGGGGCCCGGTCCTCCTAAAATCCACATCTTTCATTTTTATGGATTGGTATAAAAAGTCTCATCTTATATTTAACCAATGATTTCAATAAATTCTTCATGTGCATAGTTTGCTCATTATAAATTGTAAGTGTTTATGTATCTAAAAATGTTAAATTCCAGCACAATCTGTGTGCACTCAGGGTGCTACTATATACTGTCGTAGCAAGTGAAATATTCAGTCATTCCTTCCCTTTCTGAACCCCTGAGGTGAAATGATATAAATAATAGAAATTGAAGATTAAACTTTAAACACTGTCTCTTTATCTGTGGCACTACTGAGCAGCTTTAATCTAGACGGAGCAAATAATCTGTAAAACAGCAGTGCTGTGGCAGAGTGTCCTCCATGGCTGTGTCTACATAAATGCAACAGACATGGAGATTCGGTCCTGGGAAAGCCAGCGTCAGTATTTGGTGTGACAGACATGCGATATTCTGTTTGCTTTCCATTTCTAGCTGAAACTAACAGAAGAAACCGACTTTGATGTTCTCATGAATGACACAAGTTTGGGCATAACTGATTTTTTTTTTTTAACCTTCCAGTAACATGTGTCGTGGTTGGCCGGGACTCTTGCTCGGTTGGGATGCCTCCATGCTAGGAGGACCAGGGGATCAAGCGTATCCAGAGCGTTACCTTCCCCGGAGTGCTAGATGGCAGCCACCCTGCATTGCAGTGGTACCTCGGACTCCCGCAGGGCTTCATGGGAGTTGGACTTAGGTGCATCCCCTGTTGGAACCCGTGAGCCCTTATGGGCAGCTCTTCCAACAATCCCGGAAGTGCTGCCGGAAATAGGTCATCAAACACCTGGAGCACTTCCGGGTGCCTTACATAAGGGGCCAGCAGACAGTACTCAGTGAGCCAGAGTCGGGAGGAGGAAGACAAAGGAGTGGAGGAAGAAAAGAAAGAGAAGGAGAAGAAAACAGAATTGTGTGCTGTGCTAACTTGGACTGTGTTTAGCTTGTGGGAATGGGGAAGGCGTTGCCCACAAGAGAGAAAAAGAAATAAAAATCATGTGTGCTTTTGTAAGTGTGCCTCTTGCGTCTGTCTGTGTCGGGTTGGGTGGCTATTGGTGTCAAACATGTGAAAATTGCAAAGGAATTCAATGGCTTGTGTCTATTGCGTTATTTAGTCACGTTTATGCAAGAAAACGAGAAATGTGCCTTCTTGGTTGCGTCTAAAAACAAGACAGAAAGAAATGAAACAAAACAAATCGAATAAAGACAGGTTAAGGTTTGATAGGCATATGTACGCAAAAATAGTTGCAGGATACATATCAAACCTTAATCATTTTCTCTGCTGTTCCTTATTAAAAAGTCATAGGCATTAGGAAGAAGGGAATTTCTGGTAGCGATTTGTGTGAATTTTCAAAGCGACTGTCCTTCCTGATCTATTGAAGTTAAGTTCTACATGTAATGGATGTCTGTCGTCAGTTGTGATGATTTCCAGTTTCTTTAGCATTGTCCCCTGACTACATGGCTACTGAGCTGTGCTGTCCATTGTGTTGTCCTTTCCTTCATCAGATCTTAGTAAGAGAGATACTTCTTCATCATCAGAGGTTAGTAAGAGAGAGTGTGAGGTTAAGCAAGTAAATTTATAGGTGTTATGTCTAACCCCTACAGCCAATAGGGCATCGTAGTACTTAAAGGCTTTTGATACACGCCAATTCCAAACTGCCATTCTTCAGGCCAATGGGACAAAGAACATCGTAACCTGCCATCCCCCAAAACCATATGTTAAGGTGCAGCTTGGCAGTTAGGCAGTCTGGCTTTGTGTGGGGGGATGAGAGACTTCAGAGAAACATTTACCAAATTTGTTTCAGGCACTAATGTAACACTAAAATTACATTGCTTTTGCCTAAATTACAAATAAAGACATACCAAATATTTATTAACTTGTATGCAAAATTTCACATCACAACACCTTGCCATCCCAAAAATAACAGTAACATAAACCGAGCTTTTACTATTCGAATAGGGATAGTGTGTAGCGGTGAAGTGTTCTGTTTTACCTGTTTTCTGTTTTCAAAGCGACTGTCCTTCCTGATCTATTGAAGTTAAGTTCTACATGTAATGGATGTCTGTCGTCAGTTGTGATGATTTCCAGTTTCTTTAGCATTGTCCCCTGACACACACTTGCCAGATCATCTGCAGTACGCCACTCCCAATAACTTTAGACTGCATGCTTAGAAATCTGCTGGAGCGTTTAGTGGTTTGTCAGACCACTAAACCAGGCAATGAACCTGAAAATGATAACAGACTGGATCTTTGGTGGATTGTCTGTCTCAGGTTAATGACTGGCTCAGTAGTAATTACCTGCAGTTGAACTCAAGAAGGGTGGCATGGTGGCGCAGTGGTAGCATCGCTGCCTCGTAGTAAGGAGACCCGGGTTTGCTACCTGGGTCGTCCCTGCAAGTTTGCATTTTCTCCCCACGTCGGCGTGGGTTTCCTCTGATGGTCTGGTTTTCTCCCACAGTCCAAAGACTTGCAGGTTAGGTGCATTGGCGATCCTATATTGTCTCTAGTGTGTGTGGGTGTGTGTGCCCTGTGGTGGGCTGGTGCCCTGCCCGGGATTTGTTCCAGCCTTGCACTCTGTGCTGGCTGGGATTGGCTCCAGCAGACCCCCATGACCCTGTGTTAGGATATAGCAAGTTGGATAGTAACTGACTGACTGGCTGAATTTAGGAAAGACTGGGGTACTGATTGTTGCTCCACCTGATTACCATTCTGAGATTAGCTTAAAATGATCTCCTGTCTCTCCTGGTATTAAGTCAAGTCTACGTAACCTTCGGGTTATCTTTGACCAGTCCCTGACACTTGATTCATATGTAAGATCAGTCAACTGTTCATGTTTCTTTCTTCTTCTTCTTCTTTCGGCTGCTTCCTTTAGGGGTTGCCACAGCAGATCACCTTCTTTCATATCTTTCTATCCTCTGCATCTTGTTCTGTTACACTCATCGCCTGCATGTCCATCCATAAACCTCTTCCTCTTTTTCTCTTCCCATGCAGCACCATTCTTAGCATCCTTCTCCTAATATACCCAGCATCTCTCCTCTGCACATGTCCAAACCAATGCAATCTTGCCTCTTTGACTTTGCCACCAAACCGTCCAACCTGAGCTGATCCTCTAATGTCCTCATTTCTAATCCTGTCCATCCTCGTCACACCCAGTGCAAATTTTAACATCTTTAACTCTGCCACCTCCAGCTCTGTCTCCTGCTTTCTGGTCAGTGCCACCGTCTCCAGCCCATGTAACACAGCTGGTCTCACTACCGTCCTGTAGACCTTTCCTGTCACTCTTGCTGATACTCATCTGTCATAAATCACTCCTGACACTCTTCTCCACCCACTCCACCCTGCCTGCACTCTCTTCTTCACTTCTCTTCCATACTTCCCGTTACTCTGACATGTTGATGCCAAGTATTTAAACTCATCCACCTTTGCCAACTCTACTCCTTGCATCCTCACCATTCCACTGACATCCCTCTCATTCACACACATGTATTCTGTCTTGGTGGTCCTACTGACCTTCATTCCTCTCCTCTCTAGAGCATATCTCCACCTCTCCAGGGTCTCCTCAACTTGCTCCCTACTCTCGCTACAGATTACAATGTCATCATCAAACTTCACAGTCCACGGGGACTCCTGTCTAATCTCGTCTGTCAACCTGTCCATCACCATTGCAAATAAGAAAAGGGCTCAGAGCCGATCCCTGATGTAATCTCACCTCCATGCTGAATGCATCTGTCACCTCACCACGGTCACACTTCCCTCGTACATATCCTGTACCACTCTTACATACTTCTCTGCCACTCCCAACTTCCTCATACAATACCACAGCTCCTCTCGAGGAGGTGTTTATCAAAGCTAAAAAATAGAAAATTCTTGAATGGCTAAGCCGGTCACCTGATTTCAATCCAATTGAGCAGGCCTTCCATATAATGAAGAGAAAACTTAAGGGGACAAACCCCCCAAAACAAACAGAAGCTGAAGAAGGCTGCATTAGAGGCTTGGCAGAGAAGATCTTCAGCACCTGCTGATATCTGTGAATCGCAGACTTCATGAAGTCATTACATGTAAGGGACATGTGACAAAGTCTTAAATATGACAACGGCTCTATTAGACCTGCCATTATGGTGCTCTGAAATGGGGGGACCATGTAGAAAAAGTGTTGTGTGATCATAATGTGTGCCCTTAAATGAAAGTCTGCAGTGTGCACTTTTATCACGATGTCTGAATTGTTTGATTTGTAATGTTAAACTGTGGAGCGGAGGGGCAAATCAAGGGAAAAAAAAATGTGTCTTTGTCCCTAACATTATGGAGGGAGCTGTACTTTAGACAACAGCATGTATTATACTTGTTGAATGTCTGCTGCTGATAAAAAGTGTCCTGTGAAAAGGAAAGTGCTTTACCTCTCCACGGATATTCCTGCCGTTATTTCTCTGCAGGCCCTTTTAAGCCTTCTTCCGAGCCGAGGAGTTTCTTCAGTGGTTCTCTGGCACTTTTGCTACCCGTAGTGCATGACTGTTTTTATTTTTTTTCTTTCCCCTCAGTTTTGTTGTAGCCCTGCTTGATATGCCAACTGGCAAGAGACCCAATCCAAGCAAAGAGTTTCTGCACTAGAATCCTGACCAGAATATTACGATGTTGGAGCCCTTTGAAGTGAATTGTGGGAAGTTTTCAGTCAGATGTAGCTGTAAGAGAACAGGCCAATCATTACAAACGGCGACTTCAGCAGATAGAGCTATGCATTATAGATGTCTGAATAACATTACCAGAGAGCATTTTAAGACAGATTTTCTCTTGCAGGGTTCATGGAACTCTCAACTTGTGTCTGAGTTTTGGCAGGAAGTGTTCGTTAGAAAAAAACGTTTTTAAGTTTTAGGTGCTTGATGTTTGATTTTGTTTCACTTTGGCATTTAGCAAAACCAATTTCTACAACATTTTTTTCATAAATAGGAAAACTGTTATTGTTTTTTAACTCGTCACTTGTTGCCAAAAGTAAACTTTACACAGTTTGTCTATGGTAGGGGTGGGCATAGTACGCCACATGGGCTACACCTTATGGCACAGCTATGAGCAGCCCACTCATAGAAATACATTCAAATTCCAGGCCTTCATCGGGTGTCCTTAACGTGGTGATGATACGGTTGGCATGAATACCTTGTGTTTTATCTTGGTAGAGTAATATATTGCTCTACTTTCCCCTTTTGTATTATTAATAAGTAGCTTTTTTCAGAATGCCTAATCTCACAGACTTACCACTGTTTATAAGGTATTATAGTATATAACTTCTCCCCACCTTCCCTTCTATAGCTATAACGTCAGGCAATTAGGTGTAGTAAAAAGACAAGCAGAAGTTAAGTTACAGTTTAAACAATGTATTATTGATAATATTCATAAATAATAACAATATGCAAAGTAGACTTGAATATTGGTAACCATACAACCTGATTAAATGGTGATGTGTAGTGTCAGGTGGCACACAGACTTGTAGTTTTTAAAATGTCTCTAGTTAAGGCATCATTTGTGGTCAGCTTTCTTCAGAACAGGCTGCATGCCTGTCTCAGTATGGCTGCTGAGCTATGCTGTCCATTGTGTTGTCCTTTACTTCATCACATGTTAGTAAGAGAGATACTTCTTCATCATCAGAGGTTAGTAAGAGAGAGTGTGAGGTTAAGCAAGCAAATTTATAGATGTTATGTCTAACCCCTACAGCCAATAGGGCATCGTAGTACTGAAAGGCTTTTGATACACGCCAATTCCAAACTGCCATTCTTCAGGCCAATGGGGCAAAGAACATCGTAACCTGCCATCCCCCAAAACCATATGTTAAGGTGCAGCTTGGCAGTTAGGCAGTCTGGCTTTGTGTGGGGGATGAGAGACTTCAGAGAAACATTTAACAAATTTGTTTCAGGCACTAATGTAACACTAAAATTACATTGCTTTTGCCTAAATTACAAATAAAGACATACAAAATATTTATCAACTTGTATGCAAAATTTCACATCACAACACCTTGCCATCCCAAAAATAACAGTACCATAAACCAAGTTTTTACTATTCGAACAGGGAGAGTGTGTAGCGCTGAAGTGTATCTGTTTTACCTGCTTGGATGTCTTTTCTTGCGTGACCATTTTTAAACATATGATTTTTATCAGTGATGGGTGTGATATAGCGGGTCCGCGGCTACAACAAAATACGGCCAGGTTTTAAATCCGTAAAGCCGTGTCACGACCGCGGGGAGTTAATGAGGTAGTTGTGGTGAGTCACACCTGCATGTGCGGGTGCGATCATTCTCAATTGCTTCATTGACTTCCTCTGGTATGTGATTAAGGCGCTGTGCTCACAGAGACGGGTGTGTATATATATGGGCTGGCACAGAAGGATGGGGGAAGATAAAAGAGAGAAAAGAATAGAAGGAGGTTAAAGGACGGAAAAGGGCAGTTATAGGAGATGATCCAGACACCAGGAAGGAGAAGGCAGCTCGAGCTGGGGCTTCGGAAGGGAACGCATGCTGAAGCGCTCTAGGGGCTGGTTCGCCCAATTGATTAATCTTGTGGAGTGGGATCGAGCGGGATGTAAGACCTCCCAGTGGATCCAAGGAGTGAAGGAAGATGGGATATGTGCTGACCTCGGACGGTCTGGCTGTGCAGTGTGGTGGCAGTCAAGATGGGGGTCGGCAGAAAGGAGTTTGTGCTGCAGAGACTCCGCTGGCAACGCCCGTGATGGTTGAGCCGGGGAGAAAGAAGGTGGTGAACTGCGATCAGGTGAAGAGAGACTGCATTTTAACCTCTATTTTAACGGATTTATTTATTGATTTTTATCTCCATGTTTCACCGATTTTATGTATTTGGTTTTTTTGAACACTGCACAATGGACACTCTTGTTTTTACTTTTGTGTTGGATTGTTTTTTTAATAAAAGTATCTGACCATTTTACACCAAATGAGATTTGTCCTCATTTGTCAGCTCATCTCGGTCATATCTATCGACAGTGTTGGTTCAGCAGACTCCCATGTAGGAAGAGGGAGTCTGTAGGGGACCGGCATCGTCACAATGGGTTTCATTGGTAACAGGCCTGACTCAGGGGTAGTAGGGTGGAGTGGTGGCTCTAAGGCTAGGGATCTGCACTGGCAATCGGAAGGTTGCCGGTTCGATTGCCAAAAGGAACTTTGTTCTGTTGGGCTCTTGAGCAAGGGCCTTAACCTGCAATTGCTGAGTGCGTTGAGTAGTGAGATAAGCGCTATATAAATGCAAAGAATTATTATTATTATGGGCATTTCGATTCACTTTACTGATTTGATTCTTTCAAACTACGCATTTAAGTAAATTATTCAATTGAGTCCTTTGATTTGTTTGAATTGTTTAGATTCTGGCACACAGAGGAAGATCCGAGTCGACAGATCCCCTCTGATCACATCACAAATATATAATTTAATAATTCATACATTATTTTAATATACAGTCAGGTCCGTACAGTAAGTATTTGGACAGAGACACAGTTTTCATAACTTTGGCTCTTTACACCACCACAATGAATTTGAAACAAAGCAATCAAGATGTGAGTGAAGTGTAGACTTTCAACTTTAATTTAAGGGTTTCAGGAATGACAGCCATTTTCCTGTGTAGACCCCCCCCCCATTTCCTACTAACCAACTGTATATGTATGAATGTGTATATATAAGGACTCATATAAGTACACACAGTATATACTGTATATAGTGTAGGTGCCAGGGAGGAAGAACAGGCATATCGACTGGGATAAAGGATGGATTCATATCCACCCAAGAAGCCATAATGGACAGAGTGGACAAATGGTCTTACCAGAAGCAGCTCATTACCCCACACGACAGGTGGCAGTGTTCCTCAAGGATTAGGACACCCATAGGGTGGCATGGGAGTTGGAGTCTACAATCGCAGCCCTGTTGGTGTCTTTGGATACCACCAGAGGGTGCTGCTCACGGAGGACTGCCCTGTTTTCCGCACGACCCTGAAATTTTCTCAGGTGGTAGGACTGCATTCACTATCCAAGTTCCGGGACACAGTTAATTAAAAGGGAATGTTCTGCATATCTTTCCATCCTTTAAGCACTGTTAACGTTTCCAGAACAACTTCCATCACCTACAGTAAAGACTTTTTCCAGGACTGTAAATATCATCGTACAGGGGTTTGTTTGTGGTGTTTGTTTGGTACTTTTGTCATATTTTATCTTCACCGCATTTGTAAGTAGTTATTATGGTATCCATCCATCCATTATCCAACCCGCTATATCCAAACTACAGGGTCATGTGGTTCTGCTGGAGCCAATCCCAGCCAACACTGGGCGCAAGGCAGGAAACAAACCCCGGGCAGGGTGCCAGCCCACCGCATGGCAAACACACACACACACACCAGAGACAATTTAGGATTGCCAATGCACCTAACCTGCATGTCTTTGGACTGTGGGGGGAAACCCACACAGACACGGGAAGAACATGCAAACTCCACGCAGGGAGGACCCAGGAAGCAAACCCGGGTCTCCTAACTGCGAGGCAACAGCGCTACCCACTGCGCCACCGTGCCGCCCTAGTTATTATAGTAAATAAGGAATCCTTATATATAATTTGATACTATCCATATGTATGGTGTTTGCATCAATACCCCGTATGTATGGTTTTTTTTACCCTCAAGAGCCTGAACTGAGTCACTTTGACCCAATGTCTCTGCAAATTCATTTTTTCTTACTCTGTTTCGTAAGAGAATTGCGAAATTTTGTGTATTTCATTGTTAGGTTTTCTGCATTAAGTGCATGTGATGATGCGGGTTTGCTACATGCTCCCATCTTGCCTCTGGGAGCCCTTGAACCCGTCACCATCGGTAATGTTACCAATGAGCAGTGAGGCAACATCATAGCAAGGGGATGGTGTACAAAAGTGCTAAGTGCTTTTATTTAAAAACAATCAACAAAACAAGGTGATCAAATAAATAGTGCAGTGCCTTCCAAACAGTCTTTAAATAAATAATCCAATAAAACCAGAAGTGAAAATGTGGAGGTTAAAAACAATAGAAACAAGTCTTCTTAAAAACGATGAGATTAAAATACAGCAGGAAGCATTCTTTTTTTAAAAAAAACAAGAAGCCCGGTGCCTTTTTACCTGGTGACTCCCCTGTTTCCCCCGTCTGGACTTCTCAACAGGGGAGTCGCCCTTCCTGCAGCTGGCCTTCTCTTCACGCTGCTGTTGGTCGTTCACCTCTCCGATCACTGGCTCCGGTAGGCATCACCGAACAGCGACCTGGGATTCGCCAGCGACCAGGGTTCTCACGCTGGGGACACCACGTCCCTAGTCCCGACTCCGGCAGCCTTCTCGGCCTTACGCGGCCAGTCAACCGCCTTCAGGTCACTCCCACCCTTCATAATAAACTCTGCGGGAGCGACCACTACTGCTACTCCTCAGGGTGTCGGCCTAACACCCAAGCTCCCTGCTCAGATGCTGTGAGCCTGCACTCGCGCACTCATTCTCCTGCATTGACTTTCTCTCTCTCTCTCTCCCCACCGCTTCCTGCTTTCCTCCTGCAACCTCCCATCCGTTCTTTCTTTTTTTTCCCCCCTTTAGCCGACTCGCGCTTCTATTTAACTAGAGGGCATGGCAGCTGTGGCAAATCAGCACCCCCAGGAACAATCACGGATGTGGACAGTCTCTCACCTGTGCACTTAGGTGAGAATCGCCCTGAGGACCGCTTCAGCCACACAACCACCACGCCCTCTCACCAAGCCGCGAGCGTGGTGATTATTTATTTTAAAACTGGTATTGACAGGAGCTGTGGACCCGCTATACCACAGTGCACTTTTCAGACAATTGCTATTGAATGTTGATGTAACGTAGTTTGATGTTAATCTCGAGTTGTTACGATACTACGTCATTATTATTATTCATGTTCAATAAAGGCTGGCTGGTTGCGTTGCAGGCAATTGAGGCTCCTTGGTTGGTTTGAGTGTGCATGTACGGTGAGCGTCGAATGCACAGGCACCAATGCCGAGAAAAAATAGGCCTTTTTTGCGCTGCAGCATCAGGCACAATTTTGTCTTAATCCCGCCCTGAACAAAACAGTTAACTCCTTCAAGACAGGGATCGACAAAAGAATAGAAGGGTATATAAATGTTGACAAAGGTCATCTGCAATGAAGTGTTTCATTTTAGAAAGTAGTGGTCCAAAATTAATATTATATGGAGAGCAGGTGCTGTAGAGAGAATTCATGTAAACTCCTGGGACTAATTGTTCAATTAAGGGTCTCGTCCCTCTACTCTCAAATTACCTGAACATTACTTAAATAATTAACCACATAATTAACACAGAAGGCGAAAGGGAATAAAACTAACAAAAGGTAATAAAAGAAGACAATTAACAATTAAAAAACGATTAGCAAAAAGAAAACCAGAACAAGACAAAAAAAAAAAAGAAAGGGAAAGCAAAAACTTAAGCTTGACCCGCAAAAACTTTCGAAGGGATGTGTAGAAGCGTAAATGATGGTGCAGACGCCTAAATTAAAGATTAGAGTGCTTACTGTCCCAAAGAAATTTTGTCAACTTTCCCATGATGAAGGAGCTGTCCTCATCCTTGGTAAGGTCTGTGAAGGACATTGGGAAAGGAAAAGAAAAGTTGGGAGAACAGTGGCATTGGGTGAAGGGTATTGAAAAAGGATGGGAAGGCATTGGGACCTAACGGTACCGTCCAATTCCCCATAAATTATATGACATCACTAGATATCTTATATTGAAGAGACACACACTGCCCTCCATAATGTTTGGGGCAAAGACACTGTTTTATCTTGGTAGAGTAATATATATATTGCTCTACTTTCCCCTTATTGTATTATTAATATGTAGCCTTAGAATGCCAAATCTCACAGACTTACCACTGTATATAACTTATCCCCAACTTCCCTTCTATATCTATAACCTCAGGTAATTAGATATAGTAAAAAGACAAGCAAGAGTTAAGTTACACATAAAATAATGTATTACTGATAATATTCATAAATAATAACAAAATGCAAAGTACATTTGAATATTGGCAACCGTACAACCTGATAAAACGGTAATGTGTAATTCAGGCGGCACACAGACTTGTAGTTACTTAATGTCTCTAGTTAAGGCATCATTGGTGCTCAGCTTTTAGCCACATGTCTGTTCAAAATGGCTGGAGCTGTGCTCTTCATTGTGTTGCCTTCAGTTCATGGTGTGATGGTCTCCTTCAGTTGTTAGCAAGAGAAAGATACTTCTGCATCATCACAGGTTAGCAAGAGATATGCTTCTTCATCATATGTTGGTTAGAGAGCGAGAATGTGGTTGAGCAAGCAAATTTATAGGTTTTCTGTCCAACCCCTACAGCCAATCCAGAGAGCCATATCTCAGACCAATGGGGGAAATAGAACATCTTAACACCTGCAACCCCCCCAGACCATATGTTAAGCTAACCTGGCTTTGCGTGGGGGATGAGAGAAAGACTTTAGCAAAGAAATACTCATCAGACTGGTTTAAGACACATCCCCCAAATCCTGTCGTAAATGGGGGGGGTGAACACAAATGCCTCTCACCAAAGTAACACTAAATTACATTGCTTTGCCTAAATTACAAATAAAGACATTCAAAACATTTATCAAGTTATATGCAAAATCTTACATCACAACAGACACCTTTTTCTTTGATTTCCCCCTCTGCTCCAATGTTTAACATTACAAACAATTCGGACATTGTGATTAAAGTGCACACTGCAGACTTTTATTTAAGGGGATTTGCAGACATTTCAGTCACATAACACTTTTTCTACACATTCCTCTCATTTCAGGGCACCATAATGTTTGGGACAATTGGCATCACAAGTGTCTGTGATTCCAAGATACCTAAGAAACCTCAGCTTGCTTCTACCCTTTGGAGTCTGCAGTTGCTGTTGTTCAACATGAGGACAAGAGTTGTGCCAATGAAAGTCAAAGAAGCCATCATAAGGGTGAAAAACGAGAATCAAACCATTGGAGACATCGGGAAAACCTTAGGATAACTGAAATCAACTGCTTGGAATATCATGAAGAAGAAAGAACACACTGGTGAGCTCAGTAATCACAAAGGGATGTGTAGGCCAAGGAAGACCTGCTGATGACAGAAGAATCCTCACTGTGGTCAAGAAAAAGCTCAAGTGACAGATTAGAGACAGTCTTCAGGAGGCCGGTGTGTGAGTGTGTCAGAGATGACTATCAGCAGAAGACGTCATGTACACAAACACAGAGGTCATACTGCAAGATGCAAACCACATAAACAAGATGGCCAGATTACAGTTTGTGATAAAAGGAGTCTGCAGCATTCTGGGAAAAGGTCTTGTGGACAGACAAGACAAAGATGAACCTCATCAGAGTGATGGCAAGACCAAAATGTGGAAACAACAAGGAACTGCCCGAGATCCAAAACAGACCACCTCATCTGTTATACATGGTGCTGGGGGGGCGGGTTAAGGCATGGACATGTATGGCTGCCACAGGTCCTGGCACACTTGATGATGGAACTACTGATGGCAGTGGCACAAAGAATTCTGAGGTGTAGAGAAACATCTGATCTGCTCAAGTTCCTGTAAATGTCTCCAAACCTACTGGACGACACTTCATCCTACCACAAGAAAATGAAACAAAGCTACTGCTAAGGCAGCACAGAAGTTTATGAAAGCCAAACATACTGCTGAGGCATCATGAAAGAACTACAAAATGGAAAATTCTGGAATGGCCAGGCCAGTCACTTGATTTTAATCTGATTGAGCAGGTCTTCTATATTCTATAGTGGGCAAGCCCCCCGATACAGGCAGGAGCTGAAGATGGCTGCATGAGAGGGTTGGCAGAACATCACCAGTGAAGACCCTCAGCACTTGCTGATGTCTGTGAACCGCAGACTTCATGCAGTCATTACATATGAGGGATATGAGACAAAGAACTAAATATGACTGATGGCTTTAATAGACCTGCCATTGCTGTGTCCCACACATTATGGTGCCCTGAAATGGGGGGACCGTTTAGAAAAAGTGTTGCGTGACCGAAATGTCTGCAAATCCCCTTAAGTGAAAGTCTGCAGTGTGCACTTTAATCATGATGTCTGAATTGTTTGATTTTGTAATTTTAAACTATGGAGCAGAGGGGCAATCAAGGAAAAAGGTCTCTTTGTCCCAAACATTATGGAGGGCACACCATACTTTGGATACAGTAAGCATGATTCTTGTTGAAGATCTGAGAAATGAAACATTCAATTCACGTTTCGCACAAATACTTCACACCACCTCTTTGTGAGACGATCACAGTGAAGCAGGTGTCACAATTATTTACTGTATCGGCGAAACCTACTGGTCAGTTTTATTACACAGGTGTATTTCATTCTGATTCAGGAGAAGGTCCTGCTAACGGCAGTGGCACAATGAATTCTGAGGTGTAGAGAAACATCCGATCTGCTCAGGTTCCAGTAAAGGCCTCCAAACTCACTGGGCGGTCATTCATCCTACAACAAGATGATGAGCAAAACAGACTGCTGAGGCAACACAGGGGTTCTTCAAAACTGAAAAATGGACGATTCTAGAATGGCCAAGCCAGTCACCCGATTTCATTCCAACTGAGAAGGCCTTCCTGATGCTGAAGAGAAAACTTAAGGGGACAATCTACCCGAAACAAGCAGGAGCTGAAGATGGCTGCATGAGAGGCTTGGCAGAGCATCACCAGAGAAGACCCTCAGCACCTGATAATATCTGTGAACCGCAGACTTCAAGCAGTCATTGCATGTGAGGGATATGCGACAAAGAACTAAATATGACTGATGGCTCTAATAGACCTGCCATTGCTGTGTCCCAAACATCGTGGTGCTCTGAAATGAGGGGGCTGTGTAGAAAAAGTGTTGTGTGACCGAAATGCCTGCCAATCCCCTTAAGTGAAAGTCTGCAGTGTAAACTATGGAGCAGAGGGGGCAAATCAAGGAAAAAGGCCTCTTTGTCCCAAACATTATGGATGGCACACCGTACCTTAGACAACAGTAAGTATGATACTTGTTGAAGATCTGAGAAATGAAACATTCAATTCGCGTTTCGCACCACCTCTTTGTGAGACGATCACAGTTGTAGCAGCCCGGTGCCGCTAACACTCACACCGTCGAGAAGACGATGATTTATTTATTTTTATGGTGGAGATTCCAGGAACGCACCCAGCCTTGCCCCGACCCTCACACAGGCATGAACAGAGACAAAAATAAAGCAAAGCGGTAATCAAACAGCAATTAAAGAATGTAATGAAGACAAATGCAATAAATGAAAACCTGTGTTCCCCTTACCGTGACTATACATTAAATACACAAACAAAACACACACAGTAAAGTCCATGAAAAACGGCAATGGATGAAATGTAATGATGGGAATAGATAGTCCAGAGATCTGCACGTTGAATGGGAAGGTAAAGATCGTCCTACTGGTAGTTCCTGAAATGGTGAAGACGGGTGGATGGGTTCAGGAGCGCTCCTTTCTTTGCAGGATGGCCTTGAATCCATTTACAGTCTTCACGTACAGAGGCAGACGGCAGACAATCCAGACCCCAACCAAGAAACGATCCAGGACAAAAATGAATAAGCACAGGTAGACAGACAGGAACCTGAAACACAAATTACAAAAACCCTCCTTCCTTTTGGTCACCGGCCCCCTTTTTAAAAGTTGCGCTAACCTCCTTTGACCCCCCAAAAGCCACTGCACTCTCAACGGAAGACCAGTCAGAGCCACTGCAGGGACTGCTGGGAGTTGCAGTTTCAAGTTCTATTAGCACCGCTACACAGTGAAGCAGGTGTCACAATTATTTATCATCGAGTCGGGAGGTTGCAAAACCTACTGGTCAGTTTTATTGCACAGGTATATTTCATTCTGATTCAGGAGAAGGTCCTGCTAATGGCAGTGGCACAATGAATTCTGAGGTGTAGATGGGAACATCCGATCTGCTCAGGTCCCAGTCATGAGCCTCCAAACTCACTGGACAGCACTTCATCCTACAACAAGATGATGAACCAAACACACTGCTGAGGCAACACAGGAGTTCATCAAAACTGAAAAATGGAAAATTGTTGAATGGCCAAGCCAGTCACCCGATTTCAATCCAATTGAGAAGGCCTTCCTTATGCTGAAGAGAAAACTTAAGGAGACAATCTTCCCGAAACAAGCAGGAGCTGAAGATGGCTGCATGAGAGGCTTGGCAGAGCGTCACCAGAGAAGACCCTCAGCACCTAATGATATCTGTGAACCGCAGACTTCAAGCAGTCATTGCATGTGAGGGATACGCGACAAAGAACTAAATATGACAACGGCTTTAATAGACCTGCCATTGCTGTGTCCCAAACATCATGGTGCTCTGAAATGAGGGGGCTGTGTAGAAAAAGTGTCGTGTGACCGAAATGCCTGCCAATCCCCTTAAGTGAAAGTCAGCAGTGTGCACTTTAATCACGATGTCTGAATTGTTTGATTTGTAATTTTAAACTATGGAGCAGAGGGGGCAAATCAAGGAAAAAGGCCTCTTTGTCCCAAACATTATGGATGGCACACCGTACCTTAGACAACAGTAAGTGTGATACTTGTTGAAGATCTGAGAAATGAAACATTCAATTCGCGTTTCGCACAAATACTTCACACCACCTCTTTGTGAGATGATTACAGTGAAGCAGGTATGACAATTATTTATCGTTGAGTCGGGAGCTTGTGAAACCTACTGGTCAGTTTTATTGTACAGGTATATTTCATTCTGATTCAGGAGAAGGTCCTTGTTAACCAGCATTATACCGCAGTATGATGTACAGGGGTTCTTTGGGTTTTAAATTATACACTTTACTGCTAATGCTTGTTAAATGTCAGTAGACTATTAGCAATGCAAATTACTTGACATTTAGGCACTTTATATTGTGCACTAATAGGGTTTACCTTTAGCCTTCAGAATTCTTTTTTTTTTTTTTTTTTTAAGTGTGGGCGTAGTTAATTGAGCATCGAGAGAAAAGCAGGCTGCCTGCAGATTGTTTCTGCTTTTGTGCTGCTGAGTGTCACCTTATTGCCAGGTAAAATGAAACCCTGAGAGTACTAAGGAGGATCTTAATAGACAGTTTTAAAGTCATAAGTTTATATCCAGAGACAAGCCATATACCTTAAAGCAGTGGTTCCCAACCTTTTTTTGGCCATGCCCCATCTAGGCCTCTCTAAAATCATGATGCCCCTCACTGTAACATATACCTTATTCTTATTATTACCTATTCAAAACGTGAACGCCTACTCACATGGAGGAAGCCCATAATGTCATTAATTTGGTCTAAACAAGCTTCAAAAGAACATGGAAACAAACGAGGGAAAGGATAGTTGAAGTACTGGCAAAAAATCACTAAGAAATTGTTAAAAACAAATAATATAATATGAAGTAATATAGGGTGGCGCAATGGGTAGCGCTGCTGCCTCGCAGTTAGGAGACCTGGGTTTGCTTCCCGGGTCCTCCCTGCGTGGAGTTTGCATGTTCTCCCCGTGTCTGCGTTGAATTCCTCCCACAGTCCAAAGACATGCAGGTTAGGTGCATTGGTGATCCTAAATTGTCCCTAGTGTGTGCTTGGTGTGTGTGTGTGTGCCCTGTGGTGGGTTGGCGCCCTGCCCGGGATTTGTTCCTGCTTTGCGCCCTGTGTTGGCTGGGATTGCGTGTTAGGATGCAGTGGGTTGGACTTTATTTTCATTCCACTTCAACAATTTACACTATATTAGCAAGTCCATGGGTGGCACGGTGGCACAGCAGTAGTGCTGTTGCCTCACAGTAAGGAGACCGGGGTTCATTTCCCGGGTCCTCCCTGCGTGGAGTTTGCATGTCCTCCCTGTGTCTGCATGGGTTTCCTCTTACAGTCCAAAGACATGCAGGTTAGGTGCATTGGCAATCCTAAATTGTTCTTGGTGTGTGCGTGTGTGTGCCCTGCAGTGGGCTGCCCGGGGTTTGTTCCTGTCTTGCGCCCTGTGTTGACTGGTACTGGCTCCAGCAGACCCCTGTGACCCTGTATTAGGATATAGCAGGTTGGGAAATGACTGACTGACTGAAGTAATATGAAAATACTGCAAATACACTTTTGAAAACATATAATAAGAGCAGTGATATTCATAAATATAAATTAACTTTAATGGCAGCTTTTCTGTAATATTTTGATCATTTTATATTTTTGTTCTATTGCAAAATTTTATAATCATTGTTACAATTCCTATTATTTTAATGGTAAAAACAATTTCTAAGTAGAAAAACCCAAGCTGGTTGTAACATCATAAATTAAAGGTTTCTTCATTATCCCTTCTATTTATATAAATATATAAATGTCTCTGTAAAAAATAAAAATTAACAGTGAATTTCTGTTTTTTCATTTTATAAATTGTTTAACATACCTACTGCGGTGGGCTGGCACCCTACCCAGGGTTTGCTTCCTACCTTGTGCCCTTTGTTGACTGGGATTGACTCCAGCAGACCCCCGTGACCCTCTAGTTAGGATATAGTGGGTTGGATAATGGATGGATTAACAATACCTAAATTCTCAAATTGCCTTCCTAAAAAATCTAATTGCGTCTCACGTTGGGAATCACCGCCTTCAAGGAATACTCCACACAAAATTGATATATTTCTCTTTTTTTTTAATGACACGCATGTATGCATATGGGACAGCTTTAGAGCTCTAGTGACTGTAATTCCACCGCCACACCAGGGGCTGGCGCTGTGTCTTAACACTTTCTTCTCTTTCTCCCTCTGCAGACCAGATGATTGACAGCTAGAACACCCCTGATGTCACTTCCGCCTAGACCCGCCTCTTCCTTCCAGGAGGACTGAAAACCTCCTGTCATACAGTTTCCCCAAAAAATGGCAGCAAAAAAGAGGACACTGGCAACAACTGTTCTGATAGAACACAGACAGTATTTCGCTACATGTGTTCAATGATCTGAGTCTTCTGAAGATAAAGAGTCTGCTCTGCCTCTTCCTGCTGAATACATCTGCGTTCACAGATCAGTCCAGTCTGTCATCAAAGTGGACACCTAAATATTTCTAAGTCTGCACCACCTCAGTTTCCTCTCCTCGGATGTTAACAGGCTGAAGGGGGAGCTCAGATTTGCGGAAATCCACAATCATCTCCCTGGACTTCATTGTGTTCTGAACCGGGCAGTTCTTATTGCTCCAGTCACTGAAGGTTCCTGTCTTCCCCTTCCTGCCCATTCCTTACACACGCCACAATAGCTTTATCATCAGAGTCCTTCTGAATGTGGCAAAGTCTGCTGTGCATCATGTGAACATGACTGGGGCCATTACAGTCCCTTGTGAGGGCCTAATGTTGCTCACTACTGTTCCCCAGTTTGACAAACTGCAGTCGTCCAGTCAGGTAGTTAGGAATCCAGGAAGTGAAAGTGGAATCCCACTCTCCCATCCTCTCCATTTTATCATTAAAAATGGAGGGTTGGATGCTGGAAAACAGCAGGCCCTGATGGCTACCCTGCAGAGGTTTTTAAGAAATTCTCCACTCAGCTAGCTCCCCTCCTATTAGCAACATTTACAGAAGCTAGAGACAATCAAATTCTACCTCAAACTTTTCGCCAAGCATTAATCATAGTCTTTCCTAAACAAAGTAAGGACTTATTGCAATGTGCATCATACAGACCAATTTCACTTCTGAATAATGACGTTAAGATACTCTTAAAAATCATAGCTAGAAGGATGGAGAAAGTGTTGCCTTTAGTAGTATCACAAGATCAAACTGGATTTATCAAGGGTCGACACTTATCTTCCAATCTTCAATGCCTGTTTAATGTAATATACTCACCAACAAAGTCACACACCCCAGAAATACTATTATCATTGGATGCAGAAAAAGCATTTGACATGATTGAATGGAAATACCTTTTCACTACGTTAGATAAATTTGGGTTTGGCCCGAACATTTGTGCATGGATCAAACTACTGTATACCAATCCAGAAGCTTCAGTTTTTATTAACAACATTTGTTCAGACTACTTTAAACTAGAACGTGGTACCAGACAAGGATGCCCCTTGTCACCACTGCTATTTGCAATTGCCATTGAACCACTGGCGGTTCACTGTCAAAATGCTGATCAGATAAAGGGGATTATCAGAGAAGGACTGGAACAGAAAATTTCTCTATATGCAGATGATATGATACTAGGGGTGGGGGTCGACTTGTTCTCAATCCTATTTTTTGTAAAAATTGATTGATTTGTATGGAATGATTACAATAAAATTAATAAAAAAAAAACCAGAATGAATCAATTCAATTTAATGTTAATGCTGATAGAATTACAATTGTTGATAGCAATAATTGGTCTATGCTGCTGACTGTTTTTAGATGGCTAAATAACTGCCAGTTTTTAAACCATTAAACTACAACCATATTTTGTACAGTGAATAAAATGTGTTTGATTACTAAAAAAAAAAAAGAATGGTGGGTTGGATGGTGTTAAATGCAGCATCAAAAAATATAATCGTCGCATAATCACCTGGTTCATCAAAAAAGGTGCGGGTCTGGTATTGCATGTAGAAGACTGCATCCTCAACACCATTATGCTCCTGATAGGCAAACTGTAGGACACCCAGTGCATGCTGGACTTGTGGTTTGAGGTGACACAGAAGCAGCCACTCCGGTGTCTTCATGATGTGTGATGTGAGGGCCACTCGTCCATCCACTTTTAAAAAGAACTGTGCCCTTAAGGCTTTCATAGTTTGACTAGTCACAATTCACCATCAGCTCAATTTCTTCTTGCATTTTTTTTTTCCCCTTATAACATTGTTGGTTAATTGCTTCATGGTCTTTAGGTAACACATGAGTATATTAAATTTTCAAATCAATCTGATAAGCTTTTAGTTCGCAGTGTGCTATCAATTTAATTAAAGCGTGATGGATAGCTCATCTGTGGCATACACACTTTTTGTCACCTTCAAGCCCCACGAAAGCGAGGAAGAACTCGGGTTTTCAATTTAAAAACTTTGCTTGCGGAATTTAGAGGACTCGAGACAGGTCTAATTGGAGCAATCAAACTTTATGGGGATGATGTATGGAACTGTTAATTTAAGTAAATATTATTGCTTTAGATAAAAAAGTATTATCGAGATGATCTATGGTATATTAGGAATGCTTCGTGTTAATGTTAGAAAATCAATCTTTGGCAGTATACTTTAGGCCAGCTGACATCTCATATTTTAGATCCATTATTATCAGTGGCGAGATCAGAAGTTCATGAAGAGCAGAAGTTGACCATTAAATCATGTCACAAGTTTATTCTCGCCTACTGAATATATTGAGCTTGTGTCAACCATTCACACAATTTCCTCCTGCAAATATTCAATAGGATATAGATCTGAGCTAAAATGAGACTAATTCAGGCTACCAGAGGTCTGCTTTTCTATTTGCGCTCGGCGCAAAGTCAACTAAAGGCAACATAATTGTAATCAGCAAATAGCAACGCAACTGTTGGCAGGACAACTCGTCAATATGTCTAAATATCCGAATGGCTTTAGGGATAAAGGGGCAAGGCACTTGTGTTATTGGCATGCAATCCATCAAAGGTGCATTCAGAGTGGATTGGAAAGCTACCATATTCACAGTAGCAACTTTTGGACACGTTGAAGTGAGAATGTAACTCATTCAAGCGAGCAATTATTTGATTGCTTTACACAGCCCTTAAATAAAATTAAAAAAAAGATCAAAATCAAAGTGTTACAGGTCTGGGATCACCAAATATTAAAAAAAACACAGCAACAAGCTCCGTCCCAGTATAGGCCTTACCCAAGCAAGCCTGACCCCAAACAACTGAGAAGCTTTGGTCCTGACCAGACTCCATCCACAAATGGGAGACAAGCTTTTAGAGTTCAGAAATAACAAAGTAGTCTCAGATACCTCGAAAATAAATGTCTCTCAGGAGGGAGAAACTTGAAAACTCTGGCATGTATAGAGACAAGTCAGACAAGAGTCTTTATAAAAAAATGACAATTTATTCATAAATGATGATACAGATAAGAGTTATGTAGTTGGTGTCATACATGTACGTTTTGGAGACAAACTCAGGACTTGTCGACCTATAATACAACTCTAC
>JANRMT010062824.1:2297225-2321334 GCA_026402145.1 Polypterus bichir lapradei | reverse complement strand
ATCTATCTATCACATAGTGCCTTTCACATCTATCTATCTATCTATCTGTCTATCACATAGTGCCTTTCACATCTATCTATCTATCATATAGTGCCTTTCACATCTATCTATCTATCTATCTATCTATCATATATTGCCTTTCACATCTATCTATCATATAGTGCCTTTCACATCTATCTATCTAATCATATTTATTTATTAGGCAGCTAGAATGACAAAATGACATTGTAGGTAATAAGTCAAGGCCCCTGTGTTACATCGGCTTTAGGTTTCTTCTGGGTGTTCCAAGTCCATCACCCTAACATTTCTCTAATTGCCACTTTAGAGACTCATTAATCAGTTTGTTGCACACTGTGTTCGGAAGTAGTGGTCTGCTAATACCAGAGCTCTAGGTAGAAAGATCTGAAATCCTCCATCACAAACGTAACAATTGCAATTAGGCAGGCAGTATGGCCTTGATAGTTGGAGTCTGATTACTTACCGTGCCAGTCCAAGCAGATGTCAGATTGTGCAACTGCTAGTCGTTGGGTATGTCAGACTTACTGACCAATGTTGCCAGTCTTATCGCTGAAATGACTAAAAAAAATATTGCTGGGTGATTATCGTTTACACTTTTTTGCAGTGGGTGCCAACTTTAAAATCCAGATATCTACTCTGCTTCAGCACTCATACATAAAAAAGGTTCTTCAGACTCCAGCAATGCTGTATACAAGTGTAACACTTTAGTTCAGGTACTGCAACAATGCATCTATAACTAATTTTCTTTTATGTCACTTAACAAAGGCTTCTTTGGATCTTTATAACACTTACAAAACATAAGAAGGTTGGTTATTCATGTCTGTGCTGTGCAGCGTACTGACATGATGGTAAAATGACTTGCTAACATGAAAGGATTCACTGGTCTTATACTAAATATGTGATATCAAGAGAAATAAATGTGTCCCAGTTAAGCCACCATCATACAATCAGAAGTGTGTTTTTTTTTTTTTTAATTTTATTGAATTTATTGTAATCATTCCATACAAATGGATCAATTTTTACAAAAAAATAGGATTTTAAACAAACCAACCCCTACCCCTGAGAAAGAGAGCATGGCCAACGGACTAAAACTTAAAAATAGTAAAAATGAATAAATTGATGAGTTTATTAGAGTTTATCTGCTTTCTCAGTGTTTTAAGTGCGTATTCTAAAATATTATTGATGAAATCCTGCCAGGTTTTGAAAAAGTTCTGCACAGATCCTCTAAGTGAGAATTTGATTTTTTCCAATTTCAAATAGTTTATATAACATCAGTTACCCACTGACTTAAAAGAGGAGAGTTAGGATTCTTCCAGTTTAGCAAAATAAGTCTGCGTGCCAATAGTGTAGTGAAGGCAATCACACTTTGTTTGTCCTTCTCCACTTTAAGCCCATCTGGGAGACCACCAAACACAGCTGTTAATGGGTTAGGATGGATTGTGACACCAAGGCTGTTTGAAAGGCACTTAAATTTTTTTGTCCAGAATGATGTTAATTTGGTGCAGGCCCTAAACATGTGACCCAGTGAGGCTTGAGCTTGATTGCAGCGTTCGCAGGTAGGAGCCATCCATCCATTACCCAACCCGCTATATCCTAATACAGGGTCATAGGGGTCTGCTGGAGCCAATCCCAGCCAACACAGGGCGTAAGGCAGGAAACAAACCCCGGGCAGGGTGCCAGCCCACCGCAGGGCACACACAAAAACACACACCAAACACACACTAGGGACAATTTAGGATCGCCAATGCACCTAACCTCCATGTCTTTGGACTGTGGGGTGAAACCAACGCAGACACAGGGAGAACATTCAAACTCCACGCGGGGAGGACCCGGGAAGCGAACCCTGGTCTCCTAACTGTAAGGCAGCAGCGCTACCCACTGCGCTACCATGCCAGACCTAAGGTAGGATCTTGCCCTGGAAACATTTTGGATAATTTCAAGCGAGACAGATGTGCTCGATATATAATTTTGAATTGAATAATTGTATGCTTTGTGCATATGGAGCTCGAATGAATTCTCTGCATTGCTACCTTCCACTCCTTTTCTGAAATGTTGAGTGAGAGATCTTTTTCCCATTGTCCTCTTGGATTTTTGAAAGGTAGGGACTGTAAAATATTTTTATATATTGCAGAAATGCTGTCTGAGTCCTCGAGGCTGAGCAGTATTTTTTCCAGCATAGAGGAAGGTGGGAGATGGGGAAAACCAGACAGGTTTCAGAAGTGTGTTTAGTAGATCACATTGCAGACATGAATACACACTTTATTGATGCTTTGTAAGTGTCATTAAAGCCAAAAGAAGCCTTTGTTAAAGCCTTGTTGCGTAATAAGGAATGAGTAATACATGCATTTTTACAGGACCTAAACTAAAGTGTTACCAGTGTAATAAAATCAGTTGAACAAAGACATCTTTGGAGCACTCGGGTTCATTCATTAAATTGTAGCGGCACTACTAAAATTGCCTATAACTCCCAGCAGCCCCAGTAGTATTACACCATTGGGCAGCTTCAGAGATACTGTAGATAGATAGATAGATAGATAGATGAAAGGCACTATATAATAGATAGATAGATAGATAGATAGATAGATAGATAGATAGATAGATAGATAGATAGATCCACATTAACTTTAATGACATCCCATTCTTAACACATAGGCTTTAATATGGAGTTGGCCCACTCTTTGCAGCTCTAACAGCTTCAGTTCTTCTGGGAAGGCTGTCCACAAGGTCTAGGAGTGTGTTTATGGGAATTTGTGACCAGGAGAGCATTTGAGATAGATAGATAGATAATTTATTGATCCCGAGGTAAATTTATGTACCAGTAGTCAATGTTCTACCAAGTTAGATACAAACATTTACGCTCACACTATAAAAATATCATTAAGTAAATAGTGGCTGTCAAACGCAATCATTTATTGTCCCTGCCTGTAAAAGGGTATAGAAATAAGCCAATATGTGCTCTGGTTGAGTTCCAAACTGAACTGACTTGAGTTGTGAGATGATGGCAGTTTAAAAAGCAAAACAGGAAGTGATGTCATCTGAGGCTGTAACCAGAAGTGATGTTGTCCTTGGCACCGGAACCAGAAGTGACCTCAGTCTTGGCGTCTGAATCGGAAGTGATATCAGTCTTGGTGCCAGAACCGGAAGTGGCGTCACTCTTAGCACCGGAACTGGAAGTGACATCAGTCTTAGAGCTGGAACTGGAAGTGACGTCAGTCTTGAGGCTGGAACCGGAAGTGATGTTGGTCTTGGCGCCAGGACCGGAAGTAACATCACTCTTAGAAACCGGAAGTGACATCAGTCTTGAGGCTGGAACCGAAAGTGACGTCGATCTTGGCGTCAGGACCAGAAGTGACATCACTGTTGACACTGAAAACGGGAAGTGACATCAGCCTTGGCACCAGAACCGGAAGTGACATCAGTCTTGAGGCTGGAACCGGACACAACGTCGGTCTTGGCACTGGGACCAAAAGTGACATCACTTTTGGCACTGAAAACGGGAAGTGATGTCAGCCTTGGCACCAGAACCGGAAGTGACATCAGTCTTGAGGCTGGAACCGGAAGCGACGTCGGTCTTGGTGCTGGGACCAAAAGTGACATCACTCTTGGCACTGAAAATGGGAAGTGACGTCAGTCTTGGTGCCATGACCAGAACTGACGTTACTGATGTTAAATCAGATAGGTATTTGGCCTGCAGAGACAACAGAAGTAGGTTTAGCGCACCCTGCCACCCCCTGGCCTGGCGTGGAATTACCTTAACTTGGTCCACTCAGCTTCCTCCTAATCGCATGTGTGTGACAACGTATGTGTTGTTTATTTAATAATTGCTTTTTTGCCTTCATTATTTGGTTAATATATACTGTACTTTATTATTGATTCATTGAGCCCCTTTATAAATGTCTCTCTGTGTGAGTGTGTGCCTGCCAGGACAACACTGAGCATGTACCTGGGGTCTCCGTAATAAAATAAACAAAATCACCATCTTCAGCCGGTGTGAATGTTAGCATCCTCACAACTACTACAAAATGATGGACTGTGGCCAGCTGACAACAGAGGAAGCTAAAATTGTTTAAAAAAAATTAAATTAAGTCAAAATTTACGTCAGACAGGGTCACAGTCCTGGAGAGATCGGCCAACTAGCTGTCTACTCCTTGCCCCTTTACATGGGCATGCTATGGAGGATTCCATGCTGAGCCGGGCAGTCTAATGAGAGAAGCCGACACTTCTAAACCTCTTTTATCCGACTCTTCAGTGTTGGTTCTGTCCCGTCCAGTTTTGATAAAAGGTGCAACCAGCACTTCCAAACTCTGTGGAACACAAACAACAGATGGTGTGTTTGAGATCGTGTGTGTGCTGTATATTTTTTGTCACGTGTCCCCCATCTTTTCAGTTTTAGAATTGTACCGTAGGTAATTAGTCAATTACTGTGCACCTGAATTAGTTAATTGCTATCATTTGCTGACAATCAATAAACACTCACTTTGTTCGGTGTTAAGAAAAGCTCTGATCAATACATGTTAGATGTTTTCATAGTCTGGTTAAGTAAAAAAAATTGATTAGTCCATTGGTTTATCCATGAACGCAATCCTGAGCATACACTTATGTACTTTTGAGCCAACACAGCTAAAATAAACAAGACAAATAACATACATTTTCATCTATTTTAATTACCATGCAGGTTAAAGTGGAACTCTAGAGTCTCTATTAATGGGGCGGTATGGTCGCTCTGTAGTTCTAATTTGATTTTCCAGCCTGATCAGTGTAAGTGTGGACTTGGCGCTTTTCGATTGTATAACTGGGAGGTTAACTGATGACTTTGAATTGCTCCAGTGTGGGTGACGGCACCGTCACTTGGCTCCAGCTGTGTGCCTAATGCTGAGAGTGTTAGAAGAAGAAGAAGAAGAAGAAGAAGAAGAAGACACTGGTTTTATATACTGTGGCCTGAAGGGGGGAATTGCAGCTCCCCAAACCCCAAGACACAACTTCACAACACACGCCTGGGTTCAGATAGGTGTTTATTTCAGACAATACCTCCACAGGGTTTCAGTTTCCTTCTTTCGAGGCCCCACAACAAGCAATAAGTTTCTGTATTGTCACACACGTGTGCATGGGAAGAAGCTAAAGGGCTTGAATGAGAGTAATCCCGAGCCAGACCAGGAGGTGGCGGAGCGCACTAACTCTTTTTCTCTGTTCACGGGAAATTCCACCTGGCCCTGATGACGTCAGTTCCGGTTGCGACCCCGTTTGATTTTTTTGGACAGAAATCAATACTAGACCTCGGTCTTCTCTACGGATTATTGCAAGGTCCAAATTCCATTCTCTTCCAAAAAAAGTTATTTGCCTCCATAAACTCTCTTCCCACAATACATACAGTATATATTGTGGTCATCACTTGTATAATATTTTGGGGTGCGAACACAGCCCTCCCCATTTACTTGCAGTTTTTCACAAAAACAAAAAGAATGCTCGATGGCATATACAAAGCAACAAGTTATCACCAAGTTAACGGGTGGCTTCATATTAACTCGGCTCAGCCGTCAGTTTGTCAATCCGCTGTACTACAATACAATACAGTTTATTTGTGTATAGCCCAAAATCACACAGGAAGTGCCGCAATGGACATTAACAGGCCCTGCCTCTTGACAGCCCCCCAGCCTTGACTCTCTGAGAAGACAAGGAAAAACTCCCAAAAAAACCTTGTAGGGAAAAATGGAAGAAACCTCGGGAAAGGCAGTTCAAAGAGAGACCCCTTTCCAGGTAGGTTGGGCGTGCAGTGGGTGTCAAAAGAAGGGGGTCAATACAATACAATACACAGAACAGAACAAATCCTAATACAGCATAATAATAAAAATTTTAGAAGTACAGAACAGAATTTAACAGTAGATGATATCACATAATAAAATTTGGATATTTTTAGAGTCCTGGAGACCTCATCGGTCAAGCTGCCTCCCCATTTGGCCATTCCACGGCTCGGCCAGCCAATCCGATGAAAGGACCCCTTTTTCCCACGATTCCTGTGATCCTCCATCAGGGATGACTTTACCATAGGCAGGCAAACAACTTGACAGGTGGGCCGTGGCACCAATTGCCACATTTGAGTACCGAGAACAGAAACAGAATAGGTGAGGGTTAGTAACAAATTATAATAATCATGTTACTTATGTTTTAGTGCTAATGACTAACAACAGAGATGCAGTCTGTACAGTTAATCAGCAGCTCTAGTGAGGGTATGCTGAACTGAAGTAGTGAGTCTTCAGCCGGGATTTAAAGGCTGGGACCGAAGGGGCATCTCTTATAGAAGCAGGAAGACCATTCCACAATTTAGGGGCCCTGTAACTAAAGGCTCGACCTCCCACTGTTATTTTATTAATCCTTGGAATCATAAGCAGACCGGCATCTTGAGATCTTAATGTGCGCTCAGGTTTGTAAGTCATGATAAGTTCAAACAAGTAAGCCGGACCTCGGCCATTTAATGCTTTATATGTTAAAAGGAGGATTTTGAAATCTGCCCTAAACTTAACCGGGAGCCAATGTAAGGATTTAAGAACTGGAGTTATGTGTTCATATTTTCTTGTTCTTGTAATAATTCTTGCAGCCGCATTTTGGATTAACCGGAGGCTGAATAAAGAACAGTTTGAACAGCCAGTGAACACCGCATTGCAGTAGTCAATCCTACTAGAGATAAATGCATGAATTAATTTTTCCCCTCCTTATGATCTGCGCCCTAGGAGAATACCTAATTCACTTTAACTCTTTAAGGGCTGAATATTTTTTCCAAAAAACTCAATTTTCTGAAAAGCATACAAAGCAATGGTTTCACACATAAATCAACATAAAACGTCTGTTGTTATGTGCTGTGGCTGCTGTTGGCACATGTTCTGCATCTCTGGCAGCAGTGGCTGAGCGGGGGCACCTCGGTGCTCAGCAGGAGTGCACAGTGGGCCGGCTGCCTGGCTGTCTTTGCATAGCAGGTGGGCGGCGGTGGCAGTCGCAATGCGATGCAATGTGGTTTGTACCTCTTGTTATCATAAGTGGTGGTCCTCCCAGGTGAACGCTGCTGTAGATGCATCAGCTACACAAACGTGTTCAGCACCATGATCAACTGGGGATTGCTCAGATGATGCTGGTACTTCACTTTCGTTTTCGATCTCCATCTCCAGATCACTTGCATTAAACTGACAAGTAAGAGTCCTATTCAACAAAATTACGTAAAATGTTCACGGAGTATTTTGCTTTGCACATTCGCGTTGGTCTCTCGCCAGATGTTAGACGCCATTTTAGAGGTTGTTTGCTCTTCGCTACTCATGCACGTGTAGGGAATCGAGGTTGAATGAATAAAGCTATGTCATTTTCCTTCTAGCTCAAGAGAGTCAAACTAAAATCTAAGGGCGAGTTTTGTCACAGTTTACAGCTGATTACCGTCCTCCACCCCTGAATTTTGACAAAAGTCGACATCAGCCCTGAAAGAGTTAATGGTGGGTATCTCATACCTGGGAAGATCTTGGATGGTGACCCTCAGATAAGCATGTGTGATAATGTGCACTATAAACATAATCGTTACACTTAACAAAAATGGGGTGACGTGCTGATGCAGTGCTAGTGCTGCTGGCACACATCCTGGGTCCTCCCTGCATGCAGTCTGCATGTTCTCCCCCTGTGTGTTTTGGGGGTTTCTTCCGGTTTCCTCCCATAATTCAAAGATATGCAGGTTAGGTGAACTGGCGTTACTAAACATTTCGGGTTTGTGTGTGTGTGTGCGTTCACCCTGCGATGGACTGGCATGCTATCCAGGGGGCGCCCTACGCTAGCTGGGATGGGCTCCAGCACCCACGACCCTGATCTGGATGATAGGGGGTTAGTAAATGACGTGACTTAATAAAAATATGACTCTATTTAATTGAAGTCTTCAGCCTACAAAGCTATATCCTGATTGCAAGGAATCTGTTAAAACAAATAAGAAATGACATATTGATTAATGTAGAGATTATTCTATTCTTTAATTTTCTAGCACAAGATGGAACAGTATAAGCAAAAATGGACACCTAGAGTGTAAATTCTTAATATGCAGCAAATGAACAGGGATATGAAGTATACTTGCCATTTTAAAAAAAATGGAATACTTTTCGATTCAATTTTATTAACAAAAACAATGCTGAAACTTACAAAAATTAACAAAGCATATTATAAGTGCAGCACAATAACACTCTGGACGCCATCCAACCAGCAACCTCCCAAATCCACCCACCAATTTCCTATAATTAACTTAGGCATACAGTATGGATGTCCCTGCTCATCTAACAATTCCACGATCAGCTTCACAAAAATTATTGTACTTAGAAGGTATTTTCTTCAACATTTATCAAAACGTTCAATAAAGACTTTTTTTTTGTAATGGCGTTGTGTTCACTCCTGAACAGAAACCCCCTGCTTAGTTTCAATTCAAGCTCTCCAGTAATTGAATGTTATTTTATGGTAAAGTACTGCAGAAATCCGAGCCTGCGTAAAAGCTGCAATAACCCTAACAAACAAAAATATTTCCTAAATAAAGTATAATTATGGCTGTAAAAATGTGCATTCCCATCCCTACGCGCCAATCTGATTTTACAAGCATTACAGTTAATTTCCCTGACTTTACATTTCTGTACTCTTAGATCCACCATCCCTCGGGTCAACCTTGTTTGTGAATCCCACCATACGGCAAATCTCTAATTCGCTGTTTTTCAGAAACTCACATAAGCATTACATGCATGCAGATAATTCATTAAAACCTTGAATAACGGTAGACGTTATTCTCAGGTGACCCCCTCTGTTTATTATGTTAATAGAATATTCCTGATGGCAGAATCATTTGTGTACTGTGCTGATTTTCTTTTTCCACTAACCTAAAGTGATGTTTGATGCAAATATTATGTTCTATCCAATCAACGATCCCTCATTATCTTGATATATGACACAAGCGCTGGGGGGCATCGTCGGCAGTGTTGTGCATAAACTGGTTCAAAAGAGTGCGTTCATTGAACAAGCTCACTTTTCTAAGAACGGTGAACTTAACATAATGTATTTTCAAGTGAAGAACTTGAAGGTGAGCTAGTTCAGTTTTATGTGACATTTTGGATCTTGTTTAGGTCCAGATTAAACATTCTGCCTTACCCTGTAATGTAGGGGAGGAGCTGAATCCAAATACGGTATTCGGATAAGCACAGATAGTGGATTTTTACAAATATTTATTTTGTACAAATTTTTTGCCATTTACAGTAGACCCCCGTAAAGTCACGGTTCAAAGTTCGAGGCCTCAGTTGTTCACCGATTTTCCCTTAGAAACCCAACTAATAATTGTTAGCGGAAACCGCAAATATCCTCCGCAATGTTTTTATGGTTTTTTTCTTGACAATACTGTACTGTAGAGAGAACACAAAGAACCGTAGAGGAAAAACACAACTTGGGATGGTGAAAGTAGCCAATCCGAGAGCATTATTCATTTCTCCTTGCTGCTGATTGGCTGCTGTCCAGTGACGCATCTCAGGCAGATGTAGCCCAGCATTCTTGCATCATAACAGTTTACCGCGTGTAGCTCTCTCGAGTGTTTCGCCGAGCGTTCTTGTGTTTTTCATTTTGTTCTTCTTAAAGCCCAAAGATGTCGCCCAAATGCCCTGCACCAATGAACCGAAGCGCCAGGAAAAGTTTAAGACACTCCAGGAGAAGGTTGAACTACTGGATTTGCTCCCGGAACTAAAAAGTTACTCCACAGTAGTCATCCGAAGGAGCTGTAAATCCTTTGCTTTGCTGTGCAGTCATTATCTTCATTACATACCTTCATTGTACCGCACAGCTAATTCATCATCATCATCTTCAATCAATATCATTCATTATTGGTAAGTACTCGTACATTTTACTGCATTTTTATTAAATTAAATTATTAAGTATTTACCCTACTTACATCAAAGAAAACGACAGCGCATACCAAAGAAAACTCGCTTACATTAATTCAGTCCATATAGGGGTAACATCGGTATTTTACATTCTAGCACTGCGGGAGACACAGCGGTACAGTAACGTACACTTTACGGGTTTACCTTTACATTCTTTTTTTTTAGGGTAATGTATTAAGCTGAGTTTAAAATTAAATTAAAGTGTTTTGGGGGCATATTTAGGGTTTAAACTATAAAAATAGGCATTTATAGGAATTTTTTTGACCACATCCAAAATTTGCGTTTTTTCACAATTCATGGGTGCTCTAGGAACATAACCCCCACGAATTTCAGGGGTCGTCTGTATTTGTATTCGGGAAAAAATAATGTCAAATCAAATAGGCACTGTCTGTGTCTGCCTGCTTGTGCTTAAGCTGCACCCCCGCTGACACGAGCATGCGGTGAAGCTCCGCTTTCGCTTTTAGGAAAACGTTGGACTTCATGAGGCCACTTTATATTTTTCCCCGTCGGATATACAATATGTTCCACGAATTTTGACCGGCAGCGTAATCGGTTAGTTCGCCTACACGCTGGTTTCACAGTCACCATTTTTGTCACACGGTTGGAAATAGAGCAGTAATTTATATGGATACGCATCTATTTCATGTCTTTTTTGACTGAGAGGATATTAGCATATATGGTTATACATGTTTGTTGCTGGGTATAACTCAATAAAGTGTATTTAAATAAAAAAGTCTTCAAAATTATTGTATTTTATGCAAGAACACTGTAATAGCCTAATATAAGACATGCAAAATTGAAAAAAGTAAACTCATGAGTCATTTATTCTCACTCCTTAAAACATACAAAATGAACTGAACATGAACAAGTTCAAAACTGAAATGGTGAACTATGAACGTGAATTTATTCATTTTAATCTGTGCTTTGAGCTCTTTCTTGTGAGGTGTGAACTTTCACAACACTGCTCGTCGGTGTGGCTTTGAGTAGCAATGCAGAGAAAGCTTTTGGTGTGGCATTGTCAATGCTACAACTTCCATTCCTTCTAGAACAGATGAGAACGACCAACAAAGGACTATTGGTATCACTTCTGCTTCGGACCTCAATTAGCCTTGCCGTCAGATCAAGTCACTTTATTGTCACATCACCTAACATGAAGGTGTAGGCAAGTGAAAAACCTTGTTTGCAAGATCTGCAGCACTACAGCAGTATTAATTTGATTGGTAAATTTACACAATAGAGTGCGGAAGCTGAGCGACAACGTACAATATAATTTTTTTTATCATTTTCTCGAGAAAATAGAATCAGTTTCTTGAGGTGGCAGTGCCAACTGCCACAATTTCCATTACTTAAAGAATACAGGAGAACAACCAGCAGAAGACCTCTGATGTCACTTATAATTTGGACATCATTAGCTTCATCGTCATCTGACATGGCGTTCATTGTCGAGGCAAGTCACTTTATTGTCACATCACTTAACACAAATGTACAGGTGCGTGAAAAACTTGTTTGCAAGGTCCGCAGCAGTAGATCAATATTAATTTGAGTGTAAATTTACACGATAGAGTGCGGAAGCCGAGAGACGATGTACAATATAGTTTTCTCGAGAAAACAGAATAATTTTGATGGCACTACCACAATTTCCATTCATTTTAGAATGGAGGAGAACAACCAATAGAAGACTTCTGACATCAATTTGACTTTGAACATTAGAACACTCTAGATGAGAACAGGCCATTCAGCTCAACAAAGCTCGCCAGTCCTATACAACTAATTCTTCCAAAATATCATTAGTCAACGCCATTGTCTGACAATAACTGCCGTTCATTATCAGGTCAAGTCACTTTATTGTTACATCGCTTAACACGAATATACAGGTGAGCGAAAAACATACGTGCAAAGTAGGCCAATATTAAATTGAGTGTGAATGTACACAATAGATGCGGAAGCCGAGAGCAGACAAACAATCATTTTTTTTTGTTTTCTTAAGAAAGCGAAACTTTCTTTTTTCAAGATAATGCGAAGATTTTCCTGAAAGTTTCCCAAAGTATACAGCTTAACTTTTAGCTTATCAAATACCATGTGATGACTGGGTCACTAATGATCTTGTGTATGAAGTACACTCATGTTCGGATCAAGAGGGCACTCATCAAAGAAGATGCAGAAGACTCTAAAGGGACAAAATTAAATTTGGTTCATGGACAGCTATGATGAACTCACAATGGTTGGGTGGTGGTTTGCCCAAAAATAATCAGATTGGGTCTCGGTACTAACATCGTGCCTACATTTCTAGTAGGATTGACTACTGTAATGCGGTGTTCACTGGCTGGTCAAACTGTTCTTTATACAGCCTCCTGTTAATCCAAAATGCTGCTGCAAGAATTATTACAAGAACAAGAAAATACAAACACATAACTCCAGTTCTTAAATCCTTACACTGGCTCCCGGTTAGGTTTAGGGCAGATTTCAAAATCCTCCTTTTAACATATAAAGCATTAAATGGCCGAGGTCCGGCTTACTTGTCTGAACTTATCATAACTTACAAACCTGAGCGCACATTAAGATCTCAAGATGCCGGTCTGCTTAGGATTCCAAAATTTAATAAAATAACAGTGGGAGGTCGAGCTTTTGGTTACAGGGCCCCTAAACTGTGGAGTGGTCTGCCTGCTACTATAAGAGATGCCCCTTTGGTCTCAGCTTTTAAATCCCGGCTGAAAACTCAATACTTCAGTTTAGCATACCCTGACTAGAGCTGCTGATGAACTGTACAGACTGCATCTCTGTTGTTAGTCATTGGCACTAAAACATAAGTAACATGATAGTTAGAATTTGATATTAACCCTCACCTATTATGTTTCTCTTCTCGGTACTCAAATGTGGCACTTGGTGCCACGGCCCACCTGCCAAATTGTTTTGCCTACCTAAGGTAAAGTCATCCCTGATGGAGGATCACAGGAATCGTGAAAAGAGGGGTCCTTTCATTGGATTAGCTCTATTTCAGCTGTGGAATGGCCAAATGAGGTCTCCAGGACTCTAAACAAATCCAAATTTCTACTCTGTACTTCTAAAATTTTATTTGTATACTGTATTGAGGATTTGTTCTGTTCTGTGTATTGTATTATATTGTATTGTATTGACCCCCTTCTTTTTGACACCCACTGCATGCCCAACCTACCTGGAAAGGGGTCTCTGTTTGAATTGCCTTTCCCAAAGTTTCTTCCATTTTTTCCCTAAAAGGGTTTTTTTTTTTTTTTTTTTCTTGTCTTCTTAGAGAGTCAAGGCTGGGGGGCTGTCAAGATTCAGGGCCTGTTAAAGCCCATTGCGGCACTTCTTGTGTGATTTTGGGATATACAAAAAATAAATTGTATTTTAAATTGTATTGTATTTGACATGAAGCAGCATCAAGCAGACATACAACAAATCACCCAACATGATGGTACTGGTAACACAAATGCATGGTGCAAATAGGCTTACATTTGTGTACGTATCACACAGATTTTCATCATTTGCTATCATTGTAATCATTTGTTATTATTTTAAGCACCAAGAAAGACGGAACGTGTATCTTGACTGGGACGGAAGGTGATTTCATGCCGGGCCGTCATGCCATAATGGAAAGATAGGCGGGAGCTGAGACACAGCTCAGCCAGGATGCCTTGCAATCCTCATCTCAACTGGGAAAGAAGGATATTGGATAGACTGGGCAAAGATAGATGCCAGGAGCAGTTCATTCCCCCACCCAGAAGGTGGCAGTGTTTCTCTAGACCAAGATTCTCCAACTCCAGTCCTTGAGGGCCACAGTGGCTGCAGGTTTTCATTCTAACCCTTTTCTTAATTAGTGCCCTCTTATTGTTGAGAATGAACGTCTTTTGAATTAATTTTAATTGATTTTTTCACTGAAATTTCTTTACTGTTCCTCAGAATTGCTTTATTTCTTTCCTCAACCAGAAATGAAACATGAAATAAGTGAGCCAACAGAAGACCAACTAAGTCAGGGCCTCAAACGTCAACCAATTTCACTCCAACCAGCTGCTTAATTAGGCGCATAGTCTTGTTAATTAAACCCGTCCTTTAATTCCATGGCTTGTTGCTGCTCTCATTGTGCAGATTGCAGACAAATAGGTTGATTTTTCTCTTTTCTAAGAGCACTGGTAAAATGTTTTGGGGACCTGAGCACATCGACATTCCTGAGACCTTCATCTTTCTGTATTTTCAGATATGATGGACACAGTTTGCTGGTCGTGGTTTTTTTTTTTATCTTATTATTGTTTGGCTACTAATTAAGGAAAAAGAAACAAATAAGGGAGTCTGAGTCTTCAAGGGCAACTCAAACAAAATGAATTCAAAAGAAGTTCGTTAGCAGCAAAAACAGGTCACTAATTAAGAAAAGGGTTAGAATGAAAACCTGCAGACACTGCTGCCCTCCAGGACCGGAGTTGAGGACCCCTGGTTTAGAGCATTTGCTGTTTCTCTGTCAGCATTATTGAATTCCCCTTCACTATTCCTAATGCACTTCACCTCCTCTCTGACTGCTCTTTTTCTACTAAAATACGGTAAAAAGCAAGTGAAGTGCATCTACCTGCTACTCTACTCTGCCTGCTACTATAAGAGACGCCCCTTCGGTCTCAGCTTTTAAATCCCGGCTGAAGACTCACTACTTCAGTTTAGCACACCCTGACTAGAGCTGCTGATTAACTGTACAGACTGCATCTCTGTTGTTAGTCATTAACACTAAAACATAAGTAACATGATCATTATAATTTGTTGCTAACCCTTACCTGTTGTGTTTCTCTTCTCGGTACTCAAATGTGGCACTTGGTGCCACGGCCCACCTGCCAAGTTGTTCTGCCTGCCTAAAGTAAAGTCATCTCTGATGGAGGATTGCAGGAATCATCGGGTAGAGGGGTCCTTTCATCAGATTGGCTGGCCCAGCGCTGACTCAGCTGTGGAATGGCCAATAGGGCAAGGCAGCTTGATGGCTGAGGTCTCCAGGACTCTGAACAAATCCAAATCATATTATGGTATATCATCTACTGTTAAATTCTGCTCCATACTTGTAAATATTTTATTTTTATACTGTATTGAGGATTCGTTCTGCTCTGTGTATTGTATTGTATTGTATGGACCCTCCCTTTTCTTTTTGACATCCACTGCACGCCCAACCTACCTGGAAAGGGGTCTCTCTTTGAACTGCCTTTCCCGAGGTTTCTTCCATTTTTTTCCCTACAAGGGTTTTTTTGGGAGTTTTTCTTTGTCTTCTTAGAGAGTCAAGGCTGCGGGGCTGTCAAGATCCAGGGCCTGTTAAAGCCCAATTGCGGCACTTCTTGTGTGATTTTGGGCTATCCAAAAATAAATTGTATTGTATTGTATACACCCACTACTGTGTTGTCTGCCCCCTTGCATTCCGGAATCGAATTGCATGCTGCCACCCTGTCAGTCAGAGGCTTGGTGAAACTTGCTGTTGTCTGTTATGGTTCAGGCACAAGTCACCTTCAGTGCCACCAATGTGCCCCCTTCTCTCCTTTCTGAGGGCAGTTTTGTAGCTTGTGCCATCCAGCTGGTGCCTCTATCCCAGGAAACCATCTAGACATGGCCATGAATTATTCACTAAAATGATATTCTTTATTATATTTACTCTGTTTCCCTGACTTTGCACTTAATAAATCTGTTTCACTTGATGTAAAATGAGTTTAAATTTGTGTGCAGGAAGAGCCCCCTGATTGAAGTCCCCAGCTGACTGCAAGTACTACCCAGGGTACCCTCCAGGCTATTATCGAAACTACTCTGCTGGAACCAAAGACAACACAGCATCAATTATCTTAACCCGTTCAATAATGTTCCAAGTACCTCAAGACACCACTTCATTATTCAAATGAGGCCCCGTTTTTAAAATGTCACAAATTGTAACGTGATGAATTTCCATTGACAGACCACCCTCGCCGTGATGCGGCCCCACCCCCAAGTGCACTTTAATCTGGCGGTGTGCCAAACGCTTGTTACTAAGTACATCGTTCTGAGCGGAGAGTCGATATAAAATTAAGAAGCACTTTTAGTAAGAGCCTTTTTATTGGACTGCCTTCATCTCTGAAGCCATTTGACTACAGAAAGGATTTCTGCGAGCAGCTTCTTCTTAAAATAAAGACAAACTAATCTTTAACATATCACATGCTATAAAGAACACGATGAAGTTCTGGGACTTCAATTTCATTTTAACCTTTTCTAACTGAGTCTGATTTGCTAGCTGGCCAAGTTCTGTAGTTTATTACATGGCTGGTTTGGTTATGTGATTGTCTACTCGTGTGTTCTCCATCTTAGCTTTTCTACAGCGTAGTTTGTGCCGAAGTGTTAACATTTGTATGCCAGTGAGGCTCATTTGGATAAATTATTGACGACTTTATTTTTAACAACAGGGCTGGTGTCCCGTCCAGGATAGTGCATGAAGGCTGGAAGGCCACCATATTGAATGGTCAAAAACAAAAATGTCAGGGTATTCCTTGCCTCAGCCAAAAGATTGGAAAATGCCATGGGTACACTGGCATCCTGGCAAGGAAGAACTGAAGACTCATACCAGGCCAGGAGGCCAGTGTAATGGAGGGACAGGGTTAAAACATTAGAACAATCTAGACGAGACAGGCCATTCGGCCCAACATAGCTCGCCAGTCCTGTCCACTTATTTCTTCCAAAAAAACATCAAGTCGAGTTTTGAAAGTCGCTAAAGTCTTACTGTCTACCACACTACTTGGTCACTCATTCCAAGTGTCTATTGTTATTTGTGTAAAGAAAAACTTCCTAATGTTTGTACAAAATGTACCCTTAACAATTTTCCAACTGTGCCCCCGTCTCGATCCACTGGACTAATTCCTTTCATCATTTTAAACCCTTCAGTCAGGTCTCCTCTTCATCTCCTTAAGGCTCAACTCTTTTAATCTTTCCTCATAACTCACCCCTGGTAGTCCTGGACTCAGCCTAGTTGCTCTTCTCTGGACATCTTCTAGGGCTGCTGTGTCCTTTTTGTAGCCTGGAGACCAAAACTGCACACAGGACTCCAGATGAGGCCTCACCAGTGTGTTTTAAAGCTTGAGCAGAACCTCCTGTGACTTGTACTCCACACATCAAGGCGCTATATAACCCGACATTCTGTTAGCCTTCTTAATGGCTTCTGAACGCTGTCTGGAAGTTGATAGCTTAGAGTCCACTATGCAGATATAGAGGGTTATTTCTGGAGGGTGGGACTGGACCGCGTGTCTGCCTGGGAGGTTGCCAACCGGGATCCCAAGCTGTTTTGTTGTGTGGAGGGTAAGGTAACGTGCTGTACTAGTGCATGCTCCCTAATTTGACCTGACCTAACCGGTCAGTAGAGGCCTGTGAAGATAAAGGAGTTTCAAGGACAGGCAGTTACTGATAAGACCATTAATGATCTCTGTAAGCAATAAAACTGATAAATGATTGCTAACTAAGGGTCACCAGACATGACCAAACTCTTCTTGGTATGAAGTAAGCAGGTTGACATTGATTGATGGAAAGGCAAGAGTGGGAGGGAAGATTTCCAAGCTATAAAACACTGCAGACTGCTGTAACTGATACAGTATACAGAACTTTAATGTAAGGCTCTGGATCAGCATTAATGCTATTAAAGACCTCCTTTTGTTAAATGAAAATATTGTGGCTTCTTTTCTACTACACCGTCCAGTATTGAGTATGTTCAAGGGAAGCTATTGACGCTGTGAAAGAATCAGTCACAACACATGAAAAAGGTTTGGGGTAGCCACCCGTATGTTGTCCCTGGCTGCAAAAGGATATAGAAATAGGTTGAGCTGTGCGCTCATTGAGTTCCAAACTGAACTGATGAAGTAGTAATATGATGGCAGCTTTAACACTAGAATTACCAGAGCCTACGAAAAAACTCGTAACTCCAGCCCACCTTAAATCCCTTCTCACTTCTCCATCTCAAAATGTCACATATATTTGTCTCTTTCTTTTTTTGCCCAGTGCTGCGCTGACATCGTGCACCAGAAGGCATGGGCTTATTCAGTGCAAGAAGGAACACACAGGCGGCCGGTTGCTTGTGCTATAACACACTTGACTTGATGGCAATCATCGCACATGTACTGTACAAGGCATGCACGGGGGCCACTGAGAAAAGAAGAGTGTCCATGGCTCACCTTGCAGAGGAACTTCGCCATCGCTTCTTACAAGAAAAAGCGATGGGAAAAGAAAAGGAGGATGCAACATCGATAAGCTTCTGTTCCAAGACAGCCGCTTCCCCCAGCCCCTTCAGTGTAATAGGAACCATAGCACAGAGAGAAGTGTGTACATTGCTACAGGTACACATGTCGTAAACGTAGAAAGGACGGTCCTTGGGTTTGTGTGAACTGTTAACATTTGAATCTGATGATTGCATATAGTGCCGAACTGACCTCTCTGTACTATTCTTTCCTCTGTGTGTTCTGGAGTACAAAAGAAACACCACCATGCACCCAAAATGAGAAGAATGCATGGGTAGGATCAGAAAAAAAAACAAAACATGGTGACTGATTACAACCACAAGATGGTATTCGAATGAATATGAATAATATTGCATCCGTGCCACAATGTTTTACGAAATGTACTATACAGGTCATAAAATGAGTTATTCCAAATATCATATATACCTATGTCTCTGTTTTTTGCAAGTGTGGCTTTGACATCATGGACCATAAGGTGCATACTAATTCAGCGTGAGCAGGAACACTTAATAAAACTGAATAAAAAAAAATTCAAGAGACGATGAGATACAAAGAAGGCAGATTCACCAGCATTTGTGTGTCAGCTTTTGTCCCTCCAGATCTGAGAATTTCCAGTTCCATTGTCTCAAAACATCACTCACATCTACAGTTATTCCCAGTTTCAGATAAGAAGTAACCACGTGAGGTCTGGGGCAGGGGGTGGGTGTTGGATCGTGATCGTGACTGAGAGAATAAAAGTGAAAAAAAAACACTAACTTTTACAAGTGGTATAAATGTACACCGGCTGTTACAGACACAAATCAAATGTATGTTTTTATTGTATAATATTAACAATAAGAGCAGCTCACTACTCAAAACGGTATATTTGCTGGGGAGCTGGTTTCGAACTCACAACCTCAGGATTATAAATTAGCAGTTCTTACCACTGCACCACGGAAGCTGTCGTATTATACTTGCACCTTTTATGAAAATGTTTATGTGATATTTGGCCATCTGCCTTCACACATTATACAGTTCATGTCTACATTTTGTCATTTATTACTAAAATATGAAAAACGTTTCTGTTTTAATGATGTGTTTACATAAATTGTTGTAGACACAGAACACACATGAAATTATTTCCCCTTACCACTCTAGGTAGCTCACTCCCAGATAATCAAGGCAGGAACAGGGGGAACTTCTTGTCCATTCTGTGGCGGTTGCGGGGATGGTATAGCAGGCTGCTTGGGCTTAACAACACATTTACAAGACAAAAAACGCTGATGGAAAGGTGCGAAGGGATTTAACTCTTTTTGGGCGGATGTCAACTTTTGTCGACAGGAAGGGTTGAGGGCGCATGACGACAAAAGTTGACATTTAGGGGTAGATGGTGACAAAACTCACTGTTACGTCACAGGCATTCCCTCTCTGCTTGAAGGAATGTTCGACTTATTGACTCGGCATCTAATCCTTGCGTGTCCGTGAGTTACGAAATGTAAACAAATGTAAACAATGGCAAGATGGCATCGACATCTCACGCGGGAGTGAAGTGAGTGCAGAAAACAAAATACACAGCAGACGAAGTTTTGCGCATTATCGCTGAGTCGGACTCTGATTTTTCAGAATCTGATTTTGTTGAGAGTGATCAGGGTTACCAGCCGATGCACCTACAGCAAGGTTCGTGTGGGAGGAATACCCAGACATTAATCCTTGGGAGCCAAACTGGCTACCGGACTTCACAAGACGGCACAGCTTGCTGTTGGACACGACAGATTGCCAGCCGCTGTACCACTTTAGGCCGATCTTTCCTGATGCTGCTTTTCGCTACCGTCAGACGAGACAAACAGGTATGCAGGGCAATGTTTTGAATCGCGGGCTGCGATTCTCATTTTTCAAAGTTGAAACCCACAAAAAAAGACGAGATGAAGGACTTTTCGTGGCCTTACAAATAGAAAGATGGGACTGGACTGGCAATATAACTTCAGGGAGCATTGGTCCAAACGTGCTTTGTCCACTGGTGGCTATGGACAGGTTATGCCAGTGATAGGTGTGTGCTTCTGCAAAGTTTAATTCACTTCTGTGATAACCAGAAGCAAATCCCAAGGGGTGAGCTAGGCTATAACCCCATGTATAAAGTTCAGCCCCTGCTTGACATTGTGGAGCCAACATATAAACAGTTTTATCAGCCTGGCCGTGATTTGTCTGTGGATGAATCTATTATAAAATACAAGAGACGCTTTTTTTTTCAATATATGCCAGACAAGCCCACAAAGTATTTTGTACTGGCAGAAGCAAACACTGCTTTCTGCCTGAAAGTAATCACATATACAAGAAAGTATTTCTTTCAAAGTGAGAACTGTCCCTTGACAAGTGAGGTTGTGCTGGAGCTGCTTCAGGGCTATGAACATTTGGGTCATGTTGTGTACACGGACAATTTTTATACATGCCCAGAATTGTTCATGGAGCTACAGAGCAGGAGAATTGGAGCTTGTGAGACAGTGAGGGTGAACAGGAGACACAGGCCTTCACAGTTGAAGCCAGACAGGCTGAAGATGAAAAGAGGTGACAATATGGTTTTCATGCGGGTGGATAACTTGGTGGCAGTGGCATGGCACGATGCCAAATGGGTGACTTGTCTCTCTACAGTACACACTAACAATATATGTGAGAAACTGCAGCAACAGACAATTGAAAAAGAAACACCATATTGTAAGCAGTGCAATGTGGCAATGCATGCAGTTGGCTGCTCTGAGCGATATCATACTTTGCTGTATAACATGTATGTGAAATCACATAGTATTCAGGCTCATACAACATGCAAGACAGTAACATTTGTCAAAAATAAATATTTTTTGTTGATTTGATATGTTAAACCATTGCTTTGAGTTCCTTTTTAAAAAAGTTAGTTTTTGGAAAAATATTCAGCCCTGGAAGAAAAGAAACAAAAAAAACATTAGCCCTAAAAGAGTTAAGGTGGGCCAGATTTACGAGTTTTTTCATAGGCTCTGGTAATTCTAGTGTTAAAGGCCAAAACCGGAAGTGACATCATCTGTGGCCTGAACCAGAAGTGACATCATTTTTGGCGCCAGAACTGGAAGTGGCATCAATCTTGGCGCCAGAAATGGAAGTGATGTTGTTGATGATAAATCATTTAGGTTTTCCCATATCTGGCCTGCAGAGATAACAGAATTAGGTTTAGCGCACCCTGCTACCCCCCTGGCCTAGCGGGTAATTACCTCCATTTGGTCCACTCAGCTTCCTCCTAATCGCACGTATTTGACAACGCCGTTTCACCAGATATTAAAGGAAGATAGATTTGGGTGTCATCAGCACAGCAATAATCACCAATGTTATAGTTTCGTAGGATTCTAAAAAGTGGCAACATGTACAAAGAGAAAAGAAGAGGTCGTAAAATGAATCCTATAGGGTGGTCCAGATGTAATTATGCAATTTTCATTATGCTATAACTTATTAAGTTTATCACATAGAAAATCACCCGAAAAATCCCGGACCATCGAGAAGTGTATGAACTGACGACATGAAGAATCGTCTTCGCACCGAACTGGAATCGCCCGCCATAAATCATAGTCATCCAGACGATCTGGCTCTGCATAATTAGATCTGGACCACCCTGTACATATAACAGGAGCTACAGAGAACAATGAGTCGCCATACTTAACAGCAAATGTCCTACTCTTTAAATAAGCTGAAAACCACTCAAGGGCCGAATCCTTTGGAAGAGAATACACAAAATAATGCAAAAGGTCTGGGGAACCACTCCGTATGCTTGAAATAAGGTTGGTGTAGAGTAGGTCTTTACAGACCTGAGCTCAAAACCGAACTGAAGACAAAGAGAACATGGGTAGCAGGTAGACAGGCTTGGTGGAATTCTGGGACTGGAAATGACATCAGATGGAGGTGGGATCTGGAGGGCCGGAAGAGGAAGTGACGTTGACTGTCTTCTGAGGAGCGGAAGCGACTTTGGGTTGAGGGTTCGTCGGCTGGTCTGCAGGGAAAGATAGAGAAAGAGTTAGAGGGCAGCGCCAACCCCTGGTCTGGCAGGAACATGCAGGTTTTTGAGCCCATAAACTGTCTCCCAAGCGCACATGCTTGACACCTTAATTCCCACTTCTCATTCAAGCCGATCAATGAGGATATCATGCTCAAAATGTATCAAACGCTGCACTAAGATCCAAAAGAATCAGAATAACACATTTTCCAGAACCAACCACAAACACTCTCAGGAGAGCTGATTCGCTGCTACAGAGGGATCTGAAAATCAAAAAAGTGAATTTCTGTAGAGCTCTCCTCTTTTACGTCTAATGTCTTCAGCCAAGGTCTACCATGCATATTGTCTTAATTACTAGGCTGTGTTACTCCCATCATGTGCTGTTAAGGTCCCTGAGGTTTTTAAAAGAAAATCCTTAGGTTCGCAAAAGCTGCTAATCTAAAAGCAACATATAATTTCAGACAGCGTGGATCTAATTAAACTGGTTGTGACAGAGCAGTGACTGTGAAAAACCATTAGGCTGGTATTATTCACCTGGAGTGGGATTCACTAATTAACAGGGGAAACACTTAACAGTATGCTGTATGCATCTAAAGCCCTATTTACATTTTGTGCTAAATCCTCTGGAACCATCTCGGCTTTATACTCATCAGGGTCTGACCCCCCCGACCCACCACCACCCTCCATTATTTCCATCACACATTTCCGAGGAATTCGTACCAGATAAATGCAAGCTTCTCTTTACATTTAGCCTCTCCAGTCCATTACTTAGATAAATCTACAGCCTTTTCTGAATTAGGCAATTATTGGAATAATTTACTTCTGTAATACACCCCAGCCCTTTTCTTCAAAATTGTTTTACATGCTGGATTTGAACACTTAAATTAACTGTACTCAAAGACGTGCTTTCTGTTTTGTCAGCAGTGCTTGGGCAATGCAGTTGAGTAATAACAGCTTACATAAAATAAACACTGCCAGACGAAAAAAAAATAAAAAATGGTAACCATCTATTGATCTTCATCATGCAATAAAAAAAGACTATGAAGCCAAAGGAAACAGGCTGAAATAGAAATGGACCTGAAATGTAATGTTACCTACTATATTGGTCATTTATCACCTTCATTTCCTTCCAATATCTTGATGAGAGATAATGCTATGCCTTAAAAACACGATGAAGAAATTCTTTTTGAAAATCCTTATACAAGCCACGGGTCAACGTGACAGGAAAACTTTTCTTAATTTTTTGACTGCTATTATGTAAATATGATTTGCAGACATGTTACTGTGAACACAGAAAATATTCTACAGATTTTACTGTGTTGCAGATTTAATTTTAAATGGAGAGATATGCCATCTTTGTCCAACATTTTAAACCTGACAACCCATAAAGACAAAATAAATCCAAAGAAGTAAATAAGAAAAATCAAAACCTGAAATCTCTCATTCCTAAAAGTATTCAGACTCTTAATGCAGTACTTTGTAGAAGCACCTTTGGGAGGAATTTCAGATTTGTCTCTGCTTGGGTAAGTCTCCACTAGCTTTGCATGCCTGGATTTGGGCAGATGATTCCATTCTTCCTAGGAGATCCTATCAAGGTCCGTTAGATAAGACTGGAAGAGTCTGTAAACTGCCATCTTCCGGTGCCTCCAAAGATGTTCTATTTGGTTTAAGTCTGGGCTACTCCAGGACACTCAGAGACTTGTCCTCACGCAACTCCAGCATTGTCTTTGCTGTTTGACTTCAAGAACCTGCAGTGCTGATAGGTGAACAGTCGCATCAGTCTGAGGTGGGGTGCACTCTAGAGCAGGTTGTCTACAGGGACATCTCTGTATTTGGCTGCATTCATCCTTCCCTCAGTTATGATTGGAAGGTTTGGTATTAGGCATGCATAATTAGCCATGTGCTACAAAATGAGGGCAAAACACGTGTCGCGTAGTCTTTGCATTATTTGACAG
>JANRMT010062824.1:2284218-2295857 GCA_026402145.1 Polypterus bichir lapradei | reverse complement strand
TCCCTCAAGGCGTCCCGGCCGGGTCATGGCCCCTGGCATCCCTGACAATATATATATATATATATATATATATATATAAGACAGAAAACTCAGACAGACACATAAAGGTTTGGGTCCCAGTCCCATATACTTTAAGTCGTGAGGAGTTTGCCTTGTAGAATTATAAAGACTTCCATGAGACAACATTTGAGGTGTTACAGAGGACTTTTATAAGGGACGGACAGGAAATGACAGGAGTGATTGACACATAATGGGTGAATCAGAGGAATTAAGGTGGGATGCAGGCGGAAGTGATGTCCTCTGGTAGGTGCTGGAAGTGAGATCAGGGAGTGACGTATCTTCGATACCCGGAAGAGGACTGTGTTGTGGATGGAATAATGGGGTTCTGAAAGGTACGTCTTCCTGGAGAACAAGATAGAGAGGCATTAGTGCTAAGCATCAGATCCCCCTGGCTATTGTATTCGCGCTGTGTCAAGCCCATTGGCTGTCCCCTATTCCCATGATTGTGACACTATATATATATATACATACATGTTGTACGGTTTTTGAACTCTTTTAGGACCGCCCCCAACAGGACGACATGCTGACTACTGTGTCTGTGGAGGACTGCTTGTCTGTCAATAAGGCAACCACAGGTTCACAAAGCAGCAGCATAGCACCACAGAAACAATTACAAGGCCGATCAAGATAGTGCTATATGCGCCAGTCGCTGATGGGTGATGAAAGGAACATTATAAATGCAGGGAACAGTATGACTTGGCCAGTGACCTGGTCCTGACTATGCCCGTTTGCAGTGTCTGTGTGTGAGTAGAGTGTTAGATCCCGCTGCAATAAATAACAATGCTGTTTCTGTGTCAAGTTGAATAAAGCTGGTTTTGCTAAAGTACTGAGACTCAGCACTTTGGAGTGCAAGACAGCGACTCACATGTCACAGTACACATATATGTATAGAAGGGGTACCTGCTGCTTAGGGTAGAGTAAAGTTCAGCTGTTGTCACTGCTAAGATATAATTAGCAACAGACCAGAAGATTCATTTGTCTTTTCACAAAGAAAGTGGATGAAAAATTGGCTTCTCAAGAGACAGCACTTAGCAATTAAAAGTGATAAGGCAAAATCATCACCATAATTAGACAAGACTTGCAAGAAGTCATAGAACTAGAGTACTAATATTCAACCAGAGTCCAAATGCTAAGTCAGAGAACTGAGTCAAGATAAGAAAGCTTCAAATCATAAGCCAGAATGCCATCCAGCACCAAAATTCCTTAACAACACTTGTTTGCTGGTCAAATCCGTAATCTCGGACAAAAGGCGGCTGATGCTGGGCTGGAAGTCTTCACAAAGTGGATTGTGATGCCCCTCGGGAGGCGGGCCTTAATAAGCAGGCAGGGTCTCTTAGCAACTCGTTAATCAGTCTGCAGAGATTCTAAAATGGCGATGTGATACACTTAAGAGTTAAACAGAAAAAAAGAAAACATCTCAGGTATAGAAATTCTATTAAAGCACACATTTAAAAATAAAGCTTGTCACATGAACTGAAAATAATTATCTAAAGCAAAAAAAAAAAATTCTAATGAGCCAACACAAAATCTTAACTAAATGTATGAATAGATGAATATGCTGTGCTTTACAATATTTTCAATTTGATTAGATAATTAGATTATCTTGTTTTTATTCTTTTTTTAATGATTTTGCCAAGTGAGCAGGCAACAGATATGAATCATAAAGGTACCTCAATTAAGCTCATTCACAGGTGAATAGAACTTTAATACTTTCAGATTTCAGATTTTTTGGAATAGAAGAGCAGAGTACAGTTGTGTCTTGGATTGACATAAAACAGCTTTATTCAATTAGTGTTTTAATGAATATTATTAAATTATTTTTAACGCATACCATCTCATGATTGTGTTCATCATAAAGGCGATCAGAAGTCTTTAATGTAACAACTAGTGACACCCAAGAAAATGACCGTGGTGCCGCAGCACGCTAATGAAAGCATTACATCTCATTACTGCTTAAAACAATAGGCAGGCTCAACACTGTGCTCAGGATTCAGTTTTTACTTTATTTTCTGAATCTACTTTCTCCCACGCAAGGTTAGGGCTATTCATGAAATATTTTGTAAAGTAAGCACAGTAGGGTGAGTGCTGCAGGGATTCATGCTACTGCCTTACTGATTCAGTATCTTGGGTTTGAATACCACTCAGGGTCATTGTCTGTCTGGAGTTTGCACGTTGTACCTGTGGCTACTGTTTGGTCTTTTTTAGAACTTTTTAGAACAATCTAGACGAGAACAGGCCATTCAACCCAACGAAGCTCAACCAGTCCTATCCACGTATTTCTTCTAAAATAACATCAAGTCGAGTTTTGAAAGTCCCTAAAGTCCTACTGTCTACCACGCTGCTTGGTCTCCTATTCCAAGTGTCTATCAGCCTTTTGTTTTCCTCTAGGGAGCGCTAGCTCCCTGATTGGAATAAGTTCTTTTGTAATTGCGGCGTCTTAAGTAACCCAAAACTATATAGACATGATGTTAAAAGGCGATTCCTTTCCCATAGTAAGAAATCACATACGAGAAAATAACTCAGCTTTTATTAATGATGATTTACTCTGCATAACAGATAAAAAGAAAGCCAAATGGCAAGACAATTACCGAAGTGGGAGTTTTGATATAAACAGTCTGCCATTTTCGTCACTGTGCTGGATGGCTTTTCACGATCGGATGACGTTATCTCCCGTCCATCCTGGCTTCCCGGTGTGCCGGGCAGTGTTCCAAGGCTTTATACTCTTTCTCCATGTGCAGGCCCTTACTTAGGTAAATCATGCCATCCCAAACAAGGCAAAGAGAGGATTCAATTTCATGCACCCAAAAACAGTACAATGCCCATTTTCGTAGTTGTCACTTTCTCTCTTCAAATGCTTGCCTAGCAGTTCTAAATACTGAGCCCCTCTGTGCTAAATCTGGCCTGTATATGTGAGTGGATTTATAAAATATTTTTTGTACAGAGCACAGTGACATTAAACTTATATTTTTATCACACCTTTGTGTAATAAAATATTACACATATTTCCATCGGTGTCCCCGTGTTCTTGTTGAATTCATTTTAAAGTCACCGTCTCGATCCACTGCACTAATTCCCCTCATCATTTTAAACACTTCAGTCAGGTTTCCTCTTCACCTCCTTAAGGCTCAACTCTTTTAATCTTTCTTCATAACTCATCCCCTGTAGCCCTGGACTCAGCCTAGTCGCTCTTCTCTGGACTTCTTCTAGTGCTGCTATGTCCTTTTTGTAGCCTGCAGACCAAAACTGCACACAGGACTCCAGATGAGGCCTCACCAGTGTGTTATAAAGCTTGAGCAGAACTTCCTTGGACTTGGACTGTACACATCAAGGCGCTATATAACCTGACATTCTGTTTGCCTTCTTAATGGTTTCTGAACTACGACTCCTTCTTATAAGGTGTACTCTCGGTTTTCAGACCGCCTTTTGTGTATCCTTCTAAGTGAGGGATGATCTGGGGAAACAATGAAAGACACCAGATGCCTCAGACTATGTTCATGTCTCTTTCAAAGTGGGGGCCAGAAGCATTAGTCGATGAATGGGGGAAACATCACTTCTGATCATGTGACCTGGGACTGTGCTGAGACAGAAGCATGTGGCAATGTAAATTTTTAAATAAATAAACGGCACGCTCAGGCGGAGGGGCATGACACATGTTGATCCACTGATTGCAGTGCATGTGCAACCCCAGACATCTAAGGCCATCACAGACCGATTATTGCTCGATCTCACATTTCAATGCCCAATAGACCTCTTTGAATTTTTTTCTGCTTGGCCACAAATAGTCACAATTAGATCACGAGCGTCACAGAATTGTATACCCTTTTATAATAGCATATAAGGAGAGCCATGGAAAGAAAATCAGTGGATAGCCAGGATTTAATGTATTCATAGATGTATGTAAGACATAGCAACACACGAAGCAGTAGAGTGGAAAGCAACCAAGTGGATCTCAGGACTTAAGGACATGTTGCACTCTGGCAGACTCAGAGAATTAATCCTATTTAGTACAGAGCAGAAGATACTGAGTGGGGACCTTATCCAGGTCTTAAAAACTTTTAAGGATGAAGTAGATCCACCAGAATTCTTTCAACTCAACAGTGAATCACATACTCAAGGACACCAGTGAAAATTAAAGGGAAGTGTATTTAGGACTGAAGCCAGGAGGCTTCTTGACACAAAGAATTCTGGGAATCTGGAACAAACTACAGAGTCATGGGGTCGAAGCAGAAACCTTGAGAATCTTTAAGAAGAATCTGGAAGAGATATTGGAACAGTTTAGCTATTAGCTAAAGGAACGAGCTTGATGGACTGAATGATCTCAACTGTTTATCACTTTTCTTAAAGATTCTATTCAGGTTTGTTCAGATGGAAAGGATATCATCTTCTGGATGTGTGAAGAAGAGAAGCTTGAAGTCTGTAGGTGTAGCATTTTTGGAAAAAAAAAAAAACAGATCCTTAACTCAGCAAAAATGCACATTACCGGTAAGGAATTTCTAGGGTCTCGCCTCTCTCCATTTCTTGTCCTCACAAGAAGAGACTGATTAGATGAGTGGATTAAAAAATGAATATTTGACGATTTACAAGTATCTATATTTTAAAACTTCTTCAACCCAGTAACTCTAGGAAAGGGCCACAGTAGGACTTGTCTGGTAACAATACAATGCAATTTATTTTTGTATCGCCCAAATTCACACAAGAAGTGCTGCAGTGGGTTTTAACAGGCCCTGCCTTTGACAGTCCCCCAGGTTTGACTCTCTAAGAAGACAAGAAAAACCCTTGTAGGGAAAAAAATGGAAGAAACCTTGGAAAAGGCAGTTCAAAGAGAGACCCCTTTCCAGGAAGGTTGGGCGTGCAGTGAGTGTCAAAAAAAAGGGTCAATACAATACAATACACAGAACAGAACACAAGTAATCCTCAATACAATATACAGTAATAGTAAAATAAAAATATTACAAGTACACAGAAGAATTTAACAGTAGATGATATCACATAATGATTTGGATTTACATGGAACAGAACACAAAAAATCCTCAATACAGTATAAAAATAAAATATTTACAAGTATGGAGCAGAATTTAACAGTAGATGATATACCATAATATGATTTGGATTTGTTTAGAGTCCTGGAGACCTCGGCTATCAAGCTGCCTCCCCCTATTGGCCATTCCACAGCTGAGTCAGCATTGGGCCAGCCAATCCAATGAATGGACCCCTCTACCTAATGATTCCTGCGATCCTCCATCAGAGATGACTTTACCTTAGGCAGGCAAAACAACTTGGCAGGTGGGCTGTGGCACCAAGTGACACATTTTAGTACAGAGAAGATAAACAGGTGACTGTTAGTAACAAATTATAACTATCATGTTACTTATATTTTAGTGCAAATGACTAAATACAGAGATGCAGTCTGTACAGTTAATCAGCAGCTCTAGTCAGGGTGTGCTAAACTGAAGTAGTGAGAATTGAAAGCTGAGACCGAAGGGGCATCTCTTATAGTAGCAGGCAGACCACTCCACAGTTTAGGGGGCCCTGTAACTAAAAGCTCGACCTCCCACAGTTATATTTTATTAATCCTTGGAATCCTAAGCAGACCGACATCTTGAGATCTTAATGTACACTCTGGTTTGTAAGTCATGATAAGTTCAGATAAGTAAGCCGGACCTCAGCCATTTAATGCTTTATATGTTAAAAGGAGGATCTTGAAATCTGCCCTAAACTTAACTGGGTGCCCATGTAAGGATTTAAGAACTGGAGTTATGTGTTCGTATTTTCTTGTTTTTGTAATAATTCTTGCAGCAGCATTTTGGATTAACTGGAAGCTGTATAAAGAACAGATTGAACATCCAGTGAACACCGCATTGCAGTAGTCAATCCTACTAGAAATAAATGCATGAATTAATTTCTCAGAATCCTGTTTATTTAGAAAGCGCCTTAACTTCCCAACATTTTTAAGATGGAAGAAACATGATTTGGACAACTTTGTAATATGCGCTTTACATGACATACTAGAGTCAAAAATAACTCATAGATTGCAGGCTGATTCAGTAAAATTAAAAATGAATTAATTCAGTTAAAAATTAACACTTGATGCAAGCCAGGAAGTAAATCTGGGTGAGATGCTAATCAACACTCACCATCTCAAACAGGCCCAAGCTAACTACATGTTTTTGGGGATATGGGAGAAAAATTCCACCAAGAAAGTGCAAGCTCCACACAAGAAATAACTATTTGAACCCAGAATGATCACGGCATGAGGTAGGTAAGGATAGATGGATATGGCATATAATATACTGTGGACAATCTGTATTATCCCATTAGCCCCCAACAATCCCAAAAATGTGCAAGACAGGCGAATTGATGCCTCAAAACTGGCCTGATGAAAGTGAGAACAGTCCTATGATGGACTTGTTTCAAAGGCATGGTAGGTTCCAGTCTTGCACCTGATGCTGACAGCTTGGTTCTGACACCCCATAATCCCACAATTAATAAACAAAGCAATTAAAACAAAATCAGTTCTAATCAATACTATGTCTCTGCTGCACTGTAAAAGCATTGGCTGTGGTTTAAATTAAAGTGAACAATAAGAGATTCTACTCCGTTTGTCTCTTTCAAGGACTGAAGGCCCGTTCTTAGCTTCTGATAATATCAGTTCAAAACTCAAATGGGTCAGCTTAAACCGAGCCTTCAAACGTTACAAAGACTAGAAGATCAGAGGTTCCCGAGCTTTTTTTGGTTTGTGACCTCATTTCAAAATCCGAACCCAGCTGTTTGAAATATTGACATTCACTTCGTATTCAATACATTGTTTAATGTTTTATGCTTTCTGTTTTTATACGGGGTGAGCCAAAATGAAGTACCCCATTTCTTAAGGTCATTGCATGACGTAGAGGCAGCCGAGTGGAATGGGGGGGGGGGGTCCTTTGAAAGCGGTCCCTTGTCATTTTCAGTCGGCAACATGCCTTAGTCCGGTACGCACTGTGCTTTCGCTGTTGAATCGTTCTTATAAAACAATGAATCCATCATCACTACACAAGGCACCTTCTGAAAGCACTTCAGCATTCCTCCTAACAGTGACATCCCAATTCAGAAAACTATTCTTCAGTGGGTGGCTAAATTTAGACAGACGGGTACAACATTGAACAGCAAATCTCCAGGCCGTCCTCTGACTGTACGAACGCCTGAAAACATCCAAGCTGTAAGGGCATCGATTTTGCAGTCTCCTCGACTTTTCAGCACACAAACCTCCTTCTGCTTTAGGCATTTCCAACACATCTTTGATTCTGCATGAGGACCTTAATTTCCATTCATACAAAATGATGGTGGTGCATGAACTCACTGAGAGAGCCTGGGAGAGCCGTAGAGAGTTGTGCGCGAACATTCTGCAAACCGTTCATCGAGATGTCATCGTCATGTGCAGCAATGAGGCACATTTCCATTTGAATGGTTTGCATAAATAAGCAAAAAATTCGCTATTGGACCAAAGCCAACCCTCGTAAACTTCATCAGAGACCCGTGTTACAGTGTGGTGTGCCGTCACAGAATTTGGAATTGCAGGCCTTTAATTTTTTGATGACAGGCGAGCAACGGTCACTGTCACTTTAGAACGGTACATTGAAATGCTGGAGGACTTTTTGCAGCCCCAACTAGAACAAATGGATGTGGTGGATGCCTGATTTAAACAGGATGGAGCGACAGCTCACATGGCGCGGAGATCCATGCCAGGAGATGTTTCTGGGGAAGCTGATCACCTTGTGCGGTGATGTCGGGTGGCACGTTCACCGGATCTCGCTCCATGCTACTTGTTCTTGTGGGCCTATCTCAATTCAAAGGTATACACACACCAACCTCAAAACCTTGAAGCCCTCAAGAACAATATTCACCACAAAATCGCCACTATTCTCCTTGAAATGGCTGAATGAGTCAAGCGGGTGTTCCAAAATCATCTCAAAGAGTGTATCGCTAATATTAGCCACCACCTTGAAGACACCATTTTTAAAACACAGTGAAAGAAATCTATTTTGTATACCCTGTTTTTTTGTGGTAGTGAAATTTATTTTATCTTGTAGCGTTTTTGTAGAATAAACATTTGAAATGTGGTACTTCTTTTTTGGCTCACCAAGTATATTTTCTCGTGACCCCATTAGCATATCAGGTGACCCCACTTGTGGGGAGGGGGTCACAGATTCCAAGGTTTGGATATGCTGGACTAGAACATCATGGTGGCCTTGCTCCTGTCTTTTGCAGGAGGGAGAAATGAAGAAAGAAAAAATCAGTGGGGATGCAAGTCAACGGGATCAGCAGTCACTGTAACATCACAGAAACGTGGCCAGAATAATGAGATGCCAGGATAATGTGGCTTAAAATATACATCATTTTAAGCATATTTTGTACTAAAGGTTATCTTGACATAATTTCCTGTTCATTTTGAGATACTCCAGAATAGCTTCCTGTTGAAATGCCAGTCTTATGAAAGTGACATGCTGACTGATATTAAATGATGTGGCAGACATTAAGGTATGATTTCAAAATTCTGACACCATTAAAAAGCTTTATATATATATGTGGCATATATATTGTCACATATGACCACCACAGAGTCACCTTCTGGGCTCACCTAAAGTATGTGGTACCACCCTGGAATGAGAGGGGGCTCTTTAGCTGAAAGTCTTGTCTCATTTTCCCTTAAATTACCGAGAAATTGCCCATTAAGGGCAACGGAGCCAGAGAAGACCCTGATTAGATAAGTCTTAGAAGATATAAAAGGGAGACGTCCCCAGAAGGTGACTTTCTCATTTGAACCTGATAGCGTGACTGTCCGAGCAGAGATCGACCTTCCAGGCTCGTCAAATGTAAGCAATACCCCGCCAGGGCAAGAGGGGGCAATGTTGCCATTGGTGTCTTCTCTTCTTTCCACCTAAGCACCGAGAGGATTCACAGTGAGGGCAACTGACTCCACCCCTTCCAGTCAAACGACCATAAAGCAAGACAGTCCCCAAAGCTGGCATCTCATTCAAGGTGGCTGGGAAAGAGTATGAAGCTCCAGTGTACTGACTCTTTAATAGAAGAGCTGGGGAGGGCATTATTTTTGTTTTTGTTTGGAAGTAGCATTGTCATGCGCTTGTTTTACTTATTTACCTATTGGAAGTAAATAGGGCAGCACGGTTGGTAAGGTTTCTAAACTCTTTTAGGGCTTGCCCCAACAGGATGACATGCCGAAAAGCGTCCCAAAGTGCGAATCTCAAAAACCTAAAATCGCATCTGTGGAAGATAGCCTATCAGTTGGTGGGGCAACCGCAGGCTGCCAGCGCTGGAGCAGTTCACCGTGAAAACAAATCCGAGAAAGATCACAGTCACGCTATGAGCACCTTCCGTCGATAGGTGATGCAAGGAACATTATAAATGCAAGGGCACAGTATTACTTGGCAACTAATGGGGCCACGACCCTGCCTGATTTCTGTGTCTCTGTGTGAGTAGACTGGTTGCCCCCGCTACAATAAATAACCGTGCTGTTCCTGTTTCAAGCTGAATAAAGTTGGTTTTGCTAAAGCACTGAGTCTCAGCCTTGTACTCATGTTTTTCAGTGCAAGACAGAGACCCAAACTTCACAATACACATACACACACACACATACATACTATATATATATATAATTTATTACATTTATATAGCGCTTTTCAAGGCACTCAAAGCGCTTTACATACAAGGGGGGGGATCTCCTCAACCACCACCAGTGTGCAGCATCCATCTGGATGATGCGACGGCAGCCATAGTGCGCCAGAACGCCCACCACACACCAGCTTACTGGTGGAGAGGAGACAGAGTGATGAAGCCAATCAGTGTATGGGGATGATTAGGAGGCCATGACGGTCAGAGGCCAATGGGCAAATCTGGCCAGGATGCCGGGGTAACACCCCTACTCTTTTCGAAAGACATCCTGGGATTTTTAATGACCACAGAGAGTCAGGACCTCGGTTTAACGTCTCATTCGAAAGACAGTGCTTTTTTTTACAGTATAGCGTCCCCATCACTATACTGGGGCATTAGGACCCACACAGACCACAGGGTGAGCACCCCCTGCTGGCCTCACTAACACCTCTTCCAGCAGCAACCTAGTTTTTCCCCAGAAGGTCTCCCATTCAGGTACTGACCAGGCTCAACCCTGCTTAGCTTCAGTAGGCAACGAGTCTTGGGCTACAGGGTGATATGGCTTTATATATATAAATAAAAGGCAAAGCCCTCACTGACTGACTGACTGACTGACTCACTCACTCACTGACTCATCATTAATTCTCCAACTTCCCGTGTAGGTAGAAGGCTGAAATTTGGCAGGCTCACTCCTTACAGTTTACTTACAAAAGTTAGGCAGGTTTCATTTCAAAATTCTACGCATAACGGTCATAACTGGAACCTACTTATGTACATATATACCAGCCATAGCCTGCAGCTCGGTCGCCGTGTGAGGCGGAGTTGCGTCCCTCATCGTCACACCTCCCACGCAATTGAGTGCCTGCCCATATAATTGCCGTCAGCGGCAATCCAATACAAACACTCTGCCGCCGAGCAGCTCCAAAGAGCACTGAACAAAAAACGCATTACACAATTGAGGAGGCAGCAAAAGAATATGAAGCGAGTGATGCGTACAAGCATATTCATAAGTGCAGCTACTGCAGAAACAAAGCACGGTGTAAGCCGTAAGTTTAAATTAAGTTTATAGGACACACTCCCGCTGCCGTTTGTCATGCCTGAGACGAATACAATATTCGCGAGATACAAGTTTAATGAGAAGACACGAGGTATAAACAAGACCTTTGATCACTTTGTAACGGAGTTAAAATTGCTGTAGTGAGAAACCTTTAAGTGCCGGGTCTTAAATTAAGCTGTGGGCATCGCAAGATCACACAAGAGAGCGGCTCACGTGAACTGACTGTGAACGCAGTATGAGTGATGACTTCGATGAATGAAACCTGTTCAAAAAACGCATACACGGTTGAGAAGACAGCAAAAGAATATGAAGCGAGTGATGCATACAAGCATATTCATGAGTGCAGCATACTTCGGAAACAAAGCACGGTGTAAACCTAAAGTTTAAATTAAGTTCATAGACAGGCTGCCGCTGGCGTTTGTCATGCCCACGACGAATACGATATTCGCGAGATACAAGTTTAATGAGAAGACGCAGGGTTTAAACGAGACTTTTGATTACTTTGTAACAGAGTTAAAATTGCTGTAACGGAGTTTAAATTGCTGGTATGCCAGGTCTGAGCTAACATTAAATAAAGCCGTGGACATCGCGAGTTCGCACAAGATATCACAAGCACAGCTGAGAAGCTTCGATGCATGTACTCCGAGCAGCTCAGGTGAATTGACTTTGCAGGACTGGGAAAGGTAAAATTAAGTCCATAGACACGCTACCGCTAAATATTCGCAGGCAAATCCACAACTTAATACCAGGAATGCCTGTTAAACATCTTAGATTCACGAGTACCAATTTGGGTAGTGAACACTTTGATGAATGAAACCTGTTATCTTTACCACAGTTGACAAACACGGAATATAACTTGAACACAACACATCCTCCA
>JANRMT010062824.1:2271007-2283818 GCA_026402145.1 Polypterus bichir lapradei | reverse complement strand
CTCTGGTGATGGTGATTACCTACTGAACCAGGGGTTGGCGTTGCATTCTAATGTCTTCTTTCTTCCTCCCTCTGCAGAACAGAAGATTGACGGCCGTTCCACCACTGATGACACTTCCATTGTCTGCCCTCCTGGACCCACCTTATCCTGCCTGGGACCTGTATGAACAAAGGTTTGGCCATTTTGAAATTTATTTTGTTTTGAGCTCTCATCTGAAAAGAAGCATCCACAATTTGTTGTGTGTATTTTGCACTTACAACTTTTGCCATTATATGGGATTCCAGGGTGGTGTCCCAATGCAAAAATACAATATGCAAAAATATATATGTAAATACAAGGGACGTTCGAAAAGTTTCCTCACTTTTTTTTTTACTCTATTAAGAATTTCAAAAACAAATAACATTACTTTTCTACATTGTCACCTTCCTTTGCGATGCAATTTTCCCAGCGTCATACCAACTTTTTAATGCCCAATTACTACTTTTTTTTTTTTTTTTAATTTACATTTATTTGCTTAGCAGATACTTTTATCCAAAGTGACTTATGAAGGAGCTTAACATAATCGAGTAACATCAGTCTAGGGACTGTTTTGAACGAGTGTAGCCAGGCAGGTTAAAAAATTTCAGAATTGCAGTTTTAAATTGGAACCAAACTATTACTCAGAGTGCTTAATTAATTTGAAATTAGCTTGAAGAGTGTCAGTTAGCAGAGTTTTATATCTGTGTTGGGATACAGTCTACAAGAGTACACTCACTCTCTATCTAGCCTGTTAATATTCTGCCATAATTTTTTAATTTAAGCTGCTTGGTAATTAAGAGGAAATCAGTAATGTGCAGGCTCAGGTGTACAGTACATGAAAAATGAGCAAGCTGCATCCCGGCTCATATCCGAGAAGGTGCTTGCGTCTGCTTAGGAAAATCCCATACACATTTAAAAAGACAAAACATAGACAAACAGCTCATAACAAAAGGTATGCAAAATTAATTAAGTAAAATTCAAGTGAATGAAAATTCACAGAAAGGATAATCTTGTGTTACAAGATCTTTGGAAATGGCCGATCTAATCACAGAAACTGGACAGGAAGAAGACTAATCTCTCTATTATAATAAAAAAAATCCTGGGACGAGACGAGACTTTTTAGCCTGGGACAAGACTTGACTTTTTCCAGAGACATACTTTCACGTCCTGCGAGACAAGACTTTGTGCCAAGAGATTTAACCACGCCCGGGCCCAGAAATAAAAGACAAAGAGTAGATGACAAAGTAGAACGTCGTAAAGAATTCAAAAATGTTGGCACGGTACACATGCAGAGCAGGTTAGAGATAATGGAAGTATGAAAATTCAAAAGCCTCAAAAAAATGATAGTAAAGATTGCGTTAGCGCCAGCAAACAGAAATTATTACTCATTGAAATGACGGAACAGTGAAAAGAGATCGAATATATTGTTTGGATTTAAACTTTAAGTCGGAGATTTGTAGATCGTCTAATTTGTGTTGCCATCAGGGTAAAAATGTAGTATTTCTTCCCAATGAAGAGGCCTATCCATGAGAATTAAAAGATTTCTTGTTTGGTGAAAGTGAAATCCATATACGTGAGCGGTAGAAACGCAAAGCGCAGGCCGGGGGGTTGGCAAGTGAAGTGAGCAGGGGACGAGTCCCCTAGTTTAACAAAAAGAAATAAATAAGTCAGGAAAATGTGAAGACCAGAGACCCTCTAGAACTGAGTTATGCATTCTTACTGTCCAGATTGCATTGCCAAGAACTGCTATATGGTGTGCTTTTCTTATATAAACACACATGATATATATATATATATATATATATATATATATATATATATATAAACACAGGGAACTCCAGTTTCTGTATTACATCTTGTATGAAGAAGAGGGCCTGAGTTGCCTCGAAAGCTTGCATATTGTAATCTTTTTAGATAGCCAATAAAAAGTGTCATTTTGCTTGAATTTTCACTCAAGCCATCCATAAATTCACATTTTATTACAAGTAACTGAAGGTGCTGCACTCACTAAATATTAAATGTCATTTAGTACAGTGTTTCTCAGCTAGTGGGTTGGTTTGCAGTCTGTCACCAGTGAGTTGCGGTTTTTCCAGTGTTTACAGTCATATGAGAAAGTTTGGGAACCCCTCTTAATTCTTTGGATTTTTGTTTATCATTGGCTGAGCTTTCAAAGTAGCAACTTCATTTTAATATATGATATGCCTTATGGAGACAGTAGTATTTCAGCAGTGACATTAAGTTTATTTGATTAACAGAAAATATGCAATATGCATCATAACAAAATTGGACAGGTGCATAAATGTGGGAACCCCAACAAAAATATGACATCAATATTTAGCTGAGCCTCCTTTTGCTCCTTTGAGCCTCTAGACGCTGTCCTCCTGTAGCCTTTGATGAGTGTCTGGATTCTGGATGGAGGTATTGTTGACCATTCTTCATTACAAAATCTCTCCAGTTCAGTTCAAATAGCAGAGGGAAGAACTCATTTTCCCAGCTGTTGGCGGTGAAATAGAACAAAGCTTAAGAAGGTCTGTCTTTGCCATGCTGAGCTGGAGATGATTCTCTCTCATCCAGGCTGAAATATAAGTGAGACATGCAGTGATTCTAGCTGACACAGGTACAGCTGTATAGTGTATGGCACAGGTCACTAATAGGCGGACCGCGGTCCGGGTCTGGACCCAGACTCTGTTCTGTCCAGACCCAGACATATCATTGAGTTTTATTTAGTTTTGACAGAGATTACGTTTTTACCGGCGACTCTTTTCTGACAGTGTTTCTACACCGCTACTCAGTGAAAGGGACCTCGTACCTGTCTCTGATTGACCAGTACTTGTTGCATTCGTAGGTTCGAGTTGGTTGGGTTTAAACATGAAGACTGATATTGGTCAAAGTGAAGGCAAGAATGTCAGCCAATGACTGGGAGAGTAGGGCGGGCCTTCACTGAATAGAGGAGCGGAAAACCTGCATTCTGAGTGAAAACTGCTGGCACTCTTGTGGCAGCTGCAGTGACATGGAGAGAAATATATACAGGAGTAAGAAGACAAGAGACAGAAAAGCGATGAAATAGTCAATGTGCCATGGCTTTTGATAAATGGCGGAAGCTTGACACTGAAAACCGGGCTTTTAATCTGGAATGGATGAGGCATTTATGTTCATACTTCCCATAGGAAGCTTGAAATCACCGTGTCTCATCTGCTCTGAGATGGTGGCAGTGGTAGAAAGCGGGAATGCGAAGCACCACTATGAAACTAAGCACAAAATTACATTTGAGAAAAGTTACCCACTAAATTCGCCAGTAAGGCTACAGAAAACAAGCAATCATAAAGCCAACTAATGACCGGTCAGTGAGGATTTTAACACATTCATTTAGTGGCCAACAACTCGCTAACGAGTCTTCCCACAGAGATGTGTGGATTTTGGGACGTCACAAAAAAACATTCAGTGATGACAATCTTCACACATGCATGAGGATGGCACTGACGCCATTCCAGCCCAGATTTAAAATCCTGGCAGACCAAGCAAGAGCTCATTTCTCTCACTGAACAAGAGAAAGTAGGCAGTGGGATACGAGGGAAAGAAGGAGGAGAAGATACATTCAGTTATTTAAAGATGATCACATTTACTGTGAAGCTGGTTATGCCTGTTCAGTTGTGCACATATTAAAAACTTTTATATACAGGTATTTTATTTTTATATGAGGCCAAGTCTCCTTTTTGTTGAAACTTATTATTATTATTATGAAAGTACTTATTATTTATAATTCTCAGTTGAATGTCAAAGTTACCTTGCTTTTACTTACTTTTGCTGTTATTAATTTTTTCTTATTTTATTATTTGTAGCCCTCCAGAGTCCAGAGTTGCACTGAAAATAAATATTGTTGAAATGGCATTGAACTTTTTTCATTTGATTTGAGTTATTGACTTCACAAAGTGCAGATGTTGATACAATGGCAATGCTACTTCAAAATATATAAATTAATTGTAATGTAAAAATTATAATGCAACTTAAACATGATGATGCTGCGGACCTGTACGTGAGGAAATATTCTCGGACCTCCTTAAATCATAATTGACTACCCCTGGTGTATGGTATAGCACTTATAGAAGAAACCATATGGCTGGATGATGGGCCCTAGAGAGGTGGTGCATCTCTGGTGTCCACGTCATTTCCGCCTAGTCAACTGGTGGAATCATTATTGTAGCCAAGTGCAGAAGTTAAAGAATTATCAGCACATCTGTCTCGCTTAAAACTGTCCAAAATGTTTCCAGGGCAAGATGTAACCTGCGAACGTTGCAATCGAGCTCAAGCCTCACTGGGCCACATGTTCTGGGTGAGCACCAAATTAACATCTTTCTGGACAAAAAGTGTTTAAATGCCTATCAGACAGCCTTGGTGCCACAATCACGCTGTGTTTGGTGGGCTACCAGATGGGCTTACAATGGAGAAGGACAAACAAACTGGAATTGCCTTTACTTCACTATTAGCACACACATAGACTTATCTTGCTCAACTGGAAGAATCCTAGCCCACCTTTTTAAAGTCAGTGGGTAACTGATGTTATATACTATTTGAAATTGGAAGAAATCAAATTCTCACTTAGAGAATCTATACAAAACTTTTTTAAAACCTGGCAGGACCTCATCAATAATGTTTTAGAATAAGCCTTTATATTGGGGGAAAAGACTCCTTTCTCTCTTAACTTCTTTCAATACAGGGTGGTCCAGGTCTAATTATGCAGTTCCAGATCGTCTGGATGACTTTGATTTATGCGGGGACGATTCCAGTTCGGCATGAAGACATATTCTTCATGTCGTCAGTTCGCACACTTCTCGATGGTCCGGGATTTTTTGGGTGATTTTCTATGTAATAAACTTAATAAGTTATAGCGTAATGAAAATTACATAATTAGATCTGGACCACTCTATAGTTTTATGCTGGCTGATTTGAATTTAGTTTTGTTAAGTTTTGACTTGATTGTATGGAATGTTATATGTTTTTAATCATTTGAAATGGAAATTTCGTATGACCATGCAAAACGGAAATTACGTATGACCACAGAACATATTATAATACAGGAACTAATCACTTCGTTTGTGAACGCCATTTTTATATCGTCTTTATGAATTGTTATTATTTGTGTTAGAGTTATTTTACTGATATTGAAAAGAAGTAAACACAAACATGCCGATCTATCCCATAGAAGTGCGCCCTGCGTCGCCCTCTCCCAGCCCTCCTCTCTGGACTCCAGCACTGAGCCGTCCGCCGCCAGGTGCGTTCTGACAGAGAAGTTTTATTTATTTGTTTAAGTGACTGTCGCGGAAACTGCCACAATGTAACTTTTATATAATTCGCAGTACTTGATTGTAGAAGAGATGAAGAAAACAGCTTTGCATCTTTCTACTTTTTAACTGCACCGAGCTGTAAACAATGTGAAGACGACACTGCCTTCAGTGGCGAGGGGTCGTGACAACAAAGTGGACGCTGGGAGGCGCGAAATGTCGGGCTGCTCTGCTGGGTTGACAGCTTTGCAGTTTCGGACAGCATCCTCTCTTTTCGCACCGTTTGTGACACTTCAAGTGCCATGTCGGCTCCTTGGACAGTGGAAATCTTTGCGAATGAGTGTAATCGGCACCATCGAAGCGTAACTCTCTTGGTAAATTGCAGTGCATGGCTACTTACTGTCCCTTAAGGTGAGTTCAGGATCAGTAAAACCCTGCAACATTCAAGGTTGCTTTTGTGATGAATTCTTTTAAGAAGATGGAGGGTTTACATCTAAGAAGATGTACCAACCTCTTCATGTAAAGTATTTTGGACTTGGGAATGGTTTGGACCTTAAGCCTGTTAAGCACGGAAGGGCAGCGTCTACATTTCTCAGAATAATTTTTCTCTTAAATCACAGGCACGTAGTGCAAGGTTGTCAAGCAGGTAGTTTACCTGAAACCACTGCAGTAGTACTCAATGTATCTTTACTTCTTAAATGTTAATGTTTTACTGTTTAATAATTTATACACTCCTAATATATCATTCAAATTCTCTTATGGAAATGTTTTACTGTTTAATAATTTATACACTACTTATATGTTCTTCAACTTCTTTTATCAAAATGTTTTACTACTTAATAACTTATTTTATAAATGCTACATTTTATTTTTTTCTCTTGCACTCAGTGAGCGAAGCCACTGGGTAATCAGCTAGTAAATTCAATAAAAGATCAAAAAATTAAAAAAAAAAAAAAAAAAAAAAAGAACGCTGAGTCAAAATTTGGGTGGCCACCAGGTCGTCCTGTTCAATACAAATGAAGAATAAACAAAATTAACACCCGTCTTTGTGTGTAATGCCCAGATTTGCAGGCCAAAAAAACAAAAGAGAACTTCTTGAGTTACTTTTAATGGGAGCTCCTTCTAGCAGTTTATCTAGCTAGCAAATGAAACCTCCTTCTGGGAATCTGGTGTTCTTATGGATGGGGGACCAGAAGGGGTGAAGTCAAGTGCCCTCACTGGGCGGCTTCCTGGGGGTGTTGGGAGATGACAATGTTAGCGATAGGATCCTCTCTGGTCCTAGTAGGTTATTACATACCGAGCCCATGCCCGTAAGGAGATCCCCTGGCACACATGAGTAATTTGGGATTTTTCTGTGAAGCAAAGCACAGCACAGTGACAAACCGATGGCTAGAATGGAAGCGGGCTGCTTGCAATGACCTAACCAGAAAACATGAAAAGAAGGTGGCATGCCACGCTGCCATTAAGAAATTTAGTGTTTTAGAGTGATGGCAAAGATCTGACAATCTCACAAGGGAGACGGTAGCTCTACTTCATACACGTTGCTGCCGCCACTGTGCTCACTTTTTAAAGCTTCTCAGGTGTCATGGTTAGCTCACCTGACTGCTGCCAGTGTCACTACCATGCATGATTCTTTTGTCTTTTCTGCCAACTTGATTGTTGTATGTGGAGAGAAAACACGTTTATTTTCTCGATCGTGTTTAATATGGCTATCATTGATGGAAACACTCAAGAGGATGACAATGTAACTTTTGTAATTAACATATTAAAAAAAAAAAGTCTGCAGCGACTAATTTAAACTCACTTTTTGGTTTGTATTTTCAAAATACTTCATTATTTTATGTTTAATTTAATAAGTAATTTTTAAGCCAAGTGAGCATTGAGCAGCTTCTGTTGTTATCTAAAGTGTCTGCAGTGACAAATTCTGCATTTTGGTAATTACTGGCAATTATTTATCCATAATGAATGGCTACTCATTTTATTTTATAATTAAGAAATCTAGACAACAGTAACGTTTTTGTTTAGTAAAAACATACAGGCTGTTTTTGACACAGCCTGTTCATGTGTTACACAAAAAACATAAGCCGTGTATTCGTATTAGCAGTGAATATGCATTAGTTAATCAATCCAGAATCAAAAACAAGCACCTTTATCAAGAGGTAAGTATGAACTGTGTGGAGTGGAGGGCTCCTCACATATTCTCATGGTACCATAGGGGAACATGGAGGAGTTAAAGGGGAGAACCACTGCAGTACGTCACACATTTTTGTACAACTCCTATTTATGCCATCTGTGGAAGCTCTCACATAACTACACTACAATGGAGATGAGGAGGAGCGGACATCTTCCAAAAATGTCCAACTTTGTCTCTACTGCCCACATCATGTCTGCCTAGAAACCACTGGACTGGATGATGGGCCTAGTGAGGTGGTATACAGAGAAAAGAGTCTAGCAGAATTATAGTTATCCCTGGCAATAAAATGTGTCGCCAGCATCCATATCATGTCTGCCTAGAATTCAAATGGGCTCCCTAAATATGCAGAGTAATTTGAGGATTAGTGGTCACAATACAACACAACAAATCACAGTGACTAACTAACAGTTAGAATGGAAACAGGCTGCTCATAAACACCTAATAAGATAAAATTTTAAAAAAGAAAGGTGACATGCCTCACTGCCATAAAGAACTTTAGTGTTTAAGCGTAATGGCCAAGATTTGACAATCTCATGAAGAAGATGGGAGTTTGCATGTTCTCCCCGTATCTGCGTGGGTTTCCTCCGGGTGCTCCGGTTTCCTCCCACAGTCCAAAGACATGCAGGTTAGGTGCATTGGCGATCCTAAATTGTCTCTAGTGTGTGCTTGGTGTGTGGATGTGTATGCCCTGCGGTGGGCTGGTGCCCTGCCCTTCAGTCTCAGCTTGTAAATCAGGTTGAAGACTCACAACTTCAGTTTTGCATACCCTGACTAGAGCTGCTGATTAGTTGTGAACACTGCATCTCTGTTGTTAGCCATTAGTACTAAAATATAAGTAATATAATATTTATAATCGCGGTGGGCTGACGCCCTGCCTGGGGTTTGTTCCTGCCTTGCACTCTGTGCTGGCTGGGATTGGTTGTAGCAGACCCCCGTGACCCTGTACTTAGGATATAGCGGGTTGGATAATGGATGGATAAATGAGGTGGGCTGGCGCCCTGCCCGGGGTTTGTTTCCTGCCTTGGGCCCTGTGCTGGCTGGGATTGGTTCCAGCTGCCCCCCGTGACCCTGTTTTAGGATATAGAGGGTTGGATAATGGATGGATGGATGAAGAAGATGGAGATGGAGAAGGAATGGCCCGCCTGCCACTATAAGAGGTGCCTCTTCAGTCTCAGCTTGTAAATCAGGTTGAAGACTCACAACTTCAGTTTAGCATACCCTGACTAGAGCTGCTGATTAGCTGTGCATACTGCATCTCTGTTGTTAGCCATCAGTACTAAAATATAAGTAATATAATATTTATAAACTGTTACTAACCCCCCACTATTGTGTTTCTCTTCTCAGTATCCTCATGCGGCACTTGGTGCCACTGCTCTACTGCCAAGTCATTTGCCTGCCTATGGAAAAGTCACCTCAGATAGAGGAGCGCTGCAGTCATTAAGGTAGAAGGGTCCTTTCATCTGATTTGCTGGCCCAGCACTGACCCAGCTGTAGAATGGCCAATAGGGGCGAGGCAGGTAATTGGCTGAGATTTCCAGGCCTCCGACTGTCTCTGTTTTGTCTCTGACTCCTTTTCTACAACCTGGCTGTGCTTCTTAACTAATAGACAGATGTTGTTGTTTTCATTCATGTGAATTAGTTTCTGTTGTGCATTTGAACAAACTTATATGTGACAATTTTGTAATTGACATTGACATTCTTAAGTGCAAGAACAAAGTTATTTGTACTATTGTGTTGTGTTTTTAAGGTGGCCATGACAGAGTGGCCATTGAGCTCTATGAAGAGGATTACTTGTGGTCTGTTTTGTGTGCAATGTGGTATTTACCCCATGTTTTTTGACACCCATTGTGCGCCCAATCTACCTGGAAAGCGATCTCTCTCTGAATTGCCTTTCCTAAGATTTCTTCCATTGTTTTTTCCTACAAAGTTTTTTGGGGGGAGTTTTAAATGTCTTCTTAGAGAGTCAAGGCTGGGAGGTTGCTGTCAAAAAAACAGGGCCATGTTAAAGTCCACTGATGCATCCCTTGTTTGATTTTGGGTTATACATGAAATAAACTGTCGTTGTTGTGGATGGTGGCTCAACTTCACACACAGAATTCTACAACTCATTTCTTAACTGCGCTGTATTATGAGAGCTACAGTTGTGCTTGAAAGTTTGTGAACCCTTTACCCTTTTCTATATTTCTGCATAAATATGACCTTAAACATCATCAGATTTTCACTCAAGTCCTAAAAGTAGATAAAGAGAAACCAGTTAAACAAATGAGACAAAAATATTATACTTGGTCATTTATTTATTAAGGAAAATGATCGAATATTACATATTTGTTAGTGGCAAAAGTATGTGAACCTTTGCTTTCAGTATCTGGTGTGACCCCCCAATAACTGCAACTAAACGTTTCCGGTAACTTTTGCTCATTCCTGCACACCGGCTTGGAGGAATTTGAGCCCATTCCTCCGTACAGAACAGCTTCAACTCTGGGATGTTGGTGGGTTTCCTCACATGAACTGCTCACTTCAGGTCCTTCCACAACATTTCGATTGGATTAAGGTCAGGACTTCGACTTGGCCTTTCCAAAACGTTAACTTTATTCTTCTTTAACCATTCTTTGGTAGAACGACTTGTGTGCTGAGGGTCGTTGTCTTGCTGCATGACCCACCTTCTCTTGAGACTCAGTTCATGGACAGATGTCCTGACATTTTCCTTTAGAATTCTCTGATATAATTCAGAATTCATTGTTCCATCAATGAAGGCAAGCCGTCCTGGCCCAGATGCAGCAAAACAGGCCCAAACCATGATACTACCACCACCATGTTTCACAGATGGGATAAGGTTCTTATGCTGGAATGCAGTGGTTTCCTTTCTCCAAACATAACGCTTTTCATTTAAACCAAAAAGTTTTATTTTGGTCTCATCCGTCCACAAAACATTCTTATACTCTTCTGGTTTGTCCACGTGATCTTTAGCAAACTGCAGACGAGCAGCAATTTTTTTTTTTGGAGAGCAGTGGCTTTCTCCTTACAACTCTGCCATGCACACCATTGTTGTTCAGTGTTCTCCTGATGGTGGACTCATGAACATGAACATTAGCCAATGTGAGAGAGGCCTTCAGTTGCTTAGAAGTTACCCTGGGGTCCTTTGTGACCTCGCCGACTATTACACGCCTTGCTCTTGGAGTGATCTTTGTTGGTCGACCACTCCTGGGGAGGGTAACAATGGTCTTGAATTTCCTCCATTTGTACTCAATCTGTCTGACTGTGGATTGGTGGAGTCCAAACTCTTTAGAGACGGTTTTGTAACCTTTTCCAGCCTCATGAGCATCAACAACTCTTTTTCTGAGGTCCTCAGAAATCTCATTTGTTCGTGCCATGATACACTTCCACAAACGTGTTGTGAAGAGCAGACTTTGATAGATCCCTGTTCTTTAAGTAACACAGGGTGCCCACTCACACCTGATTGTCATCCCATTGATTGAAAACACCACACTCGAATTACACCTTCAAACTAACTGCTAATCCTAGAGGTTCACATACTTTTGCCACTCACAAATATGTAATATTCGATCATTTTCCTCAATAAATAAATGACCAAGTATAATATTTTTGTCTCATTTGTTTAACTGGTTTCTCTTTATCTACTTATAGGACTTGAGTGAAAATCTGATGATGTTTTAGGTCATATTTATACAGAAATACAGAAAATTCTAAAGGGTTCACAAACTTTCAAGCACAACTGTATAGCCTTGTTACTCATTGACTAGAGAAAAAAGAATTTTTCTCTGGGGTTAGTACTAGGGTGTTGTACCGTGTTAGCCATTATGGATGTGGTGAGAAGTCAAGCAAAATGACACCTTTTCATTGGTTAACTATAAAGATTACAATATGCAAGCTTTCGAGGCAACTCAGGCCCCTTCTTCAGGCCAGACGTAAGCTTGCACTTTCTAATCCTTCTAGTTGGTCAATAAAAGGTGTCATTTTGCTTAACTTCTCTGGGGTTAGAAATTTAGTGATAGCACAATACTTAACTTTGAGGCTTTCTGGCTTCCATATTGACTTAATTTTGAAACAAGAATAATACAGTGCAGTGTAAACCATAGAAAAGAGTGTGATGAGGACACTGAAATGCCACCTTACCCCAGCTGCCTGCTGTTATTCGTTCTTAAGCTTGGCTCAGATACACATGTCAAGAAGTGCTTTTCTCTCTGTTCATAATTAGGATGGAGATTTCTTAATTAGTCTTGATTAAATAAGTGAGAAGTGACCTACCTAATGAGGCATCACAGTGTTTCACACTAGGATATTTGACATCCATGAAACATCATTTAAATATTTACTCAGTCTGCTAACTTCATCCATGCAAAGACCAATCACCATCTTGAACTGTGAAAGAAAAACAAATCCTTAAAAAAATCTCTTGTCATTCCCAAGTTTTCCATCCTGGAAATAACTAAAGGTCCACAGAACTTGGGGGCACATAAAACAAGCAATTAGGCAAGTTAGTGGTTATTTTTGGGACACTGAGACTTTTCATACAGGATATTCAGCGACCCAAATGCCATACTCTCCCACCTGGGGTCTTATGGACTGGAGCTCCGATGCCATTGCCATCAGACTCACTCTTAGGCCCCGCTCCTGGCTCATCTTGGAGCAAAATCCTGACGACTATGCCACTGTGAATAAAAGAGAGGAACCCAGAAAAAGGTTTGGCAAGACCACAGCATATACTTGAAGATTCTGCTGGAAAAGGAGCAAGAAAAATCATCAATAGGTCTTTACAGAGTTGAGTCTGAAACAGAACAGATTAATTTCTAACAAGGTGATGTTTTTAAAGTTATATCATTGGACCCGGAACCGGAAGTTGTGTCATCAGGCCTGAAACCTGAAGTAATGTTGACAGGCCCGGGTGGCATTTCCCTCGAGTGGTCTGCAGGACAAAAACAGAAAGGGTTAGTGCACACTGCCAACCCCTGGTCTGGTGTGGGATTACAATCTTTCAAGCATTTTTGCTGCCTTCCATGCACACATGGAATAAATAGATAGATAAATTTGAAAGGCACTATATAATAGATAGATAGATATGAAAGGCACTATATAATACATAGATAGATATGAAAGGCACTATATAATACATAGATAGATAGATAGATATGAAAGGCATTGTATAATAGATACAAGGGTTTGCTGAAGAGCTAAGTGACTTTAACATGGCATTGTCATAGGATGTCACCTTTGCCACAAGTCAGATAGATAAATAGATAGATGTGAAAGGCACTATATAATAGATAGATAGATAGATGTGAAAGGCACTATATGACAGATA
>JANRMT010062824.1:2245498-2260748 GCA_026402145.1 Polypterus bichir lapradei | reverse complement strand
ATAGATAGATAGATAGATAGATAGATAGATAGATAGATAGATAGATATAGAAGAATTCATTGTGATGTGCACACATGATAATAAACTTAAAGAAAAAGAAAGAAAGAGCAACCTGACAAACTTGACAAAAGCAACTTGTGCGATTCTAACAGTTTAAATTCCCATCTGTCGCCTCACGTGTGCCCTGACTGCGTGGCATTAATGCAGAGTGAATGCTGGATGTATTTGGCAAGGGTCCAACACGGGGCTGAAAGACAACTTTGAGGCAGGCAGGATGTGTGGCTGCCAAGTCTGGATGTGGTCACAATGTACCATAAAGCAGAAACCCTGAGAACTGCAGCATGGCACACTAAGAATTGTCAGGTTGCTTTCCTAGAGCTGGGCAGACATTAAGAGTTGTGGCAGAATGAAGGGTTTCTAATGGAAATGAGGTGCCTGAGAATGACTGAATGAATGAATGTTAAAAAGTATTCACCCCCTTGGAAGTTTTCACACTGAGGATTGAATTTGGCTTTTTTTGATACTGATCAACAGGAAAATACTCTCTAATGTCAAAGTTAAAACAGATCTCTGCAAAGTGCCCTGTGATTTAAGAAATGACGTTCCTTTTACCCACGTGTAGCACTTTGCACTGCATTTTCTGAGTGTTTGCCCAGTTCTGATGATTCTCCATGTCTTTCTGAATAATTTTTGCTGCCTTCTCAGTATCTCTTTATTTTTAGTATCATCTGCGAATTTCTCACGTTTACTAACAAAACTGGAATATTTGTCATTAATATAAATCAGAAGGCAACTCCATTGACGACCTCACCCCACATAGAGCAATCTCCTCTCATCTGTACTCTTTGTTTTCTGCCAGTCAGCAAACGTATGCATCCTTGAACAACCAACAAAGCAGCCATGTGCAGTGCCAGCCTGAGTGCCATGTTCTGCACTGACAGGATGAGATGAGACTGCAGTAATACTTCTTTTTGCACTGCTGTATATAAGCAAATGTTATAGATAGCATAAGGTCAATTGAGTGGCTTTATGCATGGACATTCCAAGTTGACCCATAAGTGACAGTATAAAGTAACTTGCACTTTTATAGAGGAGACATTTCTATAACAGGTACTTCACAGAATCTGGTTCAGCCACAATACTGGATGTCTGTAAAATATGCCATCCAGAATTGAAGTTAGTGGTTAACAGAAAATCAAAGAGGTCTCTCACTTTCTCCCTCTCTCTATAGAATGGACAGATTGTTGATGCTGACACATCATTTTCTTCTCATACACATAGTGAATGTACATTAGAACAATCTGAACGAGAGCAGGCCATTCAGGCCCACAAAGCTCGCCAGTCCTAAAAAATATCAAGTCGAGTTCTGAAGATCCCTAAATTCCTACTGTCTACCACACTACTTGGTCACTTATTCCATGTGTCTGTGGTTCTCTGTGTAAAGAAAAACTTCCTAATGTTTGTGTAAAATTTACCCATAACTGTGTGCCCGTCTTCTTGTTCAACTCATTTTAAATTCCTAGTCTTGGTCCCTTCATAATTTGAAACGCTTCAGTCAGGTCTCCTCTTCATCTCCTTGAGGCTCAGCTCTTTTAATCTTTCCTCATAATTCATCTCCTGTAGCCCTGGAATCATCCTTGTTGCTCTTCTCTGGACATTTTCTAGTGCTGCTATGTCCTTTTTCTATTCTGAAGACCAAAACTGCACACAGGACTCCTCCAGTGACTTGTACTCCACACATCAAGTCGCTATATAACCTGACATTCTGTTAGTCTTCTTAATGGCTTCTGAACACTGTCTGGCAGTTAATAGTTTAGAGTCCACTATGACTCCCTAATTCTTCTCATAAGGTGTACACTCTATTTTCAGACCTCTCAATGTGTATTCTAACCTCACATTTTTACTTCCTACATTTAATACTTTACATTCACTGACATGAAGGTGCTATATAGCCTGACAATCTGCTAACCTTCTTAATCGCTTCTGAACACTGTCTTTCAGTTGATAGACCTGAGATGGCATGGAATCAGATGGAATCAGCCTTGCTGCTCTTCTCTGGACCTTTTCTTGTGCTGCTATGTTGTTTTTGTAGCCTGGAGACCCAAACTGCACACAGGACTACAGATGAGGCCTCACCAGTTTGTTATAAAGCCTGAGCAGGACCTCCTGTGACTTGTACTCCACACATCAAGGCGCTATATAACCTGACATTCTTTTAGCCTTCTTAATGGCTTCTGAACACTGTCTGGCAGTTGATAGATTAGAGTCCACTATGACTCCCTAATTCTTCTCATAAGGTGTACAATCTATTTTCAGACCTCCCAATGTGTATTCTAACCTCACATTTTTACTTCCTACATTTAATACTTTACATTCACTGACATGAAGGTGCTATATAGCCTGACAATCTGCTAACCTTCTTAATCGCTTCTGAACACTGTCTGGCAGTTGATAGACCTGGAATCAGCCTTGTTGCTCTTCTCTTCTCTTTATAAAGCCTGAGCAGGACCTCCTGTGACTTGTACTCTACACATCAAGGCGCTATATAACCTGACATTCTGTTAGCCTTCTTAATGGTTTCTGAACACTGTTTAGCAGGTGATTGTGTCAAGTCCACTATGACTCCTAAATCCTTCTCATAAGGTGTACTTTCGTTTTTCAGACCTCCCATTGTGTATCCAAACCTCATATTTTTATTTCCTACATGCGATTCTTTACATTTACTGACATTAAATTTCATCTCTCACAAATTATCCCAAGACTGTATGCTCTCCAAGTTCCTCTGTGATGGTTCAATTGATTCTCGAATATCAACCAATCCACCCAGCTTGGTATCATTTGCAAACTTCACCAGTTTGTTATTTATATTTCTATCCATATCTCTCTGTTACATAAAAAAATCCTTCGACGCGACAAGACTTTTTTGGAAGAGAGATTTTTTCAAGTCCCGTGAGATGAGACTTTTGCCTTGAAATCTTTTCAAGTCACACCCTCCTGTCAAACATTTTCAAACAAGACCACGGCCCTCTCACCTCTCATTTGTGTGAACGCTTTTGTCAGCTTTTGTGCTCTCAGCTCTTATACATTTTAACGTTTTCCTCACTTTAAGTTCCCAATTAAAGAAGCCGTATTATGTCCAAATCTTATTGAAGAATTTCATCAAAAAGGGTTAACAACATAAAAATTGAGTACATGGGCAATCCTAGCACCGAGAAACGACGAAGTCAAACGAATTAATACCAAAAATGTTGATCGGTTAAACATCAAATTGGTTGAATGCATCCAAAAATGTCGAAAAGTTACACGGCAAATTGGTTAAATGCGTATCAATAGACTGGTGATTGTGCGGCACACGAAAACAACAACTTACAATATCACAAAGAACATCTACAGCCATTAACAACGTCCAGTCTTCCAATGCACGAAATACTGTAGAAATAAGGATGTATCCAAGAAAGGTAATGTAGTACATCTTCCACGGATAACATTAGACAACAAAGGAGATCTTGATATACCATTCGTATTAAAACGTTAACAGTTTCTGGTTAGAATTGCTTTTGCAACGAAAATTAACAAATCACATTCGAAAAAGTTGTTTTATTTAATGGAGAGAAAGAAACAAAATTCAATCACGAGCAGTTATAAGTTGCATTGATGCATATGTAACAATTCCCACGAAAATAAAAATCTGTTTAAATTCTACATCTGCATCCCCATACGCGTAGTGCAGGCCCAGGGGTTGGCGAGCGAAGTGAACGGAGGCTAAGCCCCCTAGTCATTTATAAATATTAAAAAATAGCAGCAGTCCCAGCACTGACCCCTGCTGGACAGCACTCATAACTTCACCTATTTCTGATGAGATTCCTCGCACCATCACCCTCTGCTTCCTGTGTCTGAGACAATGTTTCATGAAGAGGCATTAGCTCTCTTGGAAATGTGTTCTTTTGAAATTGTAGCATATTAAATAATTAAACAATATCGTAATATACCAGAAAAGGCGATATCCCTCCCATCGTGATTACGGCGGTACAAGAATCACATGAGAAAAAATATCTTTTAGCTTATATTTACTGACGGTTAACGTAATTACGACGGGGAGGCATATGGACAGACTTTATCCAGGTGGGAAATCTGGATCAACACAGCCCTCCATTTCTCTTGTCCCCACGCTGGAAGGTTTTTCAACCTTTGTCGACACAGCCTTCGAGGGTCTGGCTGCTGCCCAAGCCTTTTATACTGTTCTTCTTCAACTTGCTGGTCCTTTCTGTCTCCAAACAAGGGCTGAATTCCTCCTCCACAAAATACAGAAATATCATAGTGCTTACATGCCAATTCTCATTCTCCCAATAAGGAAAGAAGATTTTGTGCTGACAGAGGACAGAAATACACTATCCTGTGTTTAAGCTGACTATACAAGCCTCCAGTTGTCTTTGGCTATCTAATCCAATGCTTGGCTAGCAATTCTAACTGCTGAGCCCCTGTGTGCCACAGTTAACATGCACATGTGAATAAAACTCATAACAGTATTGTCCAGATATAGTGACATAAAGAAAAATGTAATATAACAGACAATTCTTCACCCATCACACCCTGAACTGCCACTTCTTTTAGTTTGATGCCCAACCTTCATTCATGTGGCACCTTATGTACAATTTTGATGGGTCTGGTACTGGCCATGAGTTTCATTAAGGCCCAGTTTAGTTTGGACCAGGCTTTCTTAAAAAACCTTGGCCTTTTTAGTTTCTTTGTTAAATGCCCTAACGATCGTCAGTGCTGGAGGGTTCCCACTTGTAGAATCATACACAATAGTCATGTAATAAAGGATGATCATCGGAGCAAAGTCACTTGCTTAATCAACAGAGTAACTTGCGACCCAACAGAGACAACTCACGACCCATACTTTAAGAAACCCTGGTTAAGACTGATACTTTTAAAATGATCGTTTATGTCTTAAAACCTGAACTGATTTAAACAAGTTTGATTATGTATAGGCTGAAGTTTTAAGTATCAGCCTCATTTGTGATACACGTTTGAAAACTTTAAATAACAATAGTACATTTTAATTGGTGTAGTGTTTTGTCATCGTGTGCACTATATAATATATTAAATGGAAAATAAACAATGACATACAAGAAATTACAAGTGTTCATTCACATAATTTAGCTAAATGATATGCAGTATATGTTCGGTAATCACAACTGGGAAACACAGAATATAATTATGCCTCATTTTCAGATCAATAAACCAATCATTTAAGAGGAATGAAATAGAGTATGTCACCAATCAAATTAAAATATTGCTTACCATTGAATGTATAGCTGCTGAGTACTTCAAGTCCTACCCAGGGTTATTAATAAAACCCATTCGAGGACCATAGGGATTCGCTGAACAATGCCTGCCTCAACTAGCTTCTCCCTGGAGACCACAGCAGTATCATTACTCTTCACAGAGAAATGTATTAATCATGTCAGATCTCGGAACTACAATCAGTCGATCGTACTGTAAAATGTCAAAGAAAACCATTATGGAAAAGATACACAATGCCGTGATCAGCCTCATACAGGCCCTGAACAAAGCGTTTTGACAATACACTCCAACAGAATGCAGACGGCCTCAGAAGAGCAGCGAAACGTTGCAGCTGTGATTTTGTGTGGTGAGCATTACTGGTCCGAAAGTTCATCATAAGAACTTTGAGAAGTTTTTTATATTTAAGAAGAACAAACTGAATTCATATTTCTTAAAAATGAGCTTCTTGGTAAAGTGAAAAATTACGTCAGTGCCTCACCCTTTTTGCAATATATTTTATAATGAATTGTCACACCCGCTTGTGCTTGGGAGACAACTTGAGGGCTTTGCTAATGGTAATTCATCCACTGAGTCAAGGGTTGGCGCTTTTGACTATTGCTTGTCGTCATCTCTCCCTTGCAGATCAGATGACCGGCAGCAACAGTGACATCACTTCCGGGTCACGATTCCTTGAATCCGCCTTTTACTGGTATGGCTTCCTCTAAAGGGGTTCCACCGCTATCTTGAGTCAGTCAAACTGTTGACTTGCATCTGGAAAGACATTGCTCTTGTGTTTTTGCGATTTTTTTTTAGTTTTGTCAAAATATACAGGTTTCACCTTCAAAGGGCCATAAGTCTTTGTCTCTCTCCTGTGTTTTATCTTAAACTATGTTTCTTTCAATCCCTTACTTTTACATGTTATTATTTTTTATCTTTTCTATGTTCCCAATTGTGTTTTAAGGTCTGCAGATGCAGGGTCTCTTCTTGGATTAGGACTCTTAGTTGGCATGGTTATGAGTGTTGCAGTTACCTGAAAGAATTGTAAAAGACTCCTTTAGACGCTTTGTTTTTAGCATCATCCTGGTGCTTTTTGCTTCAGATATTAGTATTAGTGAATAAAGTTATTGTCTCTCTGGAGTCTTTTTGAAAGAATAAAACCTCTGGTGTGTCTATATAGATAGATAGATAGTGTCACACACGTACGATTAGGAGGGAACTGAATGAACTGAGTAGAGGTAGTCTAAACGTATTTCTGTTATCTCTGAAGACAAAATAAGGGAAAACCTGACTGATTTGACATCGCTCCCGGTTCCAGCGCCCAGAAGGACGTCACGTCCGGCTCTGGTGGCCAATATGATGTCACTTCCAGTACCGGCCAGATGACATCACTTCCGGTTGCTGGCCTATAAAGACTCCACATCCCAAAACCTGATCAGTTCAGTCTTGGAATTCAAACCAACCACATCTCTTTTGTTTTCAATATCCTTTTGCAGCCAGGGACAATATATGGGTGGCTGCCACAAACCTTTTTTCGTGTTGTGAGACTACTTCTTTTATAATAGATAGAAAGATAGATAGATAGACTTGACAGAATTGACAAAAAGCAGCTTTACGATTCTAAGAGTTTCAACTCAAATCCGTTGTCTCACCCTCTCTCACGTGTGCTCTAAGTGCGAGCATTAATGCAGAGCGAGATGCTTTGTTTTCAGCATCATGCTGATGATTTTTCTTTCAGATATTAGTATTAGTAAAAGATGTTATTGTCTCTCTGGAGACTTTTTGAAAGAATAAGACCTCTGATGAGCCTTAGTGTAATAATGTAGTTATTCAGCATTTCGCACTTCTATCGTTCTTCTCCCAATCCTTTCCTCCTTTCTCTGCGATTCAAGCAGCCTACTTCTTAAGTCAAATTGTAGCATCGCCACATAGAAAATGTCACGTGTTTTCCGCTGTCTGTCTGGTCTGCTTGTGTAGGCACTAAGAGAGCCCATACATCCTATGTTAGGAATAGTCAGGTGGTTGACAGCGGCACCCCTGAAGGTGGGACAGACATTTTTTTAGAAGAAATCTTCATAAATTGAGTTGTTTTTCAAAAAAAAGAGAGAACAGACAGGAAAAAAATAATTAACTGATCAGCATTGGCATAGGCCATGAAAAAAGGTTTTGCAGATTCAGAACATCTGTCTAGATAGCCAAAGATCATCAATCGTCTCTAGGAATGTGAATCCTGCATTACGTTACCACAAGTGGAATTGGGTGAGCTTGTGAAGTCCCTTTTTATAATGGCACAGTACTAACTGAATCATTTTACATTTAAGACTTCAACATGTTTGGGTCAGCCAACATCTACAGTTCATTCACATCTTAAAAACAGTTGACTTCAACTCTTGACTAGCATGTGAACTTCGGAAGGGGCTGGTGGTGTGTTTTCGACTGTATATATTCATTTACACATATAGAATGGTCCAGATCTAATTATGCAATTTTCATTATGCTATAACTTATTAAGTTTATTACATAGAAAATCACCCGAAAAATCCTGCACCATCGAGAAGTGTGAGAACTGACGACATGAAGAATCATCTTCGCGTCGAACTGGAATCGTCCCCGCATAAATCAAAGTTATCCAGATGATCTGGTTCTGCATAATTAGTTCTGGACCACCCTGTGTAGAGAGGTTAATGTATGTTGGGCGAGGAGGAGATCACTGCTGGTTTTCAGGAGTAACGATTGGGCGAATGGTGTGGAGCGGAGTGGTCAAAGCTGAATAACACGGACATAGTGGAAAACTTTTTTAATACAATAGAGAGATGATTTAATTGTATCCACTAGATGGCAACAGAATCTCCTTATTGTGGTTTAACAGCTTTATCAGATCATAACAGCTTAACCTAGGAGACACTTGGGCTTAACCATTTTGACATAGAATTCCGAGCACGAGAGAGGCCAGTGGTTAACACCAAGGATGTTTAAAAAGGTTTGAAGACTCTCATGTTCTGTGAGACCCTCATTTATGTGACTCTGTTAGGCTTTTGTAACCAAGGCTGGTGTAACTTGCTCACATTTTGTTCTGAGTGCCACACTTGTGTCAATCACTTTGTGACCTCTTTCTATAACACTTGTTCCTAAACAGTCCTCAGACTGATGTTTGCTCAATTAGGCTGACCCCTTTTGTAAGTCTTTTTGGATAAAAGTGTCTAAATAAATGTAATGTAAACGGACAATGTTATGTGTGCATGTGGGAGTTTCCAGCTTCCTTTCTTCTCCAGTCTCCAGGAGCCTCATGTATGAACTGTGTGTACGCACAAAAATGTTGTGTAAGACTGTTTCCACGTTCAAATTACGATGTATAAAACCTAAACTTGACGTAAAGCCACGCACATTTCTACGGTAGCTCATACCCTGTCGTACGCAAGTTCTCTGCTCGGTTTTGCAGACTGGCTGCACCCAGCGTCAAAGCAGTGATACTATTCCTGTGTAGTTACCCTTTCTCTTTTAGATCCACATCCCTGATACGACTTTATAAATACACTGAAATTAACTGCATATTGTTTATTAGTTTAATGCATCTGATTGTAATTAACCAGTAACAATATAATGGTCCACAGAATGGTCAAACTATTCTAAATACCATAACTGCTTTAGCATTGTTAGTCTCACTGCACCTCGGATCCCACAGCGGATCATCTTTTTCCATATTACTCTCACTGCACCACTCGGAGTATTTATATCACTGTATCTGAGTGTGAATCACGGCTGTACAGCAGCTGATTGGAAACAGAATTATCGGTATACAGCATCAAGCACATGCTGCCTCAGCCATGATGTCTATTGAACTGCTCTCATACAGCAAATGCTTCAGAGCCTTTCCTGTATGGACCTCAAAGTTCAGAAACAGTTTCATCCCAAGAACTATAAACGTACTCAATCAATCCATCAAGTGCTCCTTGTAGAACTGTTTGTACTTATAAGTACAATCACCTCACTGTAAACTTGCGATACAGTTATAATATTGCACAACCTGAGCCACTTTATAAATCGCATATTTACATATGATGATAACATCATTTTTAAGATGAAATGCAGCAAAATATGTTTATTATATTATACAGATAAAACTTTAACTTTAACTACACAGCGCCACAGTGCTAGCGAGCCGGTGGCACTCCGTTCACGGATTGTTCTTGCCTTGAGCTGTATTCTTGCTGGTGCTGACGCGACACTTTTTCCTTAAAAGTTTTGAAGAATCGGCGTTCTAAGCTGACAGATGTCTTAATGTCTATTACAGAGCTGATTGTGTGGCGATTGGGTATTTGGAGAAAGAAAAGTAAGGACAGGAATTGTAGGTTAGTACGTTTGAAAGAGACAGTACTGCTGCAATGAAGTATTTCATCGAATGTCACGCACGGCGCAGCAAGCATCTTGTGTGAGACATGAACAATCACTGCGCCACCGTGTTCCCATGTTTAATAATGTGCTTTAATGCCTATCATCATGAAAATGGTATCACATATACATCTCAGTATTTTAATTATTCAGAGAGCTGTAATATCACAAATGTAATGGATTCTGTGTCCTGTCGGAGGAAAAGAAAGCCTGGAAGCACGTACTGATTTACACACAGAGCACATAGAAGATCAAATACAAAACAAAGTATTTAATGTGCTACTTTAGTTGCGATGGGATTGAGAAACTAGTAAATTGAACGATTTTAAGATTAAATTTATGATGTTCTACTTTAATGACAAAATAAGCTATGTGATTAAAGTAGAAATTTTTAAATTAAAGTTGACATTTCGTGCTTTTTTCCCCACTGTGTGCCTATTTGTTTTTCTCTGTACCCTAATAAGCTTTCATATGACACTCAGACGGTGGGCTACAACTCACCTTTTCACGCTGACTTTGATATGTGACAACTTCTTTTGTATTTCAGGCACGGTGCGACTTTGTGAACTTGAGCTTTCGAGTTTCTCCGACTCTCTATGTCACTCGATCAACTTCCTTTCGAAGTTTATACCACTGTTTAAATCAGCAAATAGTACGTTTTTCTTTGCCTCCACTTGGTATTCCCTGAAATTCTTTTATTTTCCCTCTTGCTTTTGCCATTGTCTTTTCACAGAACACTGAGCTTAAGGGCTATTTATATCCATCCATTATTGATTTGCATATTCAAAGAGGCATAATTCTGGGAGGAGTTGGGGTGGGACAGCAGGCGCGTGCATGTGTGTTAATTTTCATTCTGATCAGGATTTATGTAGCGGAAGAACGTGGAAGTTGGCATACTCACAGATATATGCATCTGGATTTTTTTTGTGCGTAAGCACATTTCCAGTTTTGTCCATACGCCATGTTATAGTGTGAATTCTATGCATGATGTTATAGATGACGCCCCAGGTCACAATGTTTTATCTTCACACTTGGTTTTTGAAGGCAATGTCATGCAAAGAGAAAATTAATCAATGTAATCAAAGTGTAACCAAACCAAATTTTCCAAATTTTATGACAAACTTATAGTCAAATGCCATTCCAGCAATTATCACATAATACAAAATGCTCCAGTTTGATTGCCTCTGCTGTTAAAGGAGGAATACTGGATTTGATATTTTTCCTTTCTTTACCTATTTAATTGAAGTTCTGAAGGTTATTCTATATTTACTCACTCCTTTAAAGTACTCTTTAAAATCAATAGCATAATTATGATAATATATTCTCTTTTTATGGTCTTGACGGCAATAAGAAATGAAAACAGTATTTAAAAAAAATTGTGACCCTGACAGGGAACACTGATAGTTGAATGTTAAATGTATTTTGATAATGTATAATTTTGCTCAAGTAGGGCTTATGTATATTTAATTTAAAATGAACATGTAAAAATATAGAATTTCTAATCTGATGTTCAACTTGATGATTGCACGTTATCCAGAGAAAATCAGTTTTATGTAATTATAGATTTTATCTATAAACTCGAACACGGTACAGTAGTTTAATGAGGACTCTTTTGCACTTTTGCTTTATTCATTTTGTATTCAAGTAATATTAGTTTTAAAACAGTGATAAAATGCATATTGCTGAATTAATTTACGTTCACGTTTTTTTGACCTCAAGGGACGGGTTTTACTTTTCAAACTAGAATGGTTTAGGTTCATTTAAAACCCCACGCACAATGCTACACAAAATGGGCTGTCATTTTGGATGAGTTTGTCCTTGGTAGAATGAGGAAGGAGATATTTTGGGTGGTAACTAAACCGAGACTGAAAGGAAATGGAGGGTATTAGGAAAAGGAAATTAGGAAAGCCGAAGAGAGGGCGGAGGAGATGGAGGTGCTAATCACAGGGTGTCAAGGGATAGGGAAGTGAGCAACGGGAAAGCAGAGAATTAATCGGAGCGATTTGTTGTGATGGCATACTGGTGTTCTTGGTTTAATGGTGTAACTATACCAGGCTTTGAATAGGGAAGGCAAAATTTAAAACAATAAGTGGCAAAAATGAATAATATTAATAATAATATATCAAGAAATGATACTTGGGCAGAGCACATAGCAGTAGGTCAGTTTTGATTATTGCAGAGGTACTATGTTACATATAAGCTGAGAAGTTATTAGCATTGATCAGATTAAATACAGGAAGATTTGGCTTAGAACATAGGAATACCAGTAACGGCAAACTGCACGATAACATGCAGTGAATACACTTGACTTATAGTTTTTATAGTCTTCATCTTCTTTCTCTGTACGTTTAGCATTCGTTTGCTCAGAGGTTGATGCGCTTGCTTCTTCCTGAGCAGCTCTTCTTTTCTCCACCCTAGTGGCCCGCTTCTTCTCTTCTTTCGCTGGCATCTTTTCGCGTTAAAACTGATTAAGTCACTGAAATTTTAATATATTTGGGGACAATTAAAATAATCTGAACTTTAAAAGCCTGCTTCTAAGTTTTGGGGCCCAGTCAGGCCTGAAGCCTATACCACTCCAGAACACTAACCTTGTTGACACTAACCTTGTAGCAATTGCCCGATACAGGAACGCGATTCCTACACTTCACCACCCGAGAGGGAAGTGGACGATATTTGAAGGATAAAATAGCATTACCATATTCGGTCCTCGGCCCCTCTTGTCCCCTATGACGTCCTTAAATAACTGGCAAAAAATCAAAATCAGAAAAAAAGTGGGACTGATAAATACATTAAAAACTGCTGATTACATTTCCTTGCCCGGTGCCTGAGTGCTTATTTGTGATCCCGCTTCCCCAGATGCACCTCCCCTGCGGCCAAATCCTATCCCCCGGTTTGACACAGACAATAAAGAAAAATAAAAAAAAAACTGTTCTCAGAGAAAGCAGAAAGAAAGATTTAACGTAGTCCATATATACAGAGAAGAAACCTGTAGTTCAGTTCCTACCGTAGGAAGGCATGAGGGAACACAACAGACTTCTGGCGAAAACGGCTTCTCCACTGGCTATCACGAAGAAATGCACTCATGAGTCCGACTCACAAACGGGAGCACCCGGAGAACACCAGACCCTGGCCTCTTCTCGGGGATTCGTCACACTGATTATTTCTTCAGGGTGGCCACCCACAAATAGCAGACGTCCCTGGGTGAAGTCAGATCATGATGATTCTTTAAAGCGTAAATAGTCGCCTCCTTGCCTTCAGACTTTTCCTTCCTTTTTTCTCCCCCCTTCCTTGATCCGCCTTTCCCCTTAAAAAGAAAACGTTTCCCTCCGAAACATCTTTTCCCCTCTCAGTTGTTATGGAAACATGATACCGGCAACAGGCAGCTGGAATATTTACCGGGCGGGATCCTCCCAGCACTGGGTCGTCCTCAAAAGTGCCTGAAGGGCTATTTATAGACACCCTTTCAGCCACATTGTAAAGTGACGGACAGTCCAGATGGCCAACCCGACTGACAAGTTATGTAGCCTTGCTACAACCTTAGCTTCTTCTTTCTCCTCCACAACCAAGAAAAAGACCCCAAAAAGGACCATGCCCACTGCTTGAGAGACTTCACCCCTTCCAATCCCCAGAGTATAAAGCCATCCTGTTCCCGGAAGGTGGCACCAGATGCCAAACTGACTATTCCAGAGGACAGTGCGTCTACTGCAAACCGCTGCCAGAAACTTTAATAATCTGTGCACTCAGAATGACCACCAGAGGGCGAACTGGAGGTGTCTGCCAGCATTCTTTATGTTTGAGCGCCACCACCGCACCCCTGTTGCTTTTAAAATTCAATAGAGTTGGCTGGTTCAGAGCGTCACCTGGATGATAACATACATACAAGACCTCAAGACAAGCACTTTAGCAAGTCTTCATTGTTTGTTAATTTATTATTATTTTTAAACTTGTGTTTTTTTATTATATTTTTCTCAAACAATTGAAAAAAAGAAAAACAATTTATTTTCCTCCCGGGCAAGGCGGGGTATTTCAGCTAGTCTTGTATAAAAACTGGCAGCACACAACTTCAGTATCCTGAACAATCATACGAGCTAACTTTTCAATTAATTCAGATTCTTCCACTTTTATCTTCATAACCTTACTTTATTCTTTGTTATTTAATATTGCCTATGTAATGGGCTTGAATTCAGTGTTTTAAAGAAAAGACAAAATTCCTGGAAAATTCTTCTACAGGTTATTAATGGTGGCTATCTACAGGACATAAATATTTACCTGTCCTGCAAAAGAGTCACCTGCTTAGAATAATCAGACTGCGTTAATTAGCATCTCATCCACACACAAAGTGGTGATACAGAACTGCCTGCTTCCTTCAAAAATGAACGAGTTCTGGGGACTCTGGTTTCTAATCAGGTACTTCTTGATAGCTGACAACAAATACTATTGTTGAACCAAAGTAAAGGTGTTTACACTGTTGTTCTGCAGAGGAAATTGGCATACACCATTGTTCACTGTGCTCTGGAGAGATTCTGAAGGACTGGAAAATTGCAAATATCATCCCATTATATAAAAAGGGTGACAGGGCAGATCCAAGCACCTATAGGCCAGTAAGCTTAACATGCAACACAGGAAAATTAATGGAAGAAATTATTAAGGATAAGATTGAGCAATGCCTAGCAAGAACAGGAGTTATTAGGAACAGCCAGCATGGGTTCAGAAGAGGGAGGTTGTGTTTTACTAACATGCTGGAATTCTATGAGGAGGAAACAAAAGGATACAATCAGAGTGGAACTCATGATATTATTGACATGGGGTTTCAGAAAGCATTTGATAAGGTGCCACATGAGAGGTTGGGCATCAAATTAGAAGAAGTGGGAGTTCAGGGTGATGTTTGTAGATGGGTGTAGAATTGGCTCAGACACAGGAAGCAGAGGGTGATGGTGTGAGGAACCTTCTCAGAATTGGTCAATGTTAAGAGTGGTGACCATCAGGGGTCAGTGCTGGGGCCGCTGCTGTTTTTAATAAATATACTGTAAATGATTTAGATAGGATTATAAGTAACAAGCTGGTTAAGTTTGCAGATGATACCAAGATAGGTGGATTAGCAGATAATTTGGAATCCGTTATATCATCACAGAAGGACTTGGATAGCATACAGGCTTGGGTAGATTTGTGGCAGGTGAAATTTAATGTCAGTAAATGTAAAGAATTACATGTAGAAAGTAAAAAGGTGAGGTTTGAATACACAATGGACGGTCGGAAAATCGATAGTACACCTTATGAAAAGGATTTAGGAGTCGTAGTGGACTCTAAGCTATCGACTTCCCGAAATGTGTTCAGAAGCCATCAAGAAGGCTAACAGAATGTCAGGTTATATAGCGCCTTGACGTGTGCAGTACAAGTCACAGGAGGTTCTCCTCAAGTTTTATAACACACTGGTGAGGCCTCATCTGGAGTCCTGTGTGCAATTTGTAGTGTCCAATTTTTTAAAAAGACATAGCAGCGCTAGACAAAGTCCAGAGAAGAGCAACTCGGCTGATAGATAGATAGATAGATAGATAGATAGATAGATAGATAGATAGAT
>JANRMT010062824.1:2226178-2245488 GCA_026402145.1 Polypterus bichir lapradei | reverse complement strand
ATAGATAGATAGATAGATAGATAGATAGATAGATAGATAGATAGATACTTTATTAATCCCAAGGGGAAATTCACATAATTCACTGTGAAATTCACTGACTGGGGGCTATAGGTGATGAATTATGAGGAAAGATTAAAAGAGCTGAGCCTTAACAGTTTAAGCAAAAGAAGTTTAAGAGGAGACATGACTGAAGTGTTTAAAATTATGAAGGGAATTAGTTCAGTGAATCGAGACTGTTATTTAAGAACTATCAGACGCCCGCCGTAGCATACGCCGGTGTAAGAATAGGAATGAAAAACGGTGAGAAAGGAATTCAGAAATCAAGAAGAAAGAAATACTTCTTGAAAGATGCAGTTGTGAATAGGTGTTTTGCTGGAGATGACAGATAATGAGTCGAAAGATCTAACCCTAGAAAAAGCCACGTACAACTGACCGTGGCTGAAGACTGGTTGTTGTAGATTAACGCAAATCTTTGCAAACGTTTGTCCTTGGGACTTGTTGATAGTCATGGAGAAGGCGAGTCTGAGTGAGAATTGTGTGCATTTAAATTTAAAAGGGAGATTGGTGTCGGAAGAAAGGAGAGAGATTCTGGGAATGAAGATTGTTTCAGAATTTTGGATAGTGATCAGTTTGCACTCAATAATCTCTTATGTATATTTCTCTTATATATATTTCTCTTCTGGTTCATCCTGCTTTCTCTTCAAACCCGGTCCCCCCCACACGCAGCCCACACGGCATTTCTCGATTCCTATTCCTCCTCTTCCAAACCCTTCCTCACGCTGGCTGCAGCCTCCCATACACCCCCACACCGCTTTTCTCGATTCCTATTCCTCCTTCGGATTACAGCTTTCCCCGCTCCTCTCTCATGACCCCATTGGTGTCATGTCACTGCCGAAGTGAAAGGTCACGCGGTCAGGATAGATATAGGACGGTGATGTGACGTGACCAGGTTTGAAGTGGAAGCAGGACAAACTAAAAGAGAAATACATATAGGAGAAACCCTTCCCCACCTTGTTCGTCCTGCTTCCTCTTCAAACTCGGTCCCCCTCACATGCAGCCCACATGGTATTTCTCGATTCCTATTCCTCCTCTTCCAAACCCTTCCCCACACTGGCTGTGGTCTCCGATACACCCCCACGCCGCCTTTCTCGATTCCTATTCCTTCTTCGGACTACCGCGTTCCCCGCTCCTCTCTCATGACCCCATTGGTGTCACATCATTGCCGAAGTGAAAGGTCACACGGTCAGGCTAGATATAGGGAGGTGACATGACATGACTGGGTTTGAAGTGTAAGCAGGACGAACCAGAAGGGAAATATATATAAGAGATGAGTTCATCAAGAACATAGGACACAGTTGGAAACTTGTTAAGGGTAAATTTCACACAAACATTAGTACTAGGGTGTTGTACCGTGTTAGCCATTATGAATGTAGAGAAGTGCCAAGCAAAATGACACCTTTTATTGGCTAACTAAAGAGATTACAATATGCAAGCTTTCAAGGCAACTCAGGCCCCTTTTTCAGGCAAGATGTAATACAGAAACTGAAGTTAAGACAAGAAACAACAATGGTAAATCTTTAAAGGAAAAATCTTAAATGTAAAAAATTAATAGGTTCACTCAGGCTAAGATTAATTTAACAAGAGAGAGAAAAACGATGTATGGTCAAGAGATTTTTGGATAAGATAACTGTCCAACAAAGTCCTTTGAAGTCTGTGATGAGTTTTTCAAAACAATATGGGTCTGTAGACAGGTTATCTGTGTCAGTCTGAGAGATGCAAAAAGTCCTCATACCTGGCTATAAAACTCTTGTCTCTATTCAAGCCATGCTGTAATGTATTAAATTTTAACATGAGCTTAACTTCCCATTCTTTTCTCTCTTGCTGTGTTTTGAAGTTGCCCATAAGCACTGTGACTTTAAAGTCCCTCTCACAGTGTCCATGGCTGTTGAAGTGGGCCGCTACAGGAACATACACAAACATTAGGAAGTTTTTCTTTACACAAAGAATGTTGGACATTTGGAATAAGCGACCAAGTAGTGTTGTAGACAGTAAGACGTTAGGGACTTTCAAAACTTGACTTGATGTTTATTTGGAAGAAATAAGTGGACAGGACTGGCGAGCTTTGTTGGGCTGAATGGCCTGTTCTCGTCTAGAGTGTTCTAATGTTTAACTGATTGTCATTGTTGATCTATGCAGAGATTGAAGCATTTATATATTTCTGGGTAAATGAGCGTAAAGAAGAATAGAAAAGTCTGGTCTGAGACTTGGGACTGCTGCCTTCTTCTTTCATGCTTTTCACCACATCGCTGTGGCTACACCCTGTAGCAACAGTGGCTTGTACCTGGCCCCGGTTCCACTAGGCCTGAGGCAGGTAACACCTAATATTATTTTTATTTTTAGATTTTTATTTTTTAGAAACTTTTCTTCATCCTTTTAAAGCACTTTGTGCTACACCATTTCTATGAAAATGTGCTTTAGAAATAAATGCTGTTGTTGCCGTATTATGTACATTTCTGTTTATGTTTTAAGATTTTCTTAAGTGTTTCATATGCACAGTAAGGTAAAATAAATACTATAACAACAACAACAACATTTATTTATATAGCACATTTTCATACAAATGATTTAGCTCAAAGTGCTTTACAAAATGAAGAAAGAAAAAATATAAAATAAAAATTAGGCCATATTAATTAACAAAGAATAAAGTAAGGTCTGGTGGCCAGAGAGGACAGAAAACCAGACTGTGGCAAACATTTGACTAAGAGACATTTAATAAGAACCCTCTGCACGTGTTCCGACTTACATACAATTTTGACTTTACGACAGACAAACGTATCTCGTTCTTAATCCGGAAACTTTCTGTATTCAGGGAATACAAGGCAGCTATAATACAGACTGCTAGTTTTCACACCGTCATAACTTTTCAAATGGCCATTCTCCATCTGTGGAGTATTGGACTGTAGAGCGGATTTGGTTCACAGGCTTTATAAAGCTGTAGTGAGCTTAGAAGATTAATATTTTTTGTCCTATCATTACTAACTAACACTTTTCATTTTATACCAGATGATCTTAGATAGTGATTGGAATTGCTGTTTACCAGATGCCAAGTTAGCTTCAAGCAATTAGTGTTAGACAGTGCAGTGAATAAATCCAAGTTTGTGATAGTTTTGGAAACTTCATTTTTTGGCAGTGTTTGTAATATTTATTTGATACACAAACCGTCTGGCACGTTATAGGAAGCCAAATCCTTCATTGTGTCAGTGCCAGCCTTGTTCTGTATTCTATGTACACCAAATTGGGAATCAACAGAATATTGTTACATGGCTCTGTGGACACAAATACTGGTATTACAAAGTTAAACTGATAAAATTATTAAGAAAAGAGAATTAAGAGGTCAGGCCTACTAGACTAGTAAGGTAATGCTAAACTTTTTATAAGGTACAAGTAACCCTTGGGAATAAATATTAAATGATAGAATAGAATTAAGGATGTCTGGAATGGTCAGGTTATCATTACTGGACTCAAGCAATCTGGGGCACAAGTGCAAGAACTGAATGTGGACAAAGCTATCGCCTTCAACCAGCTTTTTAATTGATTTTCCTTTTTAGTGCCACCTTCTTCCAATGACCAGTCTCTCCACTTCTATAACTTTACTTTAGAACATTAGAACAGTTTGGATGAGAACAGGCCATTCAGCCCAACAAAGCTCGCCAGTCCTATCCACTTAAATCTTCAAAAAAAACATCAAGTCAAGTTTTGAAAGTCCCTAAAGTCCTACTGTCTATCACACTGCTTGGTCACTTACTCCAGGTGTCTGTGGTTCTCTGTGTGAAGAAAAAGTTCCTAATGTTTGTGTGAAATTTCTCCTTCACAAGTTTCCAGCGGTGTCCCCCGTGTTCTTGTTGAACTCATTTTAAAGTCACCGTCTCGATCCACTGGACTAATTCCCTTCATCATTTTAAACAATTCAATCATGTCACCTCTTAATCTTCTTTTGCTTAAACTGTAAAGGCTCAGCTCTTTTAATCTTTCCTCAGAACTCATCCCCTGTAGCCCTGAATCAGCCTAGTCGCTCTTCTCTGGACCTTTTCTTGTGCTGTTATGTCCTTTTTGTAGCCTGGAGACCCAAACTGCACACAGGACTCCAGATGAGGCCTCGCCAGTGTGTTGTAAAGCTTGAGCAGATCCTCCTGTGACTTATACTGCACATGTCAAGGCGCTATATAACCTGACATTCGATTTGCCATCTTAATGTCCTCTGAACACTGTCGGGAAGTTGATAGTGTCGAGCCCACTTCGACTTCTAAATTGTTCTCATAAGGTGGTTTTCCGACCACCCATTATGTATTCAAACATCACCTTTTTACTTCCTATGTGTAATTCATTACATTTAATGACATTAAATTTCATCTGCCACAAATCTTCCCAAGCTGTTTAAGTCCTTCTGTGATGATATAACAGGTTCCAAATTATCTGCTAATCCACCTATCTTGGTATCATTAGCAGACTTTCACCAGCTTGTTACTTATATTCCTATCTAAATAATTTCTATATATTATATTATAGCAGCAGCCCCAGCACTGACACTTGTGGAGCACCATTCTTATCATCAGCCAATTCTGATGAGGTTCCTTGCACCATCGCCCTCTGCTTCCTGTTTCTGAGCCAATTCTCCTTCACCCCACCCTAAGCTCCCACTTCTTTTAGTTTGATGCCCAACCTCTCATGTGGCACCTTATCAATGCTTTCTGAAAGTCCAAATAAATAATCTCATAAGCTCCAATTTGTTCAGTTCCTTTTGTTGCTTCCTCATAGAATTCCAGCAGTAAAACACAACCTCCTATTCTGAACCCATGCTGACTGTTCAGAAAACCTCCTGTACTTGCCATGTGCTGCTCAGTCTTATCCTTAATAATTCCATCCATCCATCCATCCATTACCCAACCCGCTATATCCTAACTACAGGGTCACGGGGGGTCTGCTGGAGACAATCCCAGTAGGGCAGGCGCACACACACATTAAGGACAATTTAGGATCGCCAATGCATCTAACCTGCATGTCTTTGGACTGTGGGAGGAAACCCACACAGACACGGGGAGAACATGCAAACTCCACGCAGGGAGGACCGGGAAGCGAACCTGGGTCCCCTAACTGCGAGGCAGCAGTGCTACCCACTGCGCCACCGTGCCACCCAAACAAAGACTAATAGACTGAATAACAGTTTCTACCCTGTTATTAGGGCACTGGATGCCACCTAATCACCTCCAATGCAGCAGTGCAATAAATGACATCTTGTGCAATAGTGTTTCATGTGCAATTAAGGTCTTATGTTGAATGTTTGTATTCTATCTTATTTCTTCTTATCCTTTATTATCCTTTTGTAATTATATTTATTTATATTTTGACACCACAGGGACTGCACTTAATTTCGTTGTATTTGTTACAATGACAATAAAGATATTCTTATTCTGAAAAATACTTCCTACATTGGATACATATTCTGAATGAGTGAAGCACAATTAGGTTGTTAGTATTTTGGCGATGACTTGTACTTATTGGGGTACAAAGCAGGGAATATAAAGAAGTACTGCAGGATTTTATTTCTATTGCCGGCCAAGCCTGTGTATGTTCATCTATTTGTGCCCATGTCCAGGTTTTTATAGTTTATATGTTTGCTGCCCAGTAATAAAATTGAAAGTTTGTGTGTGCATTTTAAAAGAGTTTGCCAGAGAGCGGTTGTAGCAGTGCAACCGCAGGAAGAACTCCATTACCCAGCAGCCCCAAAGGGGATTGCCCTCATTGGGTGACTGAAGCAGGAGCAGGAGCTGCTGGGGATGAGAAAGGCCAGCGGGAAAGTTGAAATGGTACCCGGAAGAGCAAGGAGAGATCTGTGTTTTTGTGCAACCTGTGTCTACTGAAAAGTCAATTGTACCCTGAATCGTTTCCCGTTAGGATGAATGGACTGTCTCGTGCCTGTCTGTTGTGGATGTATAGTGGTGGATTAGTCATCGTTCGTCTTTAAAAGGATCGCTCCTGGAAATCTCACCCCTCACCGCTCAGGACTGTTTCATTCATTTATTATAGAAGCTGTTCCCGGGTTTGTCATCTTCACACCCAACGATTTCATCCACTTTTGCTGCATTGGACTGTAGAAGGACATTGTCGTGAGTGTTTATTGTCGTGGTTCATTGTTGTGTTAAAATTGTATCGCTGTAGGGGAATGGGGAGGTTTGTCTGATCGTTGTTGTTTGTATTGGGTTTTCGATTTAATATATTAGTTATTCATTTGTTGGTTTCGTGTCTCTGCCTGTGAGTGTGTGCAGGTCGGACCAAGGCTGGGTGTGTTCCTGGAATCCCGACCGAAAAAATAAATAAATCCCCATCCTAACGGCGGTGTGAATCTGAGCGGCACCGGACCACTATAAGGTTATAGGGGCCCAAATAACAGTCATGTGCCACAGATGCCCAACATTATAGATGGCAGGCATCACAGTTTGCAATTTATTATTTTTTTCTTCTGGATGCATCAACCAAACTTTAACACTTCAGTTTGATGGAGTGAAATTACATCCAGCAGAATGTGTTTTTCCATCAGCCTTTAAAAAATTTGCAGCACATTTTACGACATATAAATAACACTGATGTTAATAGTTTGCATGGTTCACAGCTCTGTTAAACTGACAACAAAGCAATTGATTTTGTTTGTGTGGGAACATCTCATAAATTTGCAAATATGATGAATTTGGATTTGATACGGAAATACAGGTGGCCATTGTTGGAGACCTGAGACCCATTTCTCATCCTGGCACCTCGGCTCTGTAAAGTTATGATTTAACGTTGGCAACACTGATTATTAACGCTAACAGTTAGTTGCCCTCCAGTTTACAGCTTCTCATTCATATTCATAAACAGCTTTTTAGCATCACTGAGCAGGTTTGTAACCGATTATCAAACAGCCAAGTGTAAAGTACAAAGCACAACTCCTCCAATCCATCATTAGAAAAACCAAAAAGCATACACATCATTTGTTAATTTTTATTGTTTTTCCCCATGGGCAGTACGGTGGCAGCACCAGTGTTTGTGTTCTGGATCCTTTACATGTTCTCCCCGTGTCTGTGTGGATTTCCTCCAGGTGCTCCAGTTTCCTCCCATAGTCCAAAGACATACAAGTTGGGTGAATTGGTGGTGCTAAACTGGCCCTAGTGTGTGGTTGGGGTGTGTGTGGGAGTGGGTTTGCCCTGCGATGGAATGGCACTCTGAACAGGGTTTGTTTCTGCCTTGTGCCCTATGCTGGCTGGCGTAGGCTCCAGCAGACCAGCGTGACCCTCTTCAGAACAAAGCAGTTTAGAAATTGACTGACCGTTGTACCCCATACCTTAACTTGCATTTTGTAATAAGTTGCCTTATCAGAATTATAAACAACTAGCTGTGTAAGCCCGTTGTGTATAAAGCTTGGGGTCCTAGAAAGTATTGAAATCGTCAGAAAAAATTGAAATGTAGAGATGTCAGGTAATTGAAAGGAACCACTATGGGCGTCTCTCTTCTAGGACGAATTCGTTTTGGCGATGTGCTCACATCGCTTGTGCATTAGCGCCTTAGTGACTTTGTCTTTCTTTGGAGGTTTCGTTTTGCTGATGTGCTGGCCTCGATTGTGTGTTAAGAGCGGCTAAGCGAGTTTTCTGTTTCCTCGGAGGTGGAGCCCTTACCCCAACTCTACCTCTCACTTCCGGGCCATATAGACAGACACACACATTTCCACACGTAGATGTTTATATATAAGATATATAATTTCCCATGCATGTACACATATGTAAATTTTCTTTTATCCAATTCAGAGTCATGATGGGGCTGAAGCCTATTCTGGAAGCAGCATTGCTGTGCTATTCTGCTCTTTTATTATATAATTTTAGATTTCAAAAAATGTTTAAAGGTGATACCTGGTGGTGCAGTTCTCCCATACCTTCAAAGTCTTAGCTTCAAATCCTGCATGTAATTTTTTGTTTTCCCTTAGAACATTAGAATACTCTAGACGAGCAGAGGCCATTCAGCCCAACAAAGCTCGCCAGTCCTATCCACTTATTTCTTCCAAGAAAACATCAAGTCGAGTTTTGAAAGTCCCTAACGTCTTACTGTCTACCTCACTACTTGGTTGCTTATTCCAAGTGTCTATCGTTCTTTGTGTAAAGAAAAAACTTCCTAATGTTTGTGCAAAATTTACTCTTAACAAGTTTCCAACTGTGTCCCCGTGTTTTTGATGAACTCATTTTAAAATAACAGTCTCGATCCACTGGGCTAATTCCCCTCATAATTTTAAACACTTCACTCAGGTCTTTTCTTTATCTCCTTCTCCTTAAACTGTAAAGGCTCAGCTCTTTTAATCTTTCCTCATAATTCAACCCCATGGGCCCCGTAATCAGCCTAGTCGCTCTTCTCTGGACCTTTTCTAGAGTTGCTATGTCCTTTTTGTAGCCTTGTATGACCCTTGTCGTATTATTATTTTTTTTCTCCTAAATGGCACAGATCTACATATTACATTTATTAATATGAAGTCTTTCAAGGATAACACCATGCCAACAGGTTTTCCCCTGAATGATCAACCCGACTCAACCTATTGAATGACACTTTCAGTCATCCATAGGTGAAATACTTACTCAGGATCAGTCAGACTGCGCGTGGAGTCACGATAAATAATCTCATAATCTCCACTTTGATCGTATCCTTTTGTTTCCTCCTCATAGAATTCCAGCATGTTAGTAAAACACGACCTCCCTCTTCTGAACCCCTGCTCACTGTTCCTAATAACTCCTGTCCTTGCCAGGTGTTGCTCAATCTTATCCTTAATAATTCCTTCCATTAATTTTCCTGTGATGCATGTTAAGCTTACTGGCCTATAGTTGCTTGGATTTGCCCCGTCATCCTTTTTATATGAGGAGATTATATTTGCCATTTTCCAGTCTTTTGGAATCTCTTCAGTGTGCAGTGACTTCGTAAAAATATGTGTCACATTGCAATCTGGAATTAAAATGGCTTTTATGTAATGAATGTAACAATATAATCCAAATTGTTGAAATAAAAGCTTGGCTATGTGAGGCTTTTGTCTTATCTCAGAGGAGCCACCAAGATGGTTGCTTTGGTTAAAATGAAGTAAATGAGTAATGAACACCCCTTTAAAATATGAGAATAAACCAGTGTGAAAGCCTAAACCCCCCTATTATGAAGCAATGATAAAATCAATGGGATAATCGTAGAACACCCCTATTAACGAAGCAATGTTTAGAATAATGGAAAAATGAACATGTATATGACATTACTGGTGACTGTAGTTGATTGCTTAAATGATAGAATTCTGCTGTGACAGATGACCAGGGACCTTGCTCCACCGGGACGCCTTGAGGGCAGCACCCCTGGATAGCACCCTGTGGGGGTCCATGGCCACTGCCAGAGGGCACCTGGATGGGTCCCAAGCCATGGACTGCAGCACTTCCACCACACGAGGAAGTGCTGCCGGAAGATCATCAGGGAGCACCTGGAGCACATCCGGGTGTGCCATAAAAGGGGCAGACTCGCTGCATTCAGGGAGCCACAGGCGGGTGGTATTAGACGGATCTTTCGAGAGAGGAGTGGAGGTGGCTGTGTGAGTTATTGTGGCTGTGTTGTGCAGAATGTGATATAACGGGTCCACGGCTTCCCATAAAAAGCCCATGTTTTAAATCTGTATAGCCGCGCCGTTCTACGTGGGTGCGATTGCATGACCACGGGGAGATAATGAGGTAGCGGGAGCGAGTCGCACCTGCACGTGTGGGTGCGGTCATTCTTGATTGCCTTAATTGGCTTCCTGCGGTGTGTGATTAAGGCACTGCGCCCATGGAGGCGCGCGCGGAGATATGAGTATATATATGGGTCGACACCAGGAAAGGGGGGAGAGAATGGGAAGAATTTATATATAGATGGATCGAGGAAAAGTGAAAGGAGGTTAAGGAAGGGAAAGAGCAGGACGATCTGGCCATCTGGAAAGTGAAGACATCACAAGCGGGGCCCATCGAAGGAGCATTAGGCTGATGCGCTTTGGGGACTAGTTCGCCCTACTGAAAGTTTGGAATGAGTGAGGTGAGCAGAGCAGGTGTCCTCCCGAGGGATCCGAGGAGCGACTATGGGTGCGCAAAGGATGAAGGGAGGAGGGCCAACCTCGTCGGTCTGGCAGTGACATCCATAAGGAGGCCAAGACGGAGGTTGGCTTAAGTTGGCGGAGTGGTGGCTCTGAGGCTAGGAATCTGCACTGGCAATTGGAAGGTTGCCGGTTCGAATCCTGTAAATGCCAAAAGGGACTCTTCTCTGTTGGGCCCTTAAGCAAGGCCCTTAACCTGCAATTGCTGAGCGCTTTGAGTAGTGAGAAAAGCGCTATATGAATATAAAGAATTATTATTATTATTAAGGAGCTTGTGGCTGTTGGGTCTCCACCGGCTGTGAGAGCAATGGGTGAGCCGGGGAGAAAGAGTGACGGAGGTGGGCCGGAGAGTAATGAGAGAGACTGCATTAACTGCTGTATTTTATTTTAACCTCGAGTTTTAAAGGATTTATTTATTTGATGGTTTTTATTCCCACTAGAATTTTTATTGGAACTTTGGACACTGCACTTTTTGTTTTGTTGTTTAATAAAAGCACTTATGCACTTTTTGGAAATATCCCCTGGCTTCATTTGAGAATTGTCCTCACGTGGCAGCTCATCTCGGTGACATTATCAATGATGTTGGTTTCAGGGCTCCCATAGGGATGTTGGGAGCGTGGAGCAAACCTGCATCGTCACACAGAACTGAAATAAACTTGTGTATTTTGGACATTGGCTGTCTCAGTGTCTGTCTGTGTCAAGGCTGATCTTCCACACTGCGTATTAAGAGTCAGATGACGTGAATTATTAGATCAGGTAATGGTAATAGAAAAGTATAAGAGGGATTTAATTGAAGCGACTGATGCATTTGTGCATATCTATGTGCAAATGAAGAATCATTCTGCATTTCATGTGGTCTCCATGAATGACTTCTTTGAAAACAGAGAAAAGTTTTTTCCACACCACAAGCTACTCTTCGTTTGCCGGTAATAATTAAATCTAAAGAATCATAAGAGAAGTGAACAAGAAGCATGATTCAGACAGGAGGTAGCTGCAGATGCACTTTTAGCACCTACCTGCAAACTAAAAGACACCATGCATGCACTATTGCGCTGCTTTTGTGCTCTGTGAATCGATTCATTCTTTTTCTTGAATTGATTTGTAGGACTCGATGAAAAGCATTGTTAAATTATTCACGAACTACACATCAGTAATCGCTTCCCTTTTCACAATCTTACTTCCGGCAAATGTCACCTGCAGAAGGGTTTATGAGGCGTGACAGCAAAATATCTTGAATTTAACACACACCCCCATTTTATGAATTTTATGTTTGAAAACATACGACAAAGCAGGGGGCTTAAATTGTCAGCAATGCAGTATATCATAATCGCAGAGCTGGAGACCTCCGCATTCTTCCATTCCATCATCAAAATTTCGCTCGGAGATTACATGATGTTAAAAATCGAGAGTTTCCCCACAGTAAGTAATGTGATTGTGACTTGGAGGTCTAGAATGGCCTTTCAGTTAACGTTGTGATCAGACCACTCAGCCCTGCCAGGATAAGTGCCTTACTGAAAATGTGCCACTTGATACTTTATGTGTTACAAAAAAAGGTCATCTCATGCTGCTATATATACTTGAATTGGAAAGGATGTCCACTTGATCCAGGTTGCTATATGACTAACGTAATCATATTTTAAAAGACATTTGTTGATGTAAAACGAGGATGATTCTTCAGTCTATTCATGTTGGTCCATTTATCTTTCTTGGCGTGATTATTTCATTATCATAACAATACATGTCTGAGTAATGAAAGTTAGCTTTAGGTGGTCTGATGGTAAAGACAGAATGATTACATTTACAAAATCTCACTAGACAGATAATCCATTTATTTTTATTTCTGTTAGTATTGTTTTATTTCTTGAAGGAATGTCTTTTGTTGAGAATTTGCATATTCTCTATATGCCAACCAAAAAGTATGGACAAGCTGTGACAGTCAGTGTCAGCTCCACACTGGTTGATTCCAGGAGCCTCTTGAACCCAGAACTGCTGATAACATACCCGAGGATGAGTCGTGCAAATGAGGACAAATGCAAGGAGCAAGGGGTTGATGCAAAGTGATTGAAGTGTTTTTATTTACAAAAGAACAAGCAAACAAACAGTGTCCAAAAGTGCAGTGCTTCAACTCTTAAATAAATAAAAGAAGAATCCAGAAAGTGATGTGCAAGGTGAGTTTTAAAATCAATAAATAGAGCCAATAAAATCGAGGTTAAAATACAGGCAGAGTCTTCACCTTTATGATCATGAGCCGCAATGCCTTTTTTCAAATCTAGCATCTCCTCAGCTTATCCCCTTAGGACCTTGCAGCAAGCAGAGATGCCCACCGACTAGTTGAGTTATCCTTTAAATCTGGGTTCAGGTTCTCTCCGTCCCTCCCTCAGCACCTGTAGGACTCCACTCCGAGCCCCACTCAGGTCTCCCTTCACTGAAAAAAGTATAACATTGATGTTGTTCATTCAACGTACATTTTCTCTTTCAAGCAACTTAAGATTAGTCATTTAGTGTTGTAGCTTAAAATATTTGGTTTCAGATCTCAGTCAAAGTGCTGGCTTTCCTATTGCCAGAAAAGAAGAACACTTTCCCGATTGGAGTGGACGTGGCTATACAGGTCTGGTCATTTTCAGCAGCAGACTTTCATAACGGAGGAGTTCTGGTAAGTAACCCTGTTTCTCAACTGTTAATTTTAAGTATAAGAACTCGTAATAAAACATACTTTCAAGAAAGCTGTAGAAAGTTTAATAATTTTTTACTGTATATTTAAGACTAGCAAAATACCCGCGCTTTGCAGCGGAGAAGTAGTGTGTTAAAGAAGTTATTAATTAAAAAAAAAATAATTTTAAAAATAACGTAACATGATTATCAATGTAATTGTTTTGTGTTATGAGTATTGCTGTCATCAAGGATTTGATTATCATTATTTCTTTCAATCAGGTTTGTATTTGGAGGATGTGTTGTGTTCAAGTTACATTCCATGTTTGTCTAGTCTATCCCTGACCATCTCATCCTCGTTGTCAACCGTTGTAAAGATAACAGGTTTCATTCATCGAAGTGATCACCACCCAAATCGGTACTCGTGAATCTAAGATGTTTAACAGGCATTCCCTGTATTTAGTTGTGGATTTGCGAATATTTAGCGGTAGTGTGTCTATTAACTTAATTTAAACTTAAGCTTTACACCTTTTTTTCCTATTGATATGTGTACAAAGGCTTGTTCAGATTCAGAGGGTTGTTCCTTTCTTACTGCATCAATAAACAGCTCGTCTTCCTCTTTATCTGAGACATCACACACTGCATGCACGGGTTTACCTTTCCCAGTCCTGCAAACTTTAGTGAATTGCTTCAATTTACCACATTTTTTACACTGTCTTCCTTTAGCTGGACATTGACTTTTTCCACCGTGTGGTTTGTTTCCGCAGTAGGTGAACTTATGAATATGCGTGTATGCGTCTGTCGCTTCATGTTCTATTGCTGCCATCTCAATTGTGTAATGCGTTTTTTGTTCAGCGCTCTTTGGAGCTCTTGCTTTTTGCCTGCGTACTGCGCTCACAGTCAGTTCACGTGAGCCGCTCGGAGTACATGCATCGAAGGTTCTCGGCTGTGCTTGTGCTATCTCGTGCGATCTTGCAATGTCCACGGCTTTATTTAATGTTAGTTCAGACCCGGCACTTAAAAGTTTCTCTCGCACTTTTGCTGAGTTTGTGCCAAACACTAGTCTATCCCTGACCATCTCATCTTCATTTGCATAAGCACAGTCCTTCACCAGCAATTTTGACTGCGTTACAAAGTGATCAAAAGTCTCGTTTATACCCTGCGTCTTCTCATTAAACTTGTATCTCGTGAATATCGTATTCGTCTTAGGCATGACAAATGCCAGCGGCAGCATGTCTATGAACTTAATGTAAACTTAAGCTTTACACCTTGCTTTCCTATTCGTTTGCATAAGCACAGTCCTTCACCAGCAATTTTAACTCCGTTACAGCAATTTTGACTGTGTTACAAAGTGATCAAAAGTCTCGTTTATACCCTGCGTATTCTAATTAAACTTGTATCTCGCGAATATTGTATTTGTCATAGGCATGACAAACGCCAGCGGTAGCGTGTCTATGAACTTAATTTAAACTTAAGGTTTACACCGTGCTTTGTTTCTGCAGTAGCTGCACTTATGAATATGCTTGTATGCGTCACTCGCTTTATATTCTTGTGCTGCCTTCTCAATTGTGTAATGCGTTTTTTGTTCAGTGCTCTTTGGAGCTCTTGGCTGTTCTCTGCGTACTGCGTTCACAGTGAGCCGCTCGGAGTACATGCATCGAAGGTTCTCAGTTGTGCTTGTGCTATCTCGTGCGATCTTGCAATGTCCACGGCTTTATTCAATGTTAGCTAAGACCCGGCACTTAAACGTTTCTCTCGCACTTTCGCTGAGTTTGTGCCAAACACTAGTCTATCCCTGACCATTTCATCTTTGTTTGCATAAGTACAGTCCTTCACCCGCGAATATTTAGCGGCAGCGTGTCTATTGGATTGCCGCTGACGGACGGCCTTATATGAGCAGGCAGTCAATTACGTGGGAGACATGGTGATAGGTGACGCAACTCCACCTAACACGGCGACCGAGCTACAGGCTATGGACGTATATATGTACATAAGTAGGTTCCAGTTATGACCGTTACGCGTAGAATTTCGAAATGAAACCTGCCTAACTTTTGTAAGTAAGCTGTAAGGAATGAGCCTGCCAAATTTCAGCCTTCTACCTACACGGGAAGTTAGAGAATTAGTGATGAGTCAGTGAGTCAGTCAGTCAGTGAGGGGTTTGCCTTTTATTAGTATAGATTTACACTGCAAAATGCTTGTGTATTTGCACTAGATTTTTAAATAAATGTAAAAGTACAGCATTGGAATGTGTTATGTTCATAATATTTTTAATAGCATAAAAACAGGTTACGACCAATAAACCATTTTAAATTGTAACAACTGAAAAAATAGATTAACTTCAGTATAAAACGAGTGAATTCCACCCAATCACTCTAAATGATTTGCCTCAACTAAAAAATTGTGGGTTCAATAAGATAAAAAGAATTATATTAGTTCAGATTCAAAATATTAAGTTTGGATCATTACCTTCATTATTTTAAGTTGAATGGAGGTTATACTTTTTTCAGTGTAGTCAGTCCTTTCAGTGTCTAATGGGAGATGCCGTAAATTCGGACCGCTTCTACTACCACCCTCGCATAGGCCTTGCTGCTCACTTTCCTGGAGCACTACTGACCACCTGCATTCTTTCTTCCCAGAACAGGCTTTATCCATCCTTCCTCTTTCTCCCTTAACCTATGTTCCTTCTTGTTTTCCTTTTTCTTTCTTATTTTCTATCTATCTATCTATCTATCTATCTATCTATCTATCTATCTATCTATCTATCTATCTATCTATCTATCTATCTATCTATCTACTTAGTTGAAACCCCCCTGAAAGTGATTACAGCCTGGAGTCTTCTTAGGTATGAGATGACAAGCTTCGCACACCTATGTTTTGGGACTGTCTGCCATTCTTTCCAGCAGATCCCCTCAAGTTCTCTCAGCCATCGGTGGACAGCTATTTTCAGGTGTCTCCTGAAATGTTCATCTGGGCTCAAGTCCAGGCTCTGGTTTAGTGTCACTTAGTATACTTTAGCTATTATTGTGTTGTTTTTGCGTTGTGCTTAGGGCCATTGTCCTTTTGAATGGTGTACCTTTGGCCCATTCTGAGTCCAGAGCATTCTGGAGTAGGTTTTCATTAAGGATATCTCTGTACTTTACTCTATTCAGCTTTCCCTCAACCCTGACTACTCTCTCAGTCTCTGATGCTGAAAAACAACCACACAGCTTGATGCTGCCACCACCATGTTTCACTGTTGGAATGTTATTGCACACGTGATGCGCTGTACCTGGTTTCCTCCAGATGTGACAATTAGAATTGAGACCAAACAATAAAATCTTGGTTTTATCATAGCAGAGCATCCTATTTGTCACAATCTGAGAGTCATTTCATGTATCTTTTTTCAGCAAACTTCATGCAGCCTTTCTTGTGTTTTCTGGTCATTCTGCAATAAAGTCCAAATCAATGGAGTGTTGCAGTGGTGGTTGACCTTTTGGAGGTTTCTCTCATCTTCACACAGGTCATTCTTGGATATTCAGTACTGATTGACGAGTAAAAAATGAATGTAAATGGTTTTAGCTTAAGGCAGCAGCATAACTAAATGTGTAAACAGTAAAGGGGTCTGAATGCATTTCTGAAGGCTCAGTAGATGGCTGGTGTCACACACGTGTGATTGGGAGGCAGCTAAAGGGCCTGAATAACAGTAGTACCACGCCAGACCAGGTGGTGGAGAGCTGCACTGACTTTCTCTCTCAGTCCTGTGCAGAGCATTCATGGGAAATCCCACTTCCGGCACCATTGATGATGTCACTTATGGTCCCGGTGCCTATGCTGACATCACTTCTGGTGTCGGTGCAATTGATGATGTCACTTCCGGTTCCGGTCTCGATAATGTCACTTTCTGTTTCAGCCTTTAAAGCTGCTATATTTCTTATTCTAAGTCAGTTCTGTTTTGGATTTAAACCTGTTAAGAACTCAATACTTTACCCATTTGCAGCTAGGGCATAAAGTATGGGTGGCTGCCCCAAACCTTTTTGATGTCTTTGGACTCTTCTTGTAACACTGGTTAGCAGCAGATGAAACACATGGTGGTAGCGGCTGAGATCCCACTAATCCATGATATTTGTTGAATGTAAAAGATGCAAATAATAGCAAGCACATCTGACTCGTTTAAAATGTTTCCAGGGCAAGATCCAACCTGCGAACATTGCGATCGAGCTCCAGCCTCACTGGGCCACTTGTTTTTGGTGTGCACCAAATTAACAACATTCTGGACCAAAATCTTTGATTGACTATCAGAGAGCCTCAGTGTCACAATCACCCCTAACCCCGGAAGAGTCCAGATGGGCTTACAGTGGAGAAGGACAAACCAACTGGAATTGCCTTTACTTCACTATTAATACGTAGACTTGTCTCACTCAACTGGAAGAATCCTAGCCCACCTCTTTTAAGTCAGTGGGTAACTGAAATACTAAAAGAAGTAGTCTCAACACATGAAACAAGGTTTGGGGCAGCCACCCGTATATTGTCCCTGGCTGCAAAAGGGTATAGAAAACAAGAATGATGTGCTTAGGTTGAGTTCCAAGACTGAACTGATGAGGTTTTGGAAGATGGAAGTCGTGAACTGGAAGTGATGCCAGCCTGGGCACCGGAGCCGGAAATGATGTTAAATCAGGCAGGTTTTCCTGTATTTGGCCTGCAGGGATTACAGAGGTAGGTTTAGTGCACCCTACCACCCCCTGGCCGGGCGGGTAATTATCTTGACTTGGTCTGCTTAGCTCCTTCCTAGTTGCACGTGTGTGACATCATATGCTATTTGAAATTGGAGAAAAATCGTATTCTCACATAGAGGATCTGTCATTTTCCAACCCGCTATATCCTAAAACAGGGTCACGGGGCTCTGCCGGAGCCAATCCCAGCCAACACAGGGCGCAAGGCAGGAACAAACCCCAGGCGGGGCGCCAACCCACCACATGGCACACACACACACTGAGCACACACTAGGGACAATTTAGGATCGCCAATGCACCTAACCTGCATGTCTTTGGACTGTGGGAGGAAACCACGCAGACATGGGGAGAACATGCAAACTCAGGTCTTCTTACTGCAAGGTAGCAGTAGCAGTAGTGGTAGCAGGGCTACCACTGCGCCACTGTGCTGCCCGAGGATCTGTGCAAAACTATTTTAAAACCTGACGGGATCTAATCAATAACATGTAAGAATAATTTACAGTACAGGCCAAAAGTTTGGACACACCTCCTCATTCAATGTGTTTTCTTTATTTTCATGACTGAAGGCATCAAAACTATGAATGAACACATGTGGAGTTATGTACTTAACAAAAAAAGGTGAAATAACTGAAAACATGTTTTATATTCTAGTTTCTTCAAAATAGCCACCCTTTGCTCTGATTACTGCTTTGCACACTCTTGGCATTCTCTCGATGAGCTTCAACAGGTAGTCACCTGAAATGGTTTTCACTTCACAGGTGTGCCTTATCAGGGTTATTTAGTGGAATTTCTTGCTTTATCAATGGGGTTGGGACCAGCAGTTGTGTTGTGCAGAAGTCAGGTTAGTTGGACGATCATTTATTTTTCAACAGGACAATGACCCCAAACACACCTCCAGGCTGTGTAAGGGCTATTTGACCAAGAAGGAGAGTGATGGAGTGCTGTAAATGGTCATGAAAATAAAGAAAACACATTGAATGAGGAGGTGTGTCCAAACTTTTGACCTGTACTGTATATCAGGGAAAAGGATTCTCTTCCCTCTTTTCTACTCTTAAAGTTTTTCTCTGGCTGTTAGCCTAACTCTCCTTCTCTTGCGTAGGGGCTGAATTGAGCTTAGTTTTGCCAAGTTTGACTTGTTTGTATGGAAAGTTACTTGCTTTTAATAAATTCAATAAAAAAAAGATGCAAATAATGTACTTTTGATTTACTGCGGTTTTAGGATAATATATGCATTGCTATTATTAATGTATGGTAAATGCGTAGTGATGTCAATGGAGAGTGCATGTGGGAAGTTTAAAAAAAAATATTCAAGAAGCCCAGAGAAATCAAGCGGCCTCCCTATTGGATACTGCATTATTCACAGCAGAACTGTCAGTAATGGCATCTCTCGGGATTCTGCTGACAATGCTGATCAGGACGAAGGCATGAAGCAGCCATCAGATCTCCCACAGGCAGCAAGGAAAGCAATCGATACATTATTAACGTTTGTGAGGAAGCAGGCAGAATGTAGAAAATGTGCTTATAAAGAAGAGCTCAAAACTGGCCACCGGTCCAAATAAAGAATGGGGTTTGAGGGTGAGAGGGGGGCTTTTAAACACCTTGAAATTTATAGGATTGTGCCCACATGTACAGGACACCGAAAAGGGAAAGAAAGTAGAAAACAAAAAAAATTAGGAGTAACTGGGAATAACTGCCGTCTTCCTCAAAAAGGACTTTCTCTATAAATCACTTCAATCACATTAGATAGATAGATAGATAGATAGATAGATAGATAGATAGATAGATAG
>JANRMT010062824.1:2209345-2220130 GCA_026402145.1 Polypterus bichir lapradei | reverse complement strand
ATCTATCTATCTATCTATCTATCTATCTATCTATCTATCTATCTATCGGATCGTGCCTTTCATATCTATCTATCTATACATATAAAGGAGAGTTGGATCCGAGAGACTGTGTTTGTGGAGGGATGGAGAGTTAAGGCGGTTGGGGGAGTCACGTGATCATCTCCCCTCCCATTCAACTCATTTCATTCACTTCATTTCGCTCCGAGCTGAGTCTCGCAGCTGATGTGGTCTTACTGTTCTTTTTCCTTAGTGTTTAGTCCTCTCTCCTTTACTGATTTACTGTTTACTAGATGCAGTACTTACTGAATAGTATTTTTTCCTTTAGTGTTTCTACTTTGTGTTTCTTAGTGTTTAGTAGATGCGGTGTGCCGGTGTTCCCGGCGGTGTTGCGGTTTACTGTTACTTTCTACGTCGTTTTTGTACTTTAGTGTTTAGTAGACTATGTTCTATATAAAGAAGCTCTATAATTTGCATGTAGATACATAATTATTCCAACTACAGCGACTGCAGCGAAGCGCACGTAGTCTGCTAGTCTATTATATAGTGCCTTTCATATCTATCTATCTATCTATCTATCTATCTATCTATCTATCTATCTATCTATCAGATTGTGCCTTTCATATCTATCTATCTATTATATAATGTCTTTCGTATCTATCTATCTATCTATCTATCTATCTATCTATCTATCTATCTATCTATCTATCTATCTACAGTATCCATCTATCTGTCTATTATATATAGTGCCTTTCGTATCTATCTATTGTCAGGGATGCCAGGGGCGATGACCCGGCCGGGATGCCGTGAAGGACCGGAAGAGGGCGTGCGCCCATCTGAGATCACGTGGGGGCTGCCACCCTGGATGCTTTGGGGGCCACGGTTTGAGGGCTTGGAAGCCCAACCCTGTAGGGGCCCGTGGTCACCGCCAGGGGGCGCCCCGGTGCCTTGGGATCCCTGGACCTCAGCACTTCTGCCACACTAGGAAGTGCTGGGGGGAAGAGAAGCAAGGACACCCGGAATGCTTCCGGGAGTACAGCTGGCACTTCCGCCACACAGGTGGCGTGTCGACGGGTGATTGCCAGGGAGCACCTGGAGCATATCCGGGTGAGGATAAAAGGGGCCGCCTCCCTCCATTCGACGGCAAGAGTCGGGTGGAAGTGGATGGAGCTCGAAGGAGAGGAGTGGAGGCGGTCTGAGAACTGAGCAAGGCATTGTGTTGGCCAGGACTTGAAGGGGTGATTGGTGCTGCGGCACTGGGTTGTGCACTGTACATAGTATTGTAAATAAACGTGTGTGGTGAACCAACATGTCTGCCTGTCTGTGTCTGGGCTGTACCCCACACTATCTATCTATCTATCTATCTATCTACAGTATCCATCTATCTGTCTATCATATATAGTGCCTTTCGTATCTATCTATCTATCTATCTATCTATCTATCTATCTATCTATCTATCTATCTATCCCAAAATGCACTTTCCATCAGGGTTATTGAAATCCATTGTTAAAATGGTCAGAAACACATAAAAGTATGAACAACTGAGTGATACATTTAATTTTTCTGCCTCACTCAGAGAGCCACAGAGAGCTGAAACAACTCGGCACATCCACATAAACATGACACGGTTGAGCTTTCTTGAAGGCTTTCACTGGACGTACTGAGTTGTAAACTGAAATACTGTACAGTGATCCCTCGCTATATCGTGCTTCGACTTTCGCGGCTTCACTCCATTGCGGATTTTAAATGTAAGCATATCTAAATATATATCACGGATTTTTCGCTGGTTCGCGGATTTCTGCAGACAATGGGTCTTTCAATTTATGTTACATGCTTCCTCAGTTTGTTTGCCCAGTTGATTTCATACAAGGGACGCTATTGGCGGATGGCTGAGAAGCTACCCAATCAGAGCACTATTACATATTAAATAAAACTCAATGATATATGATATGCTTCCCGCGCGGTGCTTCGCACACTTAAAAGCTCTAATAGCCCGTATTGATTTTTCATCGTTTGCTTTTCTCTGTCTCTCTCACTCTCTCTGAGAAATACAGGCAAATACTTATCCATCATGCAATACCATCAGGGAGGCGTATGATTGGCCCCATTATCTGCTCCTGACGGAGGTGGTGTGAGCAGAGGGGCTGTTTGCGCAGTGGCTGTTTGCTTAGAAGATACGGAGGCGCCTGTAAAAACTGCTGAAAGACTACCTTCACATTGATCCCTTCATTGTGGCCGCTTTATCGTGGTGCTTGCATACTTAAAAGCGCAACAGCCCTATTGATTTTTGATTGTTTACTTTACTCTCTCTCTCTCTGACATTCTCCGCTCCTGACTCGCACCTTGAAGAGGAAGATACGTTTGCATTCTTTTAATTGTGAGAAAGAACTGCCATCTCTGTCTTGTCATGGAGCACAGTTTAAACTTTTGACTAAAGGGTGTTATTTCATGTCTAGAGGGCTCTAATAATGTTAAAAAACGTATTTAGAAGGTCGTAAACAGGTTTTCAAAGCTCTAACTGTGAAAATATTAGATTTATAAATAAAGAATCCTACTTCTTGGAAATTCATTTATCTGTCTGGATCAACCGCTATAAACGAGGGTTTACTGTATAACTGTGCGGAGAATATTTATAAACAGTGTGGGAGAGTTTCTAAAGTCTTAAAATATATAAAAATAACCATACAAACATATGGTTTCTACTTCGCGGATTTTCACCTATCGCGGGGGGTTCTGGAACGCAACCCCCGCGATCGAGGAGGGATTACTGTATATACAAAGGAAACATACAGGTGTTTACAGGTGTACAACCATAGACAAGAAATAATGATTTACAAAGCAGTACATAACAGACAGTATACATTAACAAATAAAGCTTTAAAAGACACTTACGAGGTGAGTGATGTCCACAATCGGATCATGATAAACAGAAGGAAGCACGTAGACAGAGGTTAATTGCTGCATACCACAACTAAGCAGACCCGGGGGTTTACATACCTTAAGGGTATATTTCAGCCACGACCGAAACACGAGATAAAGGGTGCCTACGTGAGACACATGGGGTGCATTGTATTTAAGTGTGCATTATGGGAGCCACGTGCTTTACGTGAGTTTCGTAGACATTTATAACACCACTGTGAGTGTGGGACGTGACTGACAGGTGTGTTAATAAATGACAAGACAAAGGGGGAGCACAGCTGAACAAATAACAGTAAGCATTAGCAGCATGTGGGGCAGAACAACAATAAGAAGAGACACACTGAATCAAGCATTTTAAACATGAGGTGTAAGCCCACTGGGTGTGACTAAGACAGTCATAAGAAGAAGAGCATTAGACGTCTGAGAGGGTGAGAGGAGGTCACAGACCCCCTTGAGCCCACTTGCTTATCTAATGTCTAAGACGTCCCAATATCTCCTTCTTTGTTTCTTTCTCTCGTTTCTTATCCCGTCTGGCTGGAAGCAGAGCCCAGAACCCTCTAGCTGCACCAGTAACCCCTGGAGCACTTTAACATAAAAGTATTACTAAAAATAAGTTATTAAATATAATTATTCAATAGACGCGCCATTGTTCGAGCTGCATACGCATCATTCCAGCAGAGTTCGGATCACCATAGTCCTCGGATTCTTAGGCTGTGTGCTTATCTTTGTCTGCCATTGCATTCATCTTTTTTACTTCCAGCTACTTTATGCTCATAGTCTGCCGTTTTGTGCAACAATCTTTTGCGTCTTTCCTGAGCTCTTTGGTTATCTTATTTTTAGCTTCAAGGTAATTTGTTTAGTGTAGTTTTTGAACGTAATCCTTCTCATGTATAGATTTTCTGCTTAGATAATTTGCTTAATACGGCTCCTAATTGTGCAGGTTTTTATGTGAGAATGTTATTTTATTGCCATGTTAATTTCTCTAATCACCCTTGTATTACATCTCACTCATTGTTCATTACACTCGAAGGTATTATCTCGAAACGAAAGGCACCGCATAAATAATAATGGATTGATTGCTTGATAGGACTCTTTAATGTGTCATGCGGCAGTTTGAACATGTTATCCATCAAACAGTGAGTCAGAGGCTTAGGGAACTGAGTCCATCTTCTGTAATCCCCAAGTGCCACGAGGCACAGGCAACTGCAATAGCACAGTGATGCCATCCGATTTGTATTTTTCACGTTGTTGAATAACCAAAGTTGTCAACAGGAGGTTGGAGATAAAGCAGCGTCTTTCCTTTCTTCAGCTTCATTAGGCCTTTGTTTCTTTTCAAACATGCAAGATCATAAAAGCTGCCCACGGTGCCTGTAAGAAACGCCCAAATTAGATGTTTTCACATTTTATTATTAAGGTGCCTTGCAAAAGTATTCATCCCCCTCGGTGTCTGCCTCTTTACAACTGGAATTCAAATGGATTTTCATCTGGATTTTATGGAATGAACAACAGTATTCTTTAAATCACGGGTTCTCAAAGTCGGTCCTGGGGGGCCCACTGTGGCTTCAGGTTTTTGTTCTGAGGAAGAAATATTTAGAATTAAGGTGCTTCAGTCTTTCCAAATAATAAAGTATGGTGCTAAAAGAGCTATAAGAAACATGTCACTTATCTCTTACATATATATATTTCTCTTCTGGTTCGTCCTGCTTCCACTTCAAAACCGGTCCTGCCCACACGCAGACGACACGGCATTTCTCGATTCCTATTCGTTCTCTTCCACAGATAACTCAACCTCCTGGCCACGGACCATACTGTTTTAAAATACACGGGCAAATTTATCACCAAATCTCTCCACTATACGCTAACACTTCTACCTCCCCAGGATATGGACATTTGTATGTTTTTGACACAGCGCAAGCTACTGAAGTACGCTTACAAAATAAAGCAAACTCTGCACTTCTTTACTTCTCCAGCTAGATTCCATGCTCAGAACCATCAACCCCTTCGCTAAATCGTACAAACACATGCATGAAATCGCTCAGTCCAATCCAACAGCAACTGTACGAATGGTTTTCAAGGAAAACCCTGGGCAGGATTTACGAAGATAAAATGCCCCGACATGTCACACCGATGTTGCAGTGATTTTCGTCAGAGAAGAAAGGAACATTTTCATCTATCCCAGAGGCAACTCCTGTAAACAGATTTCCACGCTCAATATGAATTGCAATCCTATGGTTTACCCACTTTTATTCCCTTATGGAGACATTGGCTGGCACAAAGATTTACAACATGTTCCCGATAAAAGAACCGCCAACCGAATCAGGCTTACTTAATGCCAATTTTATGCGTACAGATTATCAATGAGGAATACATTTAGTATTTTGCACTCCAGCAGCAAACTATTCCAACAGTACGTCGTAGACACGTATGTTAAAACAGAGGGCGTGCGTCTCAACTATCTCAGATTAGATCAACAAGATCTGCGCATGGAACAATACAAAGGACTATCAGACGCACTGTAAGCAAAGGCTGAAAATAACAACGTACGTGTAGGCAAAATGATCATATTACCGTCCTCATTTCCAGGAAGTCCAAGATACATGCAACAAAACTATCAGGATGGCATGGCCTATTACGTAAATTTAGAAAGCCTGATTTATTTATCACTTTCACATGTAATCCTGCTTGGCCGGAAATTCTACACGCACTGTCGGATACCCAAAGACCGGTGCACAGACCTGATATTGTAGTACGAGTCTTTTGGATTAAGCTACAGGAATTACTTAGAGACATTCTACAACAACATCTTTTTGGGGTTGTTATCTCTTATATTTACGTAATTGAATTTCAGAAGCGCGGCCTTCCTCATGCCCACATGCTGTTTACTCTTCACAATAATTCTGAAATAAGAACCAGAAAGAACGAAGAAAGAAGTATTTCTTTCTTCTTGATTTCTGAATTCCTTTCTCACCGTTTTCCGTTCCTATTCTTACACCGCCGTATGCTACGGCAGGTGTCAGCTAGTGTATTAATAAATAAGGATGTATTAAGCTAACTGAACAAATGTAACCTAATACAGACACTTAGCTGTAACAGTGTATTCTTGTAAGACAAATGTATTAAACTAACTTTTAAGGTAGCTTTTGATATTGTATAACCAATTATTACTGCAAGTGTGATGATCATTATGTGCGAAATGTAAGCTATAATAAGAATGTGCTGTGCATTAACCGACAGTATAACATTAATCCTTTTATAAGCTGAAATAAGATTCTTAAATTGTAACTGCCACATAGCCGTTGAAGTGTTGTAACCTTGATGGTGCATAAGAATAGGGAAGTACGTTTTGCAAAGTGCTGTCTCTGTAACTGTCTTGCAAAACTAGCCATAAAGACTACCGTGTACTTCTGCACATAATGATTTAATGTGTCATCTTAAGCTACTTGAAAATTCTGCGTGACCTGAAATTAAATTGCCATACTTTAGTAAACACACTGGTTTACACTCGAAGGAGTTGGTGCAGTTTTGCCTTGAGGAATGGGTAGTGAGATGAGTTAAGCCAGCATTTCTCAACCTTTAAGTATTTGCGACCCGAGTTTTCATAACACTTTTAATCGCGCCCCCCCAACTAACGTTTTTTTGAAAGGAGCCCACTAATACCAATTTGTTCTTTTTTGATTAACGATATATCATAGATGCATATTTTATTATACCTACTTAACTTTTATCGACATTTATCTAACTCTAGATTTATTTTTCTAGTATCAGAATGTAGTTTAAGTTCATTTGTTTTGGTTTCAATAGATGTATTTTTCATATTTTTGATTCTTGTTTTCTTTTTTTCACATCTTTGTGCCCCTAGGGGGGCCCACCCCACAGATTAAGAACCACTGAGTTAAGCTAAGGAAGACATCCCCCAAGAGACGTGCAGCTGTAATTGCAGTAAAAGGGGTTTGTACAAAGTATTGACTGGGGGGGGGTGAATACTTATTCACACTCACAATTTCCAGTTATTTTTTGTTTTATTGTTTGTGTCACAATAAAAAAAAAATGTGCCTTTAAGGTGGTAGGCATGTTGTTAAAATCATATGGAGCTAACCCCCCAAAAATGCATTCTGACTCCAGGCTGTAATGCAACAAAACAGGACAAATATAGAATTTGAATAAATATTTTTAATCAATGCAAGATATAATTTTACAATTTAATACAAGTATATACTTATATGAAGTTATAACAATGAATTATTGAACATAAGGATAAGAACTGAAGGTAACTAAAGGGTTGGCATTAGATCAGGGGTGTCAAACTCCGGTCCTGGAGGGCCGCAGTGGCTGCAGGTTTTCATTCTAACCATCTTCTTAATTAGTGACCAGTTTCTGCTGCTAATTACTTCTTTTTAACTAACTTGACTCGGGCCCTTTAGTTGTTTCTTTTTCCTTAATTAGCAGCCAAACAATAAGGCAGTGGTTCTCAAACTGTGGGGCGAAGCAACAAAAAGGGGGGCGCGAAGATGTGAAAAAAAAGAAAACAAGAATCGAAAATCTGAAAAATACATCTATTGAAACCAAAACAATTTAACTTAAACTACATTCTGATACTAGAAAAATAAATATAGAGTTAGATAAATGTCGATAAAAGTTAAGTAGGTATAATAAAATATGCATCTATGATATATCATTAATTATAAAAGAACAAATTGGTATTAGTGGGCTCCTTTCAAAAAACGTTAGGGGGAACGATTAAAACTGTTATGAAAACTCGGGTCGCAAATACGTAAAGGTTGAGAAACGTTGCAATAATGAGATATAAAACAAGCCACCACATCACACGATATCTGAAAATAAAGAAAGGTGAAGGTCTCAGTAAGGCTGATCTCAGAACTCACCAAAACACTTTGACAATGTTCTTCTGAAAAAAAGAAAATCAACAGTTTTGGAAATGTCAGCTGCGGCAGAATGAGAGCAACAACAAGCCGTGGAATTAAATAACGGGTTTAATTAACAGCAAGAATCGGCTTCTCATTAAGAAACTGGTTGGAGTTTGAAGCTCCAGTTTAGCTGGTCACCTGTTGGCTCGTTTCACGTCTCATTTCTGTTTGGCTGAAATTTAATGAGGAAACAAATCAATTCAGAGGACTGAATCCTTCTAATGGGGCTATTAAAAAGTGAATTAGCAGTGAAAACAGTTCACTGATTAGGAAAAGGGTCTGAATGAAAACCTGTAGCCACTGCAGCCCTCCAGGCCTGGAGTTCGACACCCGTGCATTAGATGACAGTGCCAATGTCTGGTACGGAGGGTAATTACAATCAAATGTGCCCTGAGGTTGTCTCTTAATTGCATGTGTGTGACTCACTTTAACATTAAAGATCCTCTTTTTGTGCTCCAGAACAAAGCCAAATTAAATCTGCTGTAATTCAATGCTGCATAAAAATAAAATACGAAAACCTCCAAGGAGGTAAGCCCTGTATGCCTCTGTACCCTGAGCTGCCCACTCCGTCTGGAATGTAAAACGATGACGATACAAATTCCAGTACGATGTGCTTACTGAATGGCAGTTTTACTGACAGAACATCTTAACAGGCTTGCATTACCCTTAACTGGGGGGTCTCCAGTGCTGTCTCATCTCTCCTGGAAAACTCAGCCGCTCTTGCACTTGCTCATTATTTATTCCATTGTACACAAAACCAAATAGCTGACTGGCTTGGAAACCTAATTGGGTTTCTAATTTAAAAAACGACTGCCACCCCTTGAAGAACAATTCTGCAGATCACACAACTTGATTAAAGGTTTTTTATTAGCGACTTGACGTTTCAGATAAGCTTTCCAGCAACAATATGTCGTAAAGTATGCTGTAACTTTGAAGAAAATGTAACCATTTTTCAGTCTTTATGTGATTTGTCAGTGTATCTGTAACAGTTCGGCCATTTATCCTGCAGCGGCTGATTGCTTTAGAGTAATGTAGCGGTGACCTTAATTACTGTACATGTCTCAAAATGTTTCATGCAAAATTGTGATAACAATTCTGCATTTTTTATAAGCTACACATTTAGACTTCACCCCCTCACTGACCTTGACGTGTCGTGTGGCCTTGTGTGCCTCAATGATCCGTAGAGGTGTGATGTCTGAAGATCTGTGCCCCTAACACGGTGACCCCCAGCAGAACAATCCCTAAGTGATCCTTATGTTCTAATTAAATTAAAGAGGGCCTCGCCTGGAATAGGGATAGTGGGACCTGCTCGTTGAGTTCACTAGTAAGCATTGTGGTCATCCGAGGGAATGACAGACTGATATTGTAGCGAATGTTTGGGGTGCCAACCCAGCTGTCCCGGTTTACTTGTAAAATGCAACAAAAAAATAATGCTTGATCGCGTTCAAAAAGAAAAGTAACACTCAGGGCAGTTCAGTCTACTAGATTAAAGCAATGGTAATCAAGCTGTGGAACTCATCTCCTTCAGTCGCTTGAACCAGAAGTGACACCTCCTTCTGGTGGCCTCACTTTTATAACAACAACATCAACAACATTTATTTCTAGAGCACATTTTCATACAAACGATGTGGCTCAAAGTGCTTTACATGACGAAGAAAGAGAAAAAAAGACAAAATAAATAAGAATTAAAATTAGGGAACCCTAATTAACATAGAATAAAAGTAAGGTCCGATAGCCAGGGAAGACAGAAAAAAAAAAAAAAAAAACCTCCAGACAGCTGGAGGAAAAAAATAAAATCTGCAGGGGTTCCAAGGCCACAAGACCACCTGGCCAGCCACCTCTAGGCATTCTACCTAACATCAATGACCTCAATTAGCCCTCATTTTGTTCAGGGTTCACAGGGAAGAACTTGATGATGATGGTCATGTGGGCTTCTGGCCTTTAATCCATCAATGTAGGGACATCACGGTGCTTTGATTGGTTGGTGGTGGCGCAGATCACCACCACAGAAAACTGGAAAAAGAACAGAAGAGAAAGTAGGGGTTAGGATGGATTTTGGAGCCACCATGAATAATAATGATAATTAATTGAATATACAGAGGATAACGCCCATCTCTTTCAGATCCCAGAACTGCCATTCTAGTTTATGCTCTGGTACATCTCGTATTGATTATTGTAGTTCTATTCTTTCTGGTCTTCCTCACAAACTCCTTTACCAACTTCAATTGGTTCAGAATGCTGCAGCTCGTATTATAACCAGAACTCCTTCCACAGAACACATTACTTAGTCCTTCAGCTGCTTCACTTGTCTCCCTTTTAAATATCGCATTGATTTTAAGATTTGGCTTATTACTTACACAATCCTCCATAATCTGGCACCTCTTTGTCTTTCTGATCTTCTTCACATCTCCATTCCTTCTCGTATCCTCAGACCATCTTTCTCTATCAATCTTATTATACCTCCTGCTTGCTTGACTACTAACAGTCACCTGAGAGAGGTTGAGTAGCATGCGCTGATACCGAGCATTTCTGCACCCACCACACAGCGAACCACCTCAGAATCCCAGTTTAGAATCCCAGTGCAGCCATGCAACTGGTGCCACCTAGTTTGAATGGAGGGGAACAGTGTGAGGTTTCTTTTACAGTGGCTAGAAGTACCAATCCTGCCACCGATCCCAAAGGTTTCTCTGCAAGTTGGAGGACCTGCTTGCAGGGCTGGAGGCAGATTAACATCATACAATACAATTACAACACAATACAATTTATTTGTGTATAGCCCAAAATCACACAAGGAGTGGCTAAATGGGCTTTAACAGGCCCTGTCCTTTGACAGCCCAACTTAGCCTTGACTCTATAAAAAACAAAAAAATCTATCTATCTTATCCTGCCTACTACACTAAACTAAATTAAAATCTATCTATCTATCTATCTATCTATCTATCTA
>JANRMT010062824.1:2197342-2208860 GCA_026402145.1 Polypterus bichir lapradei | reverse complement strand
TCTATCTATCTATCTATCTATCTATCTTATCCTGCCTACTACACTAAGCTAAATTAAATTTTATCTATCTATCTATCTATTATATAGATTTTTTTTTTCCCTGGTAGGCTGGGTGTGCAGTGGGTTGTCAAAAAAAGGGGTAAATACAAAACAAAACACAGAACAGTACACAAGTCATCCTCAAAACAATACAATAGTACAATAGTAATAGTACAAGTACAGAGCAAAATACCCAGGATGGAGCAGTTGCAGGTTAAGGGTCTTGCTCAAGTGTCCAGCAGAGTAAAGTCACTTCTGGATTCGAACCGGCAACATTCTGAATGGCAGCGCAGATCTCCAGCCTCAGCGCCACACCATACCTACGAGGTGTGAAGGAAAAGAAAGAAATGAAACTAAGGGACTGTGTAGCATTAAGAGCCTGTGTAAAGGTATTCTGCTAGTAAAATTTCTCTTACTTCTTCCTGGATCAGTTGTTACAGTAATTGGGTCTGAGGTTTGGGACTCGGTGATGCCCCCCAGTGGCCACACAGCTTTTTTTCATCTTCTATGGCCTTCACATCAAAAGAAAACAAAACTTAAACAATTTTACAATGGAAAATTCATTATCCTTTATTTTATTTTAACAATGAAATGCGGCTTTCAGACATTCTTTGATTTTTCCAACATTTTCCACTTTCTTTGACATGCAAAAAGTCTATTCTGAAGTGATTTCTTTGCAAAAAAAAAACTCTGCTCAGTCATCCTGCCATTGAAGTGGTGGTATAAATTGTGTCATTCATGTGAAAAAGCACAAGTTGCCACCAGCTTGAAATTGTTTAATTAGGCAAACAAGCAAACTGCACACGGTAATCGCAGATCCACTGTACACGATGTATTAAAGCTGTCGCTCACAAAGGCACACTTCATTGCTTCTCGTGTTCCCGGTGGGCTTGCTGTTGCTGAGAGATCTGTTTTCCATATGATTTGTCCTTAATTTCAGAATGGTGCAATTTTCAGGAACAATGATTACTTAAAAATGTGTCAGTTTAGCTATAAATATAATTAATGGCACACCTTACAAAATACCTCATTCATTTACTTCATTTATTTAAGTTGTTCACTAGGAAGCTAGGTTGAGAAGGGAGGTGATGATTAGTGAGCAGCCGTGTGGTTTCATGTCAAGAAAGAGCACCACAGATGTGATTTTTGCTCTGAAGGTGTTGATGGAGAAGTTAGGAAAGGCCAGAAGGAGTTGCATTGCATCTTTGTGGACCTGGAGAAAGCAGATGACAGGGTGAGTAGAGAGGAGCTGTGGTATTGTATGAGGAAGTCGGGAGTGGCAGAGAAGTACGTAAGAGTGGTACAGGATATGTATGAGGGATGTGTGACAGTGGTGAGGTCTGCGGTAGGAGTGACGGAGGTGGGATTACATCAGGGATCGGCTCTAAGCCCTATCTTATTTGCAATGGTGATGGACAGGTAGACAGACGAGATTAGACAGGAGTCCCCGTGGACTGTGATGTTTGCTGATGACATTGTGATCTGTAGCGATTGTAGGGAGCAGGTTGAGGAAACCCTGGAGAGGTGGAGATATGAGAGGAGAGGAATGAATGTCAGTAGGACCACCAAGACAGAATATATGTGTGTGAATGAGAGGGAGGTCAGTGGAATCGTGAGGATGCAGGGAGTAGAGTTGGCGAAGGTGGAGGAGTTCAAATACTTGGAATAAACAGTACAGAGTAATGGGGATTGTGGAAGAGAAGTGAAGAAGAGAGTGCAGGAAGGGTGGAGTGGGTGGAGAAGAGTGTCAGGAGTGATTTGTGACAGACGGGTATCAGCAAGAGTGAAAGGGAAGGATTACAGGATAGTAGTGAGACCAGCTGTGTTATATGGGTTGGAGACGGTGGCACTGACCAGAAAGCAGGAGACAGAGCTGGAGGTGGCAGAGTTAAAGATGCTAAGATTTGCATTTAGTGTGACGAGGATGGACAGGATTAGAAATGGGGATATTAGAGGGTCAGCTCAGGTTGGATGGCTTGGAGACAATGTCAGAGAGGCGAGATTGTGTTGGTTTGGACATGTGCAGAGGAGAGATGCTGGATATTTTGGGAGAAGGATACTAAGGATAGAGCTGCCAGGCAAGAGGAACAGAGGAAGGCCTAAGAGAAGGTTTATGGATGTGGTGAGAGAGGAAATGCAGGTGATGGGGGTGACAGAGCAAGATGACGAGGACAGAAAGATATGGAAAAGGATGATCCGCTGTGGCGACACCAAACGGGAGCAGTCATCCTGAAAAGAAAAGAAAAGAAGAAGATTGAAGTTGTTCACGTGCAGTGAACAGAGGAAGGAAGAATTTAGTTAGTCATGCATTATTTCTGATTCATACAAGTGATGGTTTCAAAACAGAAAACTTAAATGAGATTTGAAATCAAATGCACTTTATGCAGAATTGATATTATCACAAGCATTCCTATATTACCTAGCAAGCTAAATTTACAGCAGGGAGGGATTTCTACAACACCAACATTTATTTCTATAGCCCGTTTTCATTAACAGGTTGTTGCTCACAGTGCTTTAGGTAGGTCTCATAGTCTGAAGGTCCTGAGTTTGATCCTCATAGCGGGCAACTCTGTGCTTCTGGGACAGCTTCGCTGTTAGTTAAACATACAGGCCTGGTGGACTGAATGGTCTCTTGTTGTTTGTCAGACTTCTTATGTTCTTATGTAACACTTTTTCCCAAACAATCCCCAGCCTGAAGTTTATTCGATTTTGATATTCTTTTTTTGTAAGTCGCTTTGGATAAAAGTACATGTACATTTGGATTCATATTGTAGCGATGGACAGCACTGATGTCCCAGAAGGCTCTGCGGTGCTGCACCTTAAATTTGACTGTTAATTTTAATTTCTTTCATGTCGGGTTTCAAACAGTTGTGTTTAATATTCGGATCAGGACTAAAGAATGAGTGTAATTTGAATATTGCCATTTGTAGTGATTGTTATTTCAACCCGGTCCATCCTGTACGATCTCCACCGCCATCGGCTAGCCATGAAGGACAGAGTGTCAGAAGTGACGTTGAGACCTCGCCAGTGTTTGGTGTCTTGTGATGGCAGGGACTAAAGTTTCTTTATTTTTTTTATTGAGTTGTTACCATAAAAGGTCACAGAATTCGAGGGAATGACTAGTGAGAAAAAAAAAAGGTTGGCATGTTGCCAATTATATGGGATGTACTGCATATTATGGGTTATTTCAAGGTTACTGTTTTATGAAATGTGCTTATTATCAGACATGTTTTGTTATAAAGGATTCTATGCAGAAAAGTGTATTTTGAGCAATCTCTAGTGAAAGATTACAGTTTTTGGTGGTCGTGGGAACCTAACCCCCTATTTCCTGTTGGTTGAATGTTCACTTTGTTATCACTGCTGATGAGAGTCGTTTCTTACGTGACGTCATTATGAAGATAGGAGAAGATGCGTCTACACCCTTACCCATGTAACGCTCGAGTCTCATGTTTCCGCAAGACATGTCTATACCACTGCCCAAGTAACGCTCCACATTAATGCTGTTGGCACTTTTACAGCCCGAGTAAACCTCAGGTCTTACAGAAGATGCATCTATAACATTGCCCAAGTGCCACTCGGAACTAACGCCGTTAGCACTTTTACAGCCCAAGTAATCCTTGGGTCTAACATGAGACACGTCTATAGCATTGCCCAAGTGACACTTGCAAATAGCGCCGTTAGCACTTTTACAGCCCAACTAAACCTCAGGTCTTACGGGAGATGCATCTATACCACTGCCCGAGTGCCACTCAGAATTGACATTTTTGCAGCCCGAGTAATCCTCGGGTCTAATATGAGACATGTCTATACCATTGCCCATGTGACACTTGGAACTAATGCCGTTGGCACTTTTACAGCCCGAGTAAACCTCAGGTCTTACGGGAGATGCATCTATTACACTGCCCAAGTGACTCTCGGAACTAATGCTGTTGGCACTTTAAAGCCCAACTAAACCTCAGGTCTTATGGGAGATGCACCTATACCATTGCCCGAGTGCCACTCAGAAATTACAATTTTACAGCCCGAGTAATCCTTGGGTCTTACACGAGACGTGACCATACCATTGGCCAAGTGACACTCGGAACTAACTTTCAGCTCTGTTTTTACAGCCTGAGCGTCGCTTGGGTCTAATGCTAAGGAGGTTAATCCAGATCAGTGTAATGTTAAGCGGAGCCTATCTCAGCTGGCATAATATTAATTCTTTGCATTTATATAGCACTTTTCTCACTACTCAAAGTGCTCAGCAATTGCAGGTTAATGGCCTTGCTAAAGGGCCCAACAGAGCAGAGTCCCGTTTGCCATTTTACGGGATTCGAACCGGCAACTTTCTGATTGCCTGTGCAGATCCCTAGCCTCAGAGCCACCACTCCACCTGGAGCAAAGCAGGATCAAACCCTGGACAAGGTGCCAGGCCATCACCAAAACATACACACACTCCACAGGCCAATTTAGGGTCACCATTACACCCAATCTGCGTGTGTTTGGACAGTGGGAGGAAGCCCATTCAGTCTCCATGGAGGGAAGACCCAGGATGGGAACGCCTTACTGTGTGAGTCAGCAGTGCTGCCACCGTGCCACCATGCCACCCCAATTTAGTGTTGTACAACATCAAAATGTGAACACTTCCAAGTGAATAATTTTACAGGCACTGTATGTAGATAGTTAGATATGGAAGGCACTACATAGCAGATAGATAGACGGCTGAAATGTGTGCATATGAGTGCGTGTGTCTGTTGTGTTGCATCGACATACAAATGCTTCTCTTCCAACTCCATTGCCTTTTACTTTGTTTTAACTTCATATTGCCCAAATTTATATGCAGGAAAGCACCTGATTCTGCCGAGAGATTTAATTGAAGCAAAGAACACTATTAGCTTTGTAATCCCAGTTGCCTCAATAACAATATGCATTCAGATGTTTGCTGGTTTCTGTTTAGCAAGCACTTTTGCTAATGAATTAGGCATTAAAAAAAATAAATAAATAAATAAACTCAAGATCAAGATTTCAGTTGCCACAATGTAATTTTACACAGTAAAATGACACAGCTTTTTTTTGTCATTTTATTTTCTCAAATCAATTTTCCACAGTCAGCCTTTTGTTTAGTGAACTCCATCAGTTTTTTTTTTTTAACAATTTTTAAAGCAAAATGCAATCAAATAACTCAATTCTAGTGGCGCCTGCAGCACTTTTTTTGTTATTTTACACACGCCAACCAATCTAATGCCCTATTGGGAGAGAGCTGAGGGCAGCATGGTGTCACAGAAATCAGATCTTTGCCCGCTGTGTAGTTTCCCTGTTGCCCCATGTGTGTGTATCTGTGTGATTTTTCTCAAGATATTTTGGTTTCTTCCAACATCCCAAAAGCTGAAGGTTAAATAAAGATGCTAAACTGGTGTGAGTGCGTGTGTCACCCTACAGAAATAAACTGCAATAAGAAATGAGAAAATTAAAAAATACCTAAACTAAAATAATATTCTTAATAGCAGCCACCATGGGTTTATGGGAAGAAGTCAGACAAGTGGGTGTTCTCCTCATCCCACTTCTAACACCAATGCAGCACTGGTGGTGAATGCCAGTATATCCTCTTTTATCTTAACAAGACTGATCACTGTTGCCACACTAGACTGACTTCATATGTAGCTTTGCATGGTTGCCATTTTTCTAGGCTTCCCTGCAGCTGACTCTGAAGCTGTTCATTTACACGATGTAATACCAGCCCAATGCAACTTGTCAGCGCTGTTACATAGCCCTCCTTTCAGTCAGTGCCCCCTAGGAACCATTTTTAACTCCTTGAAACGGAGCACAAACTCTTTTAAACTGTCAGGGTAGTCTTCCTCTCCGTTGAGTGGCCGGTGACAAAGGCGCATTAACAGGGGTCTTCAGTGCTTCATTGTCAGGTGACACACTGGGAATGTTGAATGCTGCATTGTTATGCAGTCAGTGACGTACGGTGAGGCCCTGACTCCTTCAGAGTCCGATTTACAAATATATGAACCCAAAAGCGCAGCTTATTAACTATTCAACTGGAAGTTTGAACGTCGACTACTGGTTATGTTTCATAGCTCATCAGCTTTCTTTAACACACACATAGACAGGTAAGGTGTATATTTGGCTAAGAAAGAATGTTACATTTCTAGCGGCGAGAGCGCATTTGTAGCTTTGTATAGCTGTCATTTTTCTAGGCTTCCCTGCAGCTGACTCTGAAGCTGCTCATTTACACGATGGAATGCCAGCCCAATGCAACTTGTCAGATTAGTTACATTGCCCTCCTTTCAGTCAGTGGCCCCTAGGAACCATTTTTAACTCAGGGTAGTCTTCCTTTCCATTGAGCAGCTGGTGACAAAGGCACATTAACCGGGGCCTTCAGTGCTTCGTTGTCAGGTGACACAGCGTGAATGTTGAATGCTGCATTGTTATGCAGTCAGTGATGTGCAGCAAGGCCCTGACTCCTTCAGAGCCCGATTTACAAATATATGAACCCAAAAGAGTAGCTTATTCACTATTCAACTGGAAGCCAGCATGCACATTGACTACTGGTTATGTTTCATATCTCATCAGCTTTATTTAACACACACATAGACAGGTAAGATGCATATTTGGCTAAGAAAGAACGTTACATTTCTAGCAGCGAGAGCGGATTTGTAGCTTTGTATGGTTGCCATTTTTCTAGGCTTCCCTGCAGCTGACTCTGAAGCTGTTCATTTACACGATGGAATGCCAGCCCAATGCAACTTGTCAGCGCTGTTACATAGCCCTCCTTTCAGTCAGTGGCCTCTAGGAACCATTTTTAACTCTTTGAAACGGAGCACAAACTCTTTTAAACTGTCAAGGCAGTCTTCCTCTCCGTTGAGCGACCGGTGACAAAGGCACATTAACAGGGGTCTTCACTGCTTCGTTGTCAGGTGACACAGTGGGAATGTTGAATGCTGTATCGTCATGCAGTCAGTGACATGCGGTGAGGCCCTGACTCCTTCAGATTCCGATTTACAAATATATGAACCCAAAGGAGTAGCTTATTCACTATTCAACTGGAAGCTTGCACATTGACTACTGGTTATTTTTCATATCTCATCAGCTTTCTTTAACACACACATAGACAGGTAAGGTGCATATTTGGCTAAGAAAGAACGTTACATTTCTAGCGGCGAGAGCGCATTTGTAGCTTTGTATGGTTGCCGTTTTTCTAGGCTTCCCTGCAGCTGACTCTGAAGCTGTTCATTTCCACGATGGAATGCCAGCCCAATGCAACTTGTCAGCGCTGTTACATAGCCCTCCTTTCAGTCAGTGGCCCCTAGGAACCATTTTTAACTCCTTGAAATGGAGCACAAACTCTTTTAAACTGTCAGGGTAGTCTTCCTTTCCATTGAGCAGCCGGTGACAAAGGCACATTAACCGGGGCCTTCAGTGCTTCGTTGTCAGGTGACACAGCGTGAATGTTGAATGCTGCATTGTTATGCAGTCAGTGATGAGCGGCAAGGCCCTGACTCCTTCAGAGCCCGATTTACAAATATATGAACCCAAAAGAGTCGCTTATTCACTATTCAACTGGAAGCCAGCATGCACATTGACTACTGGTTATGTTTCATATCTCATCAGCTTTCTTTAACACACACATACAGCAGGTAAGACACATATCTGGCTAAGAAAGAACGTTACATTTCTAGCGGCGAGTGAGAGCGGAGAGAGCGCATTTGCTCCTCACCCTCCATGTGTTCTAAATTTGCCGTTGCAATTCCACAATTTGTACTCATAAAATACAAATGAAAGTATAGAGTGGTGTACAAAAAAAAACGGATTTCAATTTTGACCTCAACTTTTTGACCTTGTTTTTAAAAGCTTTTAATTAGGATGCTTTAATCAATTTTAATACAGACTGTTCAACAAAAGGATAACAAGAAAAACAAAATAATATTTTATGTAAGGTTAAAATTTAGTTTTTAAATATTGGATTGTTTCTTTCTTAGTCTGATCCCATTTTTTTTTTATAAAATTGAAAACTATTTATGGTCTTATAACTTTATTTGTAAATGAAGTCCATGCGCCTATCCTTCTCCATGAAAATCTTCGTCACTTTCTTGTAAAAGTCCTACTTATTTTCCTTTAGTTTTAAAAAATCTTAAATCTTCCATTTTGGCAGTCAGTCGGAACAAAAAATAAATAAATTAACGGACCGCTGCAGTGCACTTGACTTTCTGATGTTGCTAACTTATTGGCACCTCTGCCTAGAAGAACAGCAGCAATGAGCACCTGTTGGGTTCACAGGCACCCCCTTCAGGGCGGCACGGTACTGTCTGCCTCACTTTGTGCCTTTTCACTGCGGTTTTATGTCCGATCAGCAAGACTAAATACGTCACACACATTCATTAAAGATATTAGCCAGACTGTGGATAGTCAGAGTGTATAGTAAACGTGTCTGCAAACCTTATATTGTCGACATGCAGAGAGAGCGACAGGCACGTGCCAATTTCATGCATCAATTCCGTGTGCGAGGGAGAGCGAATTCCAAGGGGAGGTGAGGCTCATTGTTTCCGTACCTCGTGTTTCTCCCCCGTTTTGAACAGGAAATGCACCAGTTCAGCGATTTTAACTATAAAAATGATAAAAATTATTGGAATCATACAGAAAACATATTTATAGCACAGACCAATGGACACATTTATTTTATGTTATCATTACTAGTTTTTTTACTTTCCATGCCTCACCTGCCTCCCCTGACCGCACGTCCCTGCATGCAGTACAGCAAGGATATTTAATGCTGCACTTCACTGTGGTGATCTGTTGATTATATTTGGGAAAGCGAATCTCCTCGTGATGAGATGAAGATGTCGTGGTCTCTCACTGGCTGCAAACATCATTTTGGGTCTGACCTTCAGCTTTGATACGCTCCCTCAGTGGCCGGTGTGTCTTTTCCAGATTCCCAGATCTCAGCCTCAAGACTTTTTAGTAAATCCTGTTTTCAGGTCTCAGCAATTCCTGGCCAACCAGGCCCACCCAAAATGACCGGTCTGTCTTATAATATCTTAAAAATGAAAACAATAAATCTCTAATTGCAAGGAAAGTTTCGAGATATTGTTAAGAATGAAGTAATGCTACTCGAAAACAAGCATGCTGGGTAACGGCGGTGCGAACCAGAGTGAAGCAGCAAGAATCATTGGGGTACCAACTCGGCAAACCTGTTTCATTATTTCAAAACATATAGAAGAACAGAAGAACAAGTTCAAAAATCAGCCATCACCGAGTCCTCTACTTTGATCGTTGGGTTTTGAAATCTTGCACTGGAGCTCATTTGCTATTGAAATTAGGTCTTGAATCAGTGCCCAGAGGGGACTGGGCGGTCTCATGGCCTGGAATCCCTGCAGATTTTATTTTTTTTCTCCGGCCGTCTGGAGTTTTTTTTTTGTTTTTTCTGTCTCCCCTGGCCATTGCACCTTACACTTATTCTATGTTAATTAATGTTGACTTATTTTCTTTTCTTACTGTGTCTCTTATTTTTCTATTCATTATGTAAAGCACTTTGAGCTACATTTTTTGTATGAAAATGTGCTATATAAATAAATGTTGTTGTTGTTGTTGAATGAAACCCCAATTTTCTGGGCTGACCGGGATGGTGCCTGTTCTGGGTGTCATGGTCAGGGTTGGGTGCCCTCACTGGGCATCATCTTAGAGCGGAGGGGGAAAGAAAAGATACTTCCAGTGACAGTGCACCCTTTTGCCCCAGAGTGGCAATGCCTGCTTCAGTCGAGACCAGTGTGAACATGTGTGACACGGAGCAAGAAGAACAACATCAGAGTGGGAATTTGTGTCACGTAGTTCCCTGAATCTGAGAGAAGACGGTGAGGATTTGATGGATTTACTTTTTGGAACACACCTGTCTACATTACTGCATTGATTATATCGTTGACCAAACTGTGTGTTTGTTTTATAGCTTTTCTTACCTTTTCTCAAGGTCAATGCATAAGTTAGAGGCAGCCGAGTGGATTGGGGTGGAGGTCCTTTTATAGGCAATCCCTTGTAGATCCCTTGCAACATGCCTATGTCCGGTGCACACCCTGCTTTCACTGTCGAAGCATTCTTCAAAAACAACGAATCCATCATCACTACGCAATGCGGCTTCCGAACACACTTCAGCATTCCTCCTAACGGTGACGTCCCAAATCGGAAAACAATTCTTTAGTGGGTGGCTAAATTTAGACAGACGAGTACAACATTGAACAGAAAATCTCCAGGCCGTCCTCCGACTGTACGAATGCCTGAAGACATCCAAGCTGTAAGGGCATCGATTTTGCAGTCTCTTCTTCGTTCAGTCCGCAAACCTGCTTCTGTCTTTGGCATTTCTTTGATTTTGCATGAGGACCTTAATTTCCATCCATCAAAATGATTGCAAAGCAGGAACTCACTGAGAGAGACTGGGAGAGCCGTAGAGAGTTGTGTGCCGACATTCTGAAAACCGTTCATCGAGATGCCATCGTCATGTGCAGCAACAAGGCACATTTCCATTTGAATGGTTGTGTAAATAAGCAAAACTTTCGCTATTGGGCTGAATCCAACCCTCGTCAACTTCATCAGAGACCCCTGCACAGTGAGCAGGTTACAGTTTGGTGCATCACTGCAGAATTTGCCATTGTAGGTGCTTACTTTTTTGAGGAAAGGGGAGCAACGGTCACCGTCACTTCAGAACATTACATTGAAATACTAGAGAACTTTTTGTGGCCCCAACTGGAATAAATGGATGCCTGGTTTGAACAGGATGGAGTGACAGCTCATACAGCGTGGAGATCCATGTAAGTTTTGTGGGAGATGTTTCCAGGGAAGCTGATCTTCTCGTGTGGCGAAGTCGGGTGGTCTTCACATTTGCCTGTGCACTCCATGAGATTTCTTCTTGTGGGGCCATCTCATGTCAAAGGGAACACACACCGACCTCAAAACCCTGAAGCCCTCAAGGACGCTATTTGTCTCAAAGAGTGTATCGCTAATGATGGCTGCCACTGTGAAGACATCATTTTTAAAACATGGTGAACAAAATCTATTTCCTATACCCTTTCTTGTATTCTAATGAATTTATTTTATCTTTTAGTGTTTTTGTAGAATAAATGTTTGAAATGTGGTACTTTTTGCCGAAATAAACAAAATTGCAGAAATCTAATTTTAAGTAGAAATCAATAAAGAATAAATTAAAAATTAGATTATCACTTGAATGTATGACCCTTAATAGATTTGCTTGTTTTAATTTCCTGCTTTAGAAGTGTGTAGATACATTAATTGGTTTACAAAGAATCGTGTCCTTGCACGTTTTTAGCTTTTTAAATCTCACAATAATTTAAAACATACAATGTTTAACAATGTAAGTGGGCCCTATTATGGTCTGGCAATGTATCTGGGGTGGGTTTCTACCTTGTACCCAGTATTGCTGGGATAGGTATATATCTATTATATAGTGCCTTTCATATCTATCTATCTATCTATCTATCTATCTATCTAT
>JANRMT010062824.1:2179350-2197332 GCA_026402145.1 Polypterus bichir lapradei | reverse complement strand
CTATCTATCTATCTATCTATCATATAGTGCTTTTCATATCTATATATCTATTATATAGTGTCTTTCATATCTGTCTATCTATCTATTATATAGTGCCTTTCATATCTATCTATCTATCCATTATATAGTGCCTTTCATATCTATCTATTATATAGTGCCTTTCATATCTATCTTTCTATCTATTATATAGTGCCTTTCATATCTATCTATCTATCTATCTATCTATCTATCTATCTATCTATCTATCACTTAACTCTTGCCTATTTCTTTACTCTGTCTATTTGCCTGAGGTTTACAGATGTGGACAGGAAGAGGGGAGGAAGTGCTAAAGTACCTGAGTCACAGAATTTTATGTATATTGGATTTTAGACATTTTATTAAAGTCTGCACAATAAAGAGTATAAAAAAGAAAACAGGGTCACCATTGAACCTCACACGATAAAACAGCTGCACTTTTTATTCTTTTTGTTTTTAATAAATTGTTATAATTCTGATTTTAAAGTCTTGCTTGTCTGCCTCACTCGTTGTGGCTCCTCTCTGGCTCATGACTATCAATTGCCAGGATTAAGGAAGGTGATTGTGGTTGCAGTTCCAGGGCATCCCAACTTGTAAATACTGTAGTTATTATTATTATTATAATTACTATTATTAAACTGTTTTCATTGTTCACATTAATTACTTTATTGTGTCATGTTTGGATTGAGCGTGTCACCGAATTTGCATGACGCTGACCCTTTGATAATTTCTTTTTCGCTGCAGTAAAAGGACAGCTTTTGGCTGCACCTCAGAACATGTCTGTGTGTGTCTCACTCGCTCCTGGCTTCCTGGTCTGTACATGAACTACTAGATGCCCAGGGACTGAGGTTGTGCGGGGGTTCAAGGAGCACAGGGTAGCATCACAATGGGTTATCAGCACACACCACAGCACCAGTGTGTTGCCCAGTAAGAAGATATGTCATCATTATAAATCCCTCCTTTTTTCAGATTTTAGGGCTGTGGGGAGCTGAAATCTGTCCTGTCAGCATTAGGAACAAAACCACAACCAACAGCAGATGGGGTGCCAGTGTGTCGTGGGGGACACTCACAAACACAGCTGCACTTAATCATGGCGGGTCAGTTTAGAGTCCACATAACCTACTAAACACACTGAAGGTTAGAATATGGCAGGAAAAAAATCATTTTAATTTGAGGGATTTATTTGTACAGTCCAATAAGATAGACTTTATTTATTGATGCAGAGAAGAATGTAAAACAAGATGTTAACAGATAAAAAACGTTATCCGTTTGATACTATGCTAGCATAATAATTTTGGAATGAAAAATAAAAGGATAACGATTAGTTCATATGCATCTCTTGAGTCTTAATTAATTGCACATGCTGTGCCTCTCTGCATTTTCTTAATTCTGTTCATCTTTTTTTTTTTCTTTTCCAATCAGACACTGTTATTGTAATATTCTTTTATTCTGCATTGTCGTTACAACTGAAATCCAAAGCTGGCAGTGGGCTGCAGGTACAAAACAAAAGGGTACAAGCTGTTGGTTACTCGGCTTCACCCTTTATTCTTAGTCTGTCCCTCAGAGTAGTCATGCTGTCCATTTCTTTTTACTCTACCTTGACTAGTCTCCCACTCCCTGCTGCTGTAAGACATCCCCACAGCCTGATGCTGCCACCATTACGCTTCACTGTTGGAGTGGCATCGCACAGGTGACGAGTGGGGCCTATTTTCTTAAAGAATATGAAGTTTAGAATTGAAGACAAACACGTCAATCTTGGTTCATCAGACTGGAAATTCTTGTTTCTCATAGCCTGAGAGTTCTTATTTTTTCAAACGCCAAGCGAGCTTTCATGTGGCATCTGACCACTCTTCCATAAAACAAATATTCTAGGAGTGTCACAGTGGTGGTCGTCCTTCTGGATGTTTCTTCCATCTCCTCACAGGTTCTCTGTAGCTCAGCGATAGTGATCATTGGTTTCTTACTCAGTTTGGTCAGACTGTCAACTCTAGGACGAGTCCTCTTCCCATTTCACAATTATTGAGGCCACTGGGCACACTGAAAGCTTCGGAAATGGTTTCTTACCTTTGCCCTTGATCTATGCCTCATCACGATTTCATCTTGGAGGTCTGTAGGGAGATCTTTTGACTTCATATCTTTGTTTGTGTCCTGATATGAAGGGTCCTTTCATCAGATTGGCTGGCCCAGCGCTGACTCAGCTTGGAATGGCCAATGGGGGAGGCAGCTTGATGGCCGAGGTCTCCAGGACTCTAAACAAATCCATATTATATTATGGGATATCATCTACTGTTGAATTCTGCTCTGTATTTGTAATATTTCTATTGCACTATCATATTGTATCAAGGATTACTTGTGATCTGCTCTGTGTATTATACGAGGGACATTCAAAAAGTTTCCGCATTTTCGTATTTTCATTGGAAATGGTGAAGGCGGGAGAAGTAGTTATTGGGCATTAAGAAGTTAGTACAATGCTGGGAAAATTGCATCGCAAATGAAGGTGACTATGTAGAAAGGTGATATAATTTGTTTTTGAAATTCTTAATAAATAGAGTTAAAAAAAGTGCGGAAAGAGTTGTTTTCATATATATAGGTACAGCATTTGTTATTATTGCCGTTCAATGGAGGCCTTGCTTAGTGTCTCAATGTTTTCTCTATTCTAAGCTTTTCTGGAACCCATCTTTTAGAAAGCATCGTATATGCCTACACGTTAGCAACGTCTGAAAAGCGGTGGCCCTTCAAGGCTGTTCTGAGTTTTGTGAAGAAAGGTCAAAGAGTTACCTCTGGCTAAATCACAATTTTATTTTCCTTATGATGGTTTTTACTTTCTCATATATGAAGTATAGGGAAGTTATTGTACTTGTCCAAAGATTTGATGTTGAGATTTTGGTGAATCTCGACGTTTTAGACCTCCCTCACTTTCTCGTATACCAAGTATAGGGAAAGTATTGGAATCCTCCAAAAATTCCATTTTAAGATTTTGATGAATCTCAACGTTTTAGATCTCCCTGACTATCTCGTTTACGAAGCTACACTACCAAGACCTGTGGCCTGGATGAATTACTGAGGCTAACCTACATATACCAAGCTGTACCTCTAACAAATAATTTTTTCCCTGCAATTGACAGTTAAACACAAGCACACAAAAGCAGATATGTAAAATAGGTGTTTAATTAAATGAAACACAATAACAAAAACAATAATGCAAATCTCCCATGTAGAAAATATACAGTGGAACCTCGGTTCACGACCATAATTCGTTCCAAAACTCTAGTCGTAAACCGATTTGGTTGTGAACTGAAGTAATTCCCCCATAGGATTGTATGTAAATACAATTAATCTGTTCCAGACCATACGAACGTTATGTAAATATATATTATTTTTAAGATTTTTAAGCACAAATATAGTTAATTATACCATAGAATGCACAGCGTAATAGTAAACTAAATGTAAAAACATTGAATAACACTGAGAAAACCTTGAACAACAGAGAAAACTAACACTGCAAGAGTTCACACTACAGCCTTACGAACCGCTCGCAGTAAACACTTTTTTTTTTTAATGAGTTTTAAGCGCAGGGCAAAAAACGAACATTTGAAAAATCTGTAATTTAATAAACCACCAAGAAAAGTAACATTGCAACAATGCACGCTACGAACCGATCGCTGTAAACAGAAGTGAAGAGGAGGTTAAAATCCAATAGAAAAAGGTCTTCATTAAATACAACAAGGTTAAAACAATGCTCGAATCAGTCTCTTTAACAAGCCCGGCACATTCTTTAACTGTCTTCTCGGCCTTATGCGTCCTGCCGTCTCGCTGCTTGCTCTTGCACACGTATGTGTGTGTGTGTCTCTCTCTCTCTCTCTCTCTCGCTCGCAGCACAGGGAATGCACAGGAAGCAGACTGAACACGTGCGGAAATCATCAGCGCGCACAAACCAAAAGGGAAACTGGCTTGTTTGTATACCAAGTGTGTGGTCATGAACAGATGCAAAAGTTTGGCGAACTTTTTGGTCATAAACCGATTTATAAGTGTTTTCCGAGACGTTCGTGAACCGAGGTTCCACTGTGTATATATATATATATATATATATATATATATATATGTATATCCCTCCACCAAAGCAGTAACGTGAAACACCATATATACAATAACAATCCCTCCCTTGCCCCTGTAACATATAACAAACACTAAACACAAATAACAATAATGAATGAATACTGAAATGACAATGATCGTGAACTTGAGTCTGAGTATATTACTGTCCTGAATACAGATGACTGATCAAGAAAATATGGATGCGTTTGAATCTCCCGAATAAATGGAACAATCTCACCGTGTTTCCTCGGCGTATGGTGGATAATGAAGTCCAACCCCGGGATTTCTGGTGATGACTGAGCTGTCGTGAATCCAGCGGAATGATAAACAAACTGGGTACAAGGCACGATGTGAAAATAGCAGGAAATGATGGTCTGTTGTCGTTAAATGAAATCCCTGTCTTTCTCCTTCCTTCTCTCCTTTCCCCTTTCCCTCCTCATCATGTAAATAGTAAAGAGCCGGATATAACTGAATGTGAACAGGTGCTTTCCATCCTGGGGCTGTGGTCTCTCTCCCTCATCCGTCCTCTCTACACTTACGGGGACAACATTCACTGACGTACACATAACGAAAAGTAAACGGGACAATGGAAATAACATGCACTCAGCACACACATATTGAACATACGATTACTATGTAGCCCCGCTACAATTTCATTTCGTGATTTTTGTGAATCTTGACGTTTTAGACCTTTAGTCCAAAAATATAATTTTTGGAATTATGTCTGTGTGTCTTTGTCTGTGTGTATGTGTAAACATGCTAACTTCACTCACTTAAGGAAGGAGAGGAGACCCCACCGGCCACTGTTCATCCGAGGGCTTGAAGTGGAGAGGGTGAGCAGCATTAAATACCTGGGCGTCTACATCAGTGAGGACCTCACTTGGACACATAACGCCACACAGCTGGTCAAGAGGGCTCTGCAGTGGCTGTACTTTGAGAGGAGGCTGAGGAAGTTTGGTATGTCGAGTCGACTAAGATCCTCGGCAACTTTTACAGCTGCACTGTTAAGAGCATCTTGACCAGCTGCATCACCGTGTGGTACGGCAACACTACTGCTATGGACCGCAAACGCCTGCAGGGAGTGGTAAAGTCTGCTGAGAAGATCACCAGGACCCCACTGCCCTCTCTGAAGAGCATCAACAACTGCAGAGTCCGAAGGAGAACTGCCTCGATCCTCAGGGACCCCAACCACCCCCAAAACGAACTGTTCATACTTCTACCCTCAGGCAGGAGGTATAGAAGTATGAAATGCAGGATTTCCAGGCCAAAGAAATCTTTCTTTCCCAAGGCCATTAGACTCCTAAATAACTGACTGGCGTTTATAACCGTGGTCCACCTCATTCTATCGACCTCACACAACAGTATTGGACTTGTCCATCACACACCTACCTGCACACTTTATACTTCTATTCTGTTTTAATACTTTCTGCTGCCTCTGTTACTTATTATCTATCTGCTACTTATTATTAATGTTTATCTTTATATGTTGGTTTTGGCATTTAGTGTGGACAGCAAAGAAAGAATTTCATTGTACAGGGAAACGTGTTTCCTTACTGTGCACATAACAATAAACATTGAACTTTACAGTTACTCTTCTGTCACAAATCACTCCTGACACTCTTCTCCACCCAGATCACCCTGCCTGCAGTCCCTTCTTCACCTCTCCTCCGCACTCTCCCTTGAACACAAGTATTTAAATTCATCCTTGCAGTCGCACCCTTCCACCACCTTCCCTCTCATTCACGCACATGGACTCCATCTGACTCCTAGCGAGTGTGACAGATTCTAAATACGTAAAAACTTTGCTTGTTTGGTTTCTTTTTCTGCTTTTTTGACTTCATGGCTCCTCATTTGTTACTTTTGTAAGAACGAGTCTTAGAAAGTTAATGTTTTAAGTTAAATTCATATTGTGTTTGCTTCATTTCAACAGAACGTTAGTTTCTTATAATATGGTGTAGCCTTTCACCCCCTGTGGTTAACGTGAAATAGAACCTTCTTGGCCATATCTGTAATACTATAATAATGTGTTAAGTGACTCAGTGTGTTTGGGGGCTTAGACTCATTGCTAGCATGGACTGATAGGAACCTTTTTGCAGTTTGTAAATTGGATGCGCATACAGTTTTGTGATCATTTGGAAATGGTTCGACCGTATGAGCATCTTAGAGAAATCCATCCATCAATTATCCAACCCGCTATATCCTAACTACAGGGTCACAGGGGTCTGCTGGAGTCAATCCCAGCCAACACAGGGCACAAGGCAGGAAACAAACCCCGGGCAGAGCGCCTGCCCACCGCAACTTAGATAAATTAAACAAGATAAAAGAAATGGACTGAATTTTCTTTCTTTTCAACAAGGACTTTTCTTTACTTTGCAATACCAACTTTTTCACTATTTTTGTGTGCACCATCTTACATTGAATTTTTACTAAAACAATGAAATTTTGTGTCTGTGGAATCATTTCAACCCGACTCGCAATTGCCAAAATCCCATGAAGGAAACTAAAGCTGCAGAATCTTGGATAAACGGTGATAGTTCTTGCTTTTGTCGCTCTGTCTCTCTCTCTCTCTCAGCCTTCTGGTTATGATCTCTTGCCTGTCTTAAACCAAACGTTTCTGGAACCTTCCATTTAGAAAGTGTCAGGCCTGCCACATTAGCAATGACTGAAAATCGGTGGCACTTCCAAGCTGTCTTGGGAAAAATCAAATAAGTCACCTGTGGCCAAATGTGACAAATAATGGCAGATGATACATTATCAGCTCAACCTTACAGAAAATGTAGGCGTCTGAATACTTTCTGAATCCACTGTAATTTACTTTCTAAAAGACATGAAGATGACAGGACACATTTAGAGTCAAGAGCAGAACAGAATAAACCTAAAGAAATTATCCATTAAATAAGAATAAGACCTGCTTTTTTACATACTTACGTAAGTTTGTGTTTATTTATTTTAATTATTATTTTTCGTATTTTTATTTTAATTATTTACCCTCTGTGATTGGAATTTCTTTTTTTCCCTAAACTTCTTGTCAAGCACTTTGAGATCCATATCGTGCATACATAGAACGAGTAAATAAAATAAGTCAAGGTGTCATTTAGTGTACACAATTTTCTTCAACTTTACAGCCGTATGAAAAAGTGTGGGAACCCCTCTTAATTCTTTGGATTTTTGTTTCTTATTGGCTGAGCTTTCAAAGTAGCAACTTCCTTTTAATATCTGACATGCCTTATGGACACAGTAGGATTTCAGCAGTGACATTAAGTTTATTGGATTAACAGAAAATATGCAATATGCATCATAACAAAATTAGACAGGTGCATAAATGTGGGCACCCCAACAGAGATATGACATCAATACTTAGTTGAGCCTCCTTTTGCTCCTTTGAGCCTCTAGACGCTGTCCTCCTACAGCCTGTGATGAGTGTCTGGATTCTGGATGGAGGTATTTCTGACCATTCTTCATACAAAATCTCTCCAGTTCAGTTCAATTTGATGGCTGCTGAGCGTGGACAGCCTGCTACAAATCATCCCATAGATTTTCAATGATATTCAAGTCAGGGGACTGTGATGGCCATTCCAGAACATTGTACTTCTCCCTCTGCATGAATGCCTTTGTAGATTTCGAACTGTGTTTTGGGTCATTGTCTTGTTGGAATATCCAACCCCTGCGTAACTTCAACTTTGTGACTGATGCTTGAACATTATCCTGAAGAATTTGTTGATATTGTGTTGAATTCATCCGACCCTCAACTTTAACAATGGCCCCAGTCACACAGCCCCACAGCATGATGGAACCTCCACCAAATTTGACAGGAGGTAGCAGGTGTTTTTCTTGAAATGCGGTGTTCTTCTTCCGCCATGCAAAGCGCTTTTTGTTAGGACCAAATAACTCAATTTGTGTCTCATCAGTCCAAAGCACTTTGTTCTAAATGAATCTGGCTTGTCTAAATGAGCATTTGCATGCCACAAGTGACTCTGTTTTTGGCACGAGAGCAGAAAGGGCTTCTTTCTCATCACCCTGCCATACTGATGTTCTTTGTGCAAATTACGCTGAATTGTAGAACGATGTACAGATACACCATCTGCAGCGAGATGTTCTTGCAGGTCTTTGGAGGTGATCTGTGGGTTGTCTGTAACCATTCTCACAATTCTGGCCTTATATGGCCTGCCAGACCTGAGGTTTAACAGCAACTGTGCCTGTGGCCTTCCATTTCCTGATTCCATTCCTTACAGCTGAAGCTGACATTTTAAACCTCTGAGATTGCTTTTTGTAGCCTTCCCCTAAACCACGGGTGTCGAACTCTAGGCCTGGAGGGCCGCAGTGGCTACAGGTTTTCATTCAGACCCTTTTCCTAATCAGTGAACTGTTTTCACTGCTAATTCACTTTTTAATAGCCCCGTTAGAAGGATTCAGTCCTTTGAATTGATTTGTTTCCTCATTAAATTTCTGCCAAACAGAAATGAGACGTGAAACATGACAACAGGTGACCAGCTAAACTGGAGCTTCAAACTCCAACCAGTTTCTTAATGAGAAGCTGATTCTTGCTGTTAATTAAACCCGTTATTTAATTCCATGGCTTGTTGTTGCTCTCATTCTGCCGCAGCTGACATTTCCAAAACTGCTGATTTTCTGTTTTTCATAAGAACATCGTCAAAGTGTTTTGGTGAGTTCAGAGATCGACCTTACTGAGACCTTCACCTTTCTTTATTTTCAGATATCGTGTGATGTGGTGGCTTGTTTTATGTCTCATTATTGCAGCGTTTCTCAACCTTTACGTATTTGCGACCCGAGTTTTCATAGCAGTTGTAATCGCACCCCCCCCCCAACGTTTTTTGAAAGCAGCCCACTAATACCAATTTGTTCTTTTTTAATTAATGATATATCATAGATGCATATTTTATTATACCTACTTAACTTATATCGACATTTATCCATCCATCCATTTTCCAACCCGTTGAATCCAAACACAGGGTCACGGGGGTCTGCTGGAGCCAATCCCAGCCAACACAGGGCGCGAGGCAGGAACCAATCCCGGGTCACAGCACACACTAGGGACAAGTTAGAATCGCCAATCCACCTAACCTGCATGTCTTTGTACTGTGGGAGGAAGCCGGAGTACCCGGAGGAAACCCACGCAGACACGGGGAGAACATGCAAACTCCACACAGGGAGGACCCAGGAAGCGAACCCGGGTCTCCTAACTGCAAGGCAGCAGCACTACCACTGCACCACCGTGCCGCCCGACATTTATCTAACTCTATATTTATTTTTCTAGTATCAGAAAGTAGGTTAAGTTAATTTGTTTTGGTTTCAATAGAAGTATTTTTCATGTTTTTGATTCTTGTTTTCTTTTTTCACATCTTCGCGCCCCCCTAGGGGGACCCACCCCACAGTTTGAGAACCACTGCATTATTGTTTGGCTGCTAATTAAGGAAAAAGAAACAACTAAAGGGCCTGAGTCAAGTTAGTTAAAAAGAAGTGATTAGCAGCAGAAACTGGTCACTAATTAAGAAGATGGTTAGAATGAAAACCTGCAGCCAATGCGGCCCTCCAGGACTGGAGTTTGACACCCCTGCCCTAGACTCAACGATCTTTGTTTTCAGATCTTTGGAGAGTTGCTTTGAGGATCCCATGCTGTCTGTCACTCTTCAGAGGAGAGTCAAAGGGAAGGAAGCACAACTTGCAATTGACCACCTTAAATACCTTTTACCACTCATGATTGGACACTCCTGTCTATGAAGTTCAAGGCTTAACGAGCTCATCCAACCAAGTAATCAGCATTGAGCAGTGACAGGCATTCAAATCAGCACAATGACAAGGGGACCCACATTTGTGCACAGCCAGTTTTCACATTTGATTTAATTTCATACAACTAAATACTGCGTCACTAAAAATATTTGTTTGGAAAACACCGCAGTGCTCAGATGTTCCTAGGAAATGAAAGACATAGCACTGTTATCTTTATGTTGAAAGGAGAGTCAATTATTATGCAGGCAGAGAGGGGGTCCCAAACTTTTTCATATGACTCCACTTGTTCCATCTTGTCATATTACAACCTGGGCTAAAAATACATTTTTGAAGGGTTAGCACCACTTGAATTAGATTAGACAACATGCCTACCACTTTGAAGGTGCAAATTCCTTTTCTTGCGACACAAACAATAATTAAGATCAAAAAATAGAAATCATGAGTGTCCATAAGTGCCCCACAAAGTCAATACGTTGTAGAGCCACCATTTTGCTGCAAGTCAAGCTGGGAATGTCTCCATCAACTTAGCACATCAAGCCACTGGGATCTTCGCCTGTTCCTAAAGTCAAAATTGTGCCAACTCCTTCGAGTTAGACGGCTTGTGTTGGTTTGCAGCCATCTTCATTTCACACCACCAGCTCTCCAGTGGATTGAGGTCTGAACGTTGACTTGGCCATTCCAAGATATTTCATTGTTTCCCTTTAAAACACTCCAGTGTAGCTTTAGCAGTCTGTTTTTGGTCATTCATTGTCCTGCTAGAAGGCGAACCTGCATACCAGTCTCAAATCTCTTGCAGACTGAAACAAGTGGTCCTCAAAAGTTGCTCTGTATTTAGTGGCATCCAGTCAGTCAGTCAGTCATTATCCAACCCGCTATATCCTAACTACAGGGTCACGGGGGCCTGCTGGAGCCAATCCCAAGCAACACAGGGCGCAAGGCAGGAAACATACGCCAGGCAGGGTGCCAGCCCACCGCAGGGCACATACACTCACACCCACACACCAAAGACAATTTAGAATCACCAGTGGCATCCATCTTCCCTTCAATCCTGACCAGTGTGTTCTCTCCCTGCCACAGCATGTTGACGCCACCACCAAGCTTCACTGTGGGAATGGTGTTCTCGGGGTGATGGGAAGTGTTTGGATTGTGCCATACATGGCATTTCCCATGATGACCACAAAGTTCAATTTTCCTCTCATTTCACCAGAAAACCTTTTTCCATGTGTTTGAGAAGTCTGTCACATGCTGCTGGGCAAAATCCAGACGTCTTTTCTTATTTATTTCATTATGCAATGGCTCTTTTTTGACTGCTCTTCCATAAAGCCTGACTTTGTGGCGTGTACGACTTAAAGTGGTCCCATGGACAGATACCCCCATCTCCACGGTGGATCTTTGCAGCTCCTGCAGTGTGATCATTGCTGTCTTTTTTGCTTCTCTAATGAATGTCCTCCTTGCCCAGTCTGTGAGTTTTGGTGGTTGACCTTCTCTTGTCAGGTTTGTAGTGTTGCCGTAATGTTTTCCATTTTATTATAATGGACTTAATGGTTGCTCTGAGTTATTCAAAGATTGGGATATTCTTTTTTATAACCCAACCCTGATCTCTACTTCTGTACAACTTAATCTTCGACCTGTTTGCAGTGCTCCTTGGTCTTCATGTTGCTTGCTTGGAGTCAGGAGGCCTTTCAAAACAGGTGTCTTTATACAGACATCATGTGACAGATCATGTGACACTTTGATTGTACACAGGTGGACCCATCTAATCATGTGACTTCTGCAGTCAATTGGATGGACTAAATCTTATTTATGGGTTTTATAGCAAAGGGGGGGGGGGGCCCCCACGGTGGCACAGTGGTAACGCTGCTGCCTTACATTTAAGAGACCCGGGTTCACTTCTCAGGTTCTTCCTGCATCAAGTTTGCATGTTCTCCCCGTGTCTGCATGGGTTTCTTCCCACAGTCCAAAGACCTGCAGGTTAAGTGCATTGGCGATCCTAAATTGTCCCTAGTGTGTGCTTGGTGAGCGTGTGTGTGCCCTGCGGTGGGCTGGCGCCCTGCCCGGGGTTTGTTTCCTGCCTTGCGACCTGTGTTGGCTGAGATTGGCTCCAGCAGACCCCCGTGACCCTGAAATTAGGATATAGCTTGTTGGATAATGGATGGATGGATAGCAAAGGGGATGAATACGTATGCACTCACAGCTTTTCAGTTTTAACTTATTTTTTATTTATTTATATATAAGGTATTTGATTTTCATTCCACTTCAACAATTTGGACTTTATTGTTAAGTCCATTACATAAACTCCAAGTAAAAATCCATTTCAATTCCAGATTGTAATTTGACAAACACCGAGGGGGGTGAATACTTTCTCAAGGCACTGTAACTAGATTTTATGACAGATTAAAATACAAGAAATGCTGGTAAAGATTCACAAAAAAGGTCTGTTTTTAGAAAATTCAGAGTTAAGGAATTAAGGCATTTTAAACTGAGCCGACATATGCAATTAATATAAAGTCTCCTTGTGAAAAATATAAGTCGCTGGAAAGGCAAAAAGATGCTGATGCTACAGTTTAATGATAATTTGATGAGATTTTACATATTGATGATCCATTTTACAAAGGGCTTTTTAATAGACAATAGATTGATGTAAAAATGATAATGTTCCACAATGCCAAGATTTAAATTAATTAACAAATGAATGCCGATGGATATTGGAAAAACCCACCTTTGAGCTACATTATGCAACATAGTAATGTGTGACTAGCTATAAAACATTATATTTGTTTAGGGATTACTGAAACTTTTAATTAAAGAATAACTACATTTTAATTAATTTCATTTCTTTTATGGGAAGTTTGTTATAAAAAGCTTGGATGGTACTGCAAATCGTCTCAACTCAGATTGCTTGGTTTTGGAGAAACATCCATCATTCTTCTAAACCCACTTATCCAGTGTGCGATCATGGGACAGGTAAAACCTTTTCGAAAGTACATGGTGCCCCCTAGGCAGTATTGGGTGCAAGCACCTGTGATTCGTAAATGACATTGAAGATGGAGTCCCACTTAGAGATTGTCCTGTTCTTGAATGTAATTTCAATAAATGAGAGAGTGGAAGTGCAGGTGGGTAGACAGAGCTTGGATGGGTTTTCATGCCCTGCTCTCCCAAGTTATAGCACCCATGGGCCTGCGCCTACTCAGCCTATGCCAAGAGCCTGCCCTGCCAGAAGTTTTTAGGCACGAGGCAGGATCAACATCTGGACAAGGGGGCCAGCCCATCATTGGGATTTGGAGAAACACTGCACTTTTAATGTACTTAAACTGTAAACATCTTAGGATTCACCATCCATCAATCCAGGTGCTTAAAATGCATATTGTGGTCAAACTCATGGGGCCTGAAGTCAACTAGCTGCACTAACTCCTAGGACAAGCCAACTCCCTACGTCATATCAATCCAATTCAGCCGTAATTCAGCCCTACAGTCCTGTCCCCTTTCCAGTCCTGGCTTTCCTCCTTGGCGTGTCATTAATTTTACTTGTAACTTTCCATTCCAGGCTACACCTGCCATTTCAAGGCATCTCATCCCAACTGTATTCCCCCAGGCTAGCTGACCAGTCAGTTTCTGAGATTTTATCATTACTAGATTTAATATCTATACTAATAAAAGGCAAAGCCCTTACTGACTGACTGACTGACTGACTGACTGACTGACTGACTGACTGACTCACTCACTCACTCACTCACTCACATATCACTAATTCTCCAACTTCCCGTGTAGGTAGAAGGCTGAAATTTGGCAGGCTTATTCCTTACAGCTCACTTACAAAAGTTGGGCAGGTTTCATTTTGAAATTCTACACGTAATGGTCATAACGGTCGACAATGTCCGCCATGTTGAACTTTCTTATTTATGGCCCCATCTTCACGAAATTTGGTAGGCGGCTTCCCTGCGCTAACTGAAACCGATGTACGTACTTATTTCGGTGGTATGACGCCACTGTCGACTGCCGTATTGAACTTTCCAACGTCACTAATTCTCCAACTTCCCCTGTAGGTAGAAGGCTGACCCCATCTTCACGAAATTTGGTAGGCGGCTTCCCTGCGCTAACCAAAACCGATGTACGTACTTATTTCGGTGGTATGACACCACTGTCGACCGCCATATTGAACTTTCCAACGTCACTAATTCTCCAACTTCCCTTGTAGGTAGAAGGCTGACCCCATCTTCACGAAATTTGGTAGGCGGTTTCCCTGCGCTAACCGAAACCAATTTACGTACTTATTTCGGTGGTATGATGCCACTGTAGGCCACCATATTGAACTTTCCAACAGTCTTTGTTACTTATCGGCCCATCTTCAAGAAATTTGGTACACGGGTTCTCAACGCTAACTGAATCCTATTTACGTACATATATACGTCCATAGCCTGCAGCTCGGTCGCCGTGTGAGGCGGCGTTGGGTCCCCCATCCCAACGCCTCCCACGTTGTTGGCTGCCTGCCTATATAAGGCCGTCTGTCGCTCCGGTCTCTACATTCGCTTCCTTGCTTCGCCACGGGATTCACGTCTCCCTGCTGATAACTGCAGCCTTTTTATTTAATCCACTGCTGTTTTATTGTTAATTTATTACGATTATAGTTATTGTGTAGACTTACTTTACATTGTTCAGGTTCCCATTTCCTTTATCGTTCTAACCGTACCCCCATTACCATGTCTATCGAGGTGATCACCATCGATCAAAGAACTGTCACTTACTGAGTGGTTTCCATGCCCGGAGATGGCACCTGCCTTTTCCATTCTCTTTGTTACATATTGCACGGCCATATCAGGCTCACTCTTGATATCTGGAGGAACATTGTGTCTTATGTATTGAATGACTGGGACAGGTTCAAGGTGTGGACTGATGACGGTACAGGAGATAATTATACTACACAGGAGCACTAGAAGAGTGAAATGCTTAAGCCCTTCACCTATGGCTCTGCATGTGAGTTGATGGCTGCCGCTGAATTGTTCGGTTGTCGCTTTCAAGTGTACCGAAATAGCCAAATATTTTACACCTTTGGAGAACCGCAAATGCCTCTTAAACATCTTAGAGTCACAGGTGATGATTTCAGTAGTGGACACTTTGATGTTTATGAATGTTTAAACTCTCAAAAGCTGGATGTGAAGTTATCGATGAAACTGGTTGTATGCTTATAACGCTTGACAGATGCCGAATGTCACTTCAACACAAGTCCTGCAAATACTGTCGTAATTGAAACAAACCATGAAACTCAAACCGATTGTGACAGCAGCAATCCAAGCTGTGAGATTTGAGACAAGATTACTGTTCACATGGCCAACTGTACGTTGCATGCTCAAGAGTAAGCTCAGCACACAGCTTGGTCATATTACAACTGGAGGGCCGAACTGACAACGTGGCATACAAAGAGATCCTTAAGAAATAATTATTGGTATATTTTCCCTCAGTTTAAAAAGGTTTAATTTTCTTCTTAATAAAAATTTTAAGGCAGTACTTCACCGCTGCGAAGCGCGGGTATTTTGCTAGTCTGTAATAAAGTAAAGTACTGAAGTATATATTTTTTATTAAAATATTATTACACTGTCTTCATGACAGCAACACATAGAAATAAACTGTTAACCTTGGAGTTCAAATGCTTAGCCCATTATGCCAACTGCAGCTATTTAAAGAGAAGATGCTTCTTGTTTGAAGTGGAAATTTGAAAAAAATGAAGAAAAGATTCTCCTTTTCAAGGATAAAAACTGTAATTATTTTTTCAAAAGTCCTCTTTCCCCACTTCTGCCTTTATCATCTCAGCTCTTGTCTTGCCTTTTAAAGAAACTTTGCCTGACCAGTCGACCCAGCCTGTTAAAATCTCTGATTTCTAGTTTAGCGTATTTAACACTTTATTAATCCCCAAAGGGAAATTTAGGTGATCCAGCAGCTCACAGCAAAATTAAAACAAGTACATGTACATTTAATAACTAAAACGCCTAATAAAATACATAATTTGCAACAAATATGATAAATAAAAAACATAAAATACCAAAAATAGTAATGTATTACCAATCCTCAGTAATAAATAGAGTGCAGTGTCACAGTTTTATAATACAGGGAGATTCACTCAAAAGAGGCCCTGAATATTCTGTTGTGACTCCCGTTAGGATGAAACAATCTGAACCACAAAAATATGCTCTGTACCTTGACATACCAGATATACTCGTGTATAAGTCGGATCTCGAAACCCGAAACATCGATCATAAAATCAGACCCCCACTTATACGCCCGTTCAAAAATGCGACATTTAAATTTTTATTTTTTCCATCTTCTTGCCTCCTCCAATCTCTCACCAGTTTCTCAGACGTATTGAATTTTGTTGCAGCAGCACAGTTACTGATTTCTTTCGCCCCTTCAACGACGTTTAATTTAAAACCAGCTTCATATTTTTTTCTGATCGAACGCTCCATCGTAGATAAGGGATGCTGTTACGATAAAGGTGTATGAGGGTGTGAGATACGAAAAACACAAAACAGTGCAAACGTCGCTTCGGAACAGTTCAGGTATTACTGTGCGGTCACGTAGGCACAATAGAGAGAGAGAAGTTAGAAGCACACGCTGATACAGCGCATTGCCGCACCCACATAGAAAAAAAAGGCCACGTGCTCCATGGTTACTCTCTCAGGTGGGCGTTAGCATATCATAATCTCTTGGACCAATAGCAGGAGTTTTCCACATTCGAATTATATGGCTGACATTATAAAATACCAGAAATTTTACGATAAAATCAAGTCCCGACTTACCCGCGGGAGAACTTAGACGTGAGTATATACGGTATGTATATACGGCAGAGTGCTGGCTCTGAAGCTAGGGATCTGCACTGGCAATCGAAAGGTTGCCGGTTCGAATCCTGTAAATGCCAAAAGGGACTCTGCTCTGTTGGGTCCTTAAGCAAGACCCTTAACCTGCAATTGCTGAGCGCTTTGAGTAGTGAGAAAAGCGCTATATAAATGCAAAGAATTATTATTATCATGTGTGATCGATTGCATTACATGCCATGCTGGAAGTGGTTTCCATTTTCTACCAGACTCATTTCGATGCGGTGCTCCATGTTCCTGAACGGCAAACATCTCGGGGGGAATAGCAGCAATTTCACGTTGGATGTTTTCCTTCAAATCTTCCACAGTGCGAAGCTTGATCTGATACACTTTTATTTTGAGCACACCCACAAAGGAAGAAGTCTGGTGGTGTCAGATCCGGCCATTGTGGTGGCCAAAGCCCCTTTGAAATGACCCTGTTGCCGAAGAAGGACTCAGTTTCTGCCATGCTCCTTGCCGACGTGTGACACGTTGCTCCATCTTGTTGGTTGTAACCTTCCATCAACTCATGATCATCCATTGCTTAAATAAATTGGTGACCCAATAGGTTCAATGCTTGATACTGCATAGCACCATCCTGATGAGAAGTCGAGTGACTGAGTGAAGGGGTACGGGCGGTAGGCACCCAGAAGTTGCAAACGCAGGTTAAATGTCACAATGGCTGTCCGGCACCTACCTCATTGCTCCGACGCAGAGGCATCCAGGCTTGTTTGAAGCTCCATATACTGAGGGGCACATTGCACGTTGTTTCATTCAGATTGCTTCGTCCTAGCGAGAGTTATTACAGAATTTCGACTGAATCTCCTTGTATAGTAAATATGATATACAGTATACGATGGCCAGTAACCACGGATAAAGGGTCTAGTGATGGATAAACTACTAGTCATTACAGAGTCTGGCATCCCATACACGCATGCACTGACAGCAGATTGCCAAACCCCTGTATTGGGACCCGAGTACAGCGGGTGACACCTCATGACATTTCCACTCCCAGTGAGATGCTATACACATGTATTGCTGTTGGTATAAAGGAGCCCCTGTTACGTTTCTTGACACACTTGTTTTGAATAATCCATTGGCTGAAACTCCTCGGTGTTAGTATGTGTTACTATGATTTGTGAAAGTAGTGTTAATGTTTGTGCTGCACCATTTGTTAGAACGACCAATGCAATGCATATGTCTCTGTTATATGCCATTTAGTATGGGATTTACTGTATAAAAGCAGTGTTAATGTTTGTGCTGCACCATTTGTTAGAATGAC
>JANRMT010062824.1:2158818-2172071 GCA_026402145.1 Polypterus bichir lapradei | reverse complement strand
CTGGATTCTGTCTGCTGTGGCATTTCAGACGCCCTTGAAATAGACTTTGTTGTGGCATCTGAAGTGGACCTTCCAATTGTACGTCTTTTTTTCGGTGGCATGTGTATATTAGCGAGAAGCAGGACAATTATAATGTGTTACATGGTATTACGTATGGAATAAGCACCACAGTGAGATGAATTTACGTTATTTACAGTATGTCAGAAAGCGAACAAATAGCACCAGTCAATCAGAAAGAGTAACACTGAAATCGTACTGTGAGTCGGACCGGTGAAGAATTTGGGGAAAATGATGGGGGAAGGATGCTGTCTTTTAAAAGCGAGTCTCTGTTCAAACATACTTGCATATAACGGACATTGGTGAATGAAATACTGCATTACCAGTGTGTCATGCGGAAACGCGGGTGTGTCAGCCGGTCACGCGCACTGGGTTGTTCACGTTTTACATGCATGAGGCAGTTCCTCTTCACCCGATCAAAGTAGTCGGCCTTCTCATACTTGGACACTTCCGCCACCTCTTGGCAATTTAAAGAAACATGGGTAAAGAGCGATGCAAAGAGATCAAAGCTGCCACTAGATGGTGCTGCCGTGAACGTCTGTTGCAACATGCGGCCATCTTAAGTACGCGGACGTGTGGCGAACATTGTGTCAGTGAAAAGGTGCCCTGTGGTTCACCATGAATATTTTTCCGAACCAAACATACCCCATGACCTTCTCCTGGTCACAAAGGAGCCCCATGCCCAGTTGGGTGGCAATCAGACGCCCAGTGCAGATTTGTACGGCAGACAAACAAACATACACACATACTGTACATCGACTCTGCTTTATCTATTAGATATATATATTGGGCGGCATGGTGGCGCAGTGGGTAGCGCTGCTGCCTCGCAGTTAGGAGACCCGGGTTCGCTTCCTGGGTCCTCCTTGCATGTAGTTTGCATGTTCTCCTCATGTCTGCGTGGGTTTCCTCCCACAGTCCAAAGACATGCAGGTGTGGTGCATTGGTGATTCTAAATTGTCCCTAGTGTATGCTTGGTCTGTGTGTGTGTGTGCCCTGCGGTGGGCTGGCACCCTGCCCGGGGTTTGCTTCCTGTCTTGCACCCTGTGTTGGCTGGGATTGGCTCCAGCAGACCCCTGTGACCCTATGTTAGGATATAGCGGGTTGGATAATGGATGGATGGATATATATATATATTGTGAGAACTGGCCTGAACACCATCAGACAGACACCAGCACAAGTACAAAACACATGCTTATTTACAATTAAACCACACATGGCACACAGTGCTTCCAGTACCAATGGGCCTCACCTTTCTTCTCCCTGTCACTGGAGCGTCATCTACCTCCAGCTTCCGACTCTCACTCTCTGACTGTAAGAAGGCGGCCCCCTTTATAGTCACCCAGACGTGCTCCAGGTACTCACTGATGACCTTCCAGCGGCACTTCCTGGTATGGCAGAAGTGCCGCACGAGCACCCAGAAGCACTCCAGGCATCCCTGGAAGGTTCTTCCTCCACCTGCCCAAGTGTGGTGGAAGTGCAGAATTCCCAGGCTCCACGATACTCGGGGCGCCCCCTGGTGGCGGCCATGGGCCCCAATGGATTTGAGCTTCCTGGCTTCATCCCCGTGGTCCTATCATTATCCAGGGTGGTTGCCCCCTTGTGGCCCGGGGAACTTAAAAACTGTCTCCCAGTCCTTCAAGGCGTCCTGGTCTGCACCCCAGCCTCCTGCCACTATATATATATATGTTGTCACACATGTGCAAGTAGGAGGCAGCTAAAGGGCTTACATAATTGTAATAAAACATTCGACCAGGGGACGGCGGGGTGCACTGACTGTATTTCTCAGTTCCCTGCAGACCTTTCCTGGGAAATCCTGCAAGGTTCCGGCGCCTCCGAAGATGTCACTTCCAGTTCCCAGCCCCTTTGATGACGTCACTTCCTATACGGACCTTTAAAGCCGCCATCTTTGCCACATGTAAGTGGTTTTGTTTTGGATTTAGACTGGTGAATATCTCTGTTACTAAAAAGCCGTTTTCAGCCAGGGATATTATATGGGTGGCTGCCCCAAACCTTTTAATGATGTCTGGACTCGATTATTGTCACAATGTATATATAAAAAATATTGCTGGCGTGCTTAGTTGGAGCTCATATGCAGTACACAACTCCACAGGTACTCACGGTGTCCTTCCAGAACTTTCACCGCACTTCACATTTACCTCCGTGGTGAAACACAGTAATCTCACAGCTCCACCTGGGAAGAAACCAGTAGCTTCGTCTTGATGCGGGATTTATTTGCATTCCCTTTTTCGTATTTACTTTAGACAGAAAATTTCTGTAAAAGTAGGCGTCTGACTCTTCTGTTGTCCATCCCATTTTTTTCCCAAGCCCTTTTCATCCGCGTTCCAATGACCCAAACCCGCTCAATGCCTCTCACGTTTAATGCTGACACACCAGAAAAAACTTTACTTCTTAGTACCAGGTTTCTGTTTTCTTTTTCTCGTTCAACACTCTCCCCCACCTCGCTCTGTCTCCACACGCTCTTCCTCTCACCTCACCAAGAAAAACAAAAATCATTGGAGTACTAACGGCGCGCTCTACCTTGATTGGTAGTAAAGAGCACCAATCACATCGATCTCTGTTCCTGCTTTCCCCAAAGCAAAGAAATGAAAGAACAAAGATTGTGTTACTGAGGCAAACTACTAAGTTTACTATTATAGCCAACTAGGAGGGCGCTACATAAATACAGTATCTAGCAATATCCAACAGGTGATTGGATGGATGTTACCACATGACAACCTCAGCAAAGCAATTAAAAAAGGAGAAAGGGCAGAATACAACAAGGAATGAAAAGGGAAATACAGACACACGTCTACGTATTTAGGCAAGTAATAAAAAGCAAGGTTTGGTTTACCTAATCGTTTGAGAGTTTATTATAAGGCTTGTTTTCTCAAATTGGGAGTTGCATGTTCCAAGATTTAGGAATCTGCTTCAAATTAAAATGCTAAAATGATTAATAAATCAGTCGCATAACCTAGCATGACAAATAACCAGCTGTGTGTAAAAATAAAAAAGGCGTTGGCATACAAGTGTTTACTCGATCCATCTGCTCTCCTCCCGGCTTCAATCATTAAGCTCTGTCTGACGCACCTGGCTATGGTGGGCTCCGGTGACGTTTTACATCGAATTACACATTCATTATATTTATTTAAGAAAACAAGCACTATGCTCTGCAAGATTTGTACTCTTTATATTGCCATCTTAGAGGAGAGTGTCTTGAACTCCATTCCATCAATGGTCACTTTTGTTCTTGGGTTCTTTGCTGTTTTGTTACGGGCATTGCAGAACCTGAGGGTTTGCGGGATCCCCTCGAGGTTGCTGGATATCATGGCCAGCCTGCACACTGGTACTGTGAGTGCTGTGCAGAGTGGAGGCAGACCCGCTGTGTTTATCCCAGTTGATTCTGCTCCTACTCTGTTCAATGCTTGTATGGACTGGGTGTTGGGCAAGGTCGTGGGGTCCAGCGGCTGTGGGGCATCTGTTGGTGAAGAAAGATTCACGGAGTCAATGGAGGCTCTGATCGGGGCGCTCGACAGACTGAGTGAGGAGTCTGAGTGTCTGGGCTTGTGAGTGTCCTGATAAACACCAAAGAGCCAGGCCTTTTATGACCTCTTGGGCACGGCCATCAGCAGTGTGTCTGTCTGCGGAGAGAGTGCTGACCACGTCGAGAGGTTTACTCACCTCGGCAGTGACATTCATGTGACTCTGGTGACTCTTCCTATGAAGTCAGTAGACAGATTGGGAGAGCATGGGGGGTCATGAGGTCGCTGGAAAGGGGTGTGTGGCGCTCCCGATATCTATGCAAAAGGATGAAGGTCCAAGTCTTTAGAGTCCTGGTGCTTCCTGTCTTGCTATATGGTTGCGAGACATGGATGCCATCCTGTGACCTGAGACAAAGACTGGACTCCTTTGGTACTGTGTCTCTTCAGAGAGTCCTTGGTTTAACTTTATGTCGAATGAGCAGTTGCTCATGGAGTTTCCGAATGAGGCACATTATTTGCATTGTGAGGGAGCATCAGATCCTCATTATTGGGGACCCAAGTGGTTGGACCAGGCCAAGGGGTCGCCCATGCAACACCTGGCTGCGGCAGATAGAGGGTCATTTCCGGAAGGGTGTGACTGGACCGTGTGTCTGCCAAGGGGGGTTGCCAACCGGGATCCTGAGTTGTTTCATCATGTAGTGGATGCAGCAACGCGCTGTACCAGTGCATGCTCCCCAACTTGACTTGACTTGACTTGATTGCAGCCACTTCTTGATGAAAGGGTTTGCCACCCTTCCTGTTTTCTCAGCAAGAATAATCAATCAACGTGTAGTATTTATTATTCCTCTCCTACACAGCCATGTTTTTTGTTAGTTGGAACTGCCACTCTCATGTGTTTTTTGCACCTAATACAACTGGGACCAACTGACCTCTTAGAGATTAAAAGAAGAAATGTTAAAACCAGTTACGCACACTGTACATTTTAAATTTTTGATACATTTTATTAACTCTCAAGGGGAAATTGCCTTTTCACAAGACCTTTGGGGGTCAGAGCTCAGGGTCGGCCATTGTAAGACACCCCCGGAGTAATTGTCAAGTTAAAGGTCTTCCTCAAGGGCTCAACAGAGTAGGATCCCTTCTGGCAATAACGGGATCTGAACCCGCAACCTTCCAGATGCCAGCGCAGACCCTTAACCTCAGAGCCAGCATTCCACCATATGGGTTCTTTAGCACTAGAATCCCTGAAGCCTATGAAAAAACTCGTAATCCCAGCCCACCTTAAATCCCTTTGCACCTTTCCTCATCAGCGTCTTTAGTGTTGTAAATGTGTTGAACAGCACAAGCAGCAGGCAGCCTGCTGTCCCATCACAGCCGGAGCTCATCTCAGGCAAAAAGTTCTCCCAGCTCAAGCTAAGACTCCTTATCTGTGTGTGAGGTGCCTAGAGTTGTATCGGGTAAATAATATATTATTATTTGGAACAAATACATTTCATGCGTGTTGTGTGTCTACAAAGAGCAGATGACAGGAAATGTGAGAAATGCAAGAAATGTTAAACAAATACCTACAACAGAAACTTTTTCCATGTTTTAGTACCAACAACAAAATTTTGACATGACGTATATAATTTGTGAAGACTGAAGTCCAAATATCAAATAAACACTTTCACAAAAGGTACATGTATAACAAATCAAGTGCGCTTTTACTCAAGACTATAACAGGAGAAAAAGAAATCAGGTTAGGGTACGATGTGGATACGACATCTTGAGTGGCGCAACGATGAGAACTGCTAACTCATAATCAAGAGATTGTGGGTTCGATCCTAGCCGCTTCCCAGAATTACTATTTTGAGTAGTGAGCTGCTGTTATTTTTAATATTATAGAATAAAGACATACATTTGATTTGAGTCTGAAACAGCTGGTCTAAATGTATGGTACTTGTAAAGGTTGTCATTTTCTTTTTTTAAATGAGTTTTATATTCTCAGTTTTATTCTTTTTCTTCGGTTATATTTTTGAATAAAAGAGCACTTGTTTTGTTATATATGTGCAACTTTTGTGAACGAAGCATTTGATCTTTGGACTTCAGACTTCACACATTATACTCTCCATGTCAAAATGTTGTCATTAGTACTATAACATGAAAAAAAGTTTCGATTTTAGGTGACAGTTCGACATTTCTTGCATTTCCTGTCATTCTACATTTACACAGATCGTTGTAGACACGGAACAAACATGAAATGCATGTTTCAAATAACGATATATTATTTACCCGATACAACTCCAGGCAACTGCAGATAAAGAGACTCTAGCTGAGAGATCTTGGTGTACGACAAGCTGCGTTGGTGGGGGTGATGGGATAGCAGGCTGCCTGCTGCTTGTGCTGATCAACACATTTACAAAACAAAAGACGCTGATGATGAAAGGTATGAAGGGATTTAAGGTGGCCCGGGATTATGAGTTTTTTCATAGGCTTCAGGGATTCAAGTGTTAAAGTCTGCTCTGGCCTTTCTTTTTCAGATAGATAGATATCTGTCTTGTCTTCTTCCTTTTTCACAACAGTGCAGAGAAATCACTGGTGAGAGCAACTGACTCTGCCTCTTCCTTTTCCTGGGCCTTAAAAACGATCTAAGAAGCCGAGTTGTTAGTTGATTTAGTCGTGTTGACTGAGCTAACCCAACTGTTACAGAGGCAGCATTTTTGTTATATTTTTCAGCGCCATCGCATGTTGTTTTTTGTTGAATTTTGCGAGTCAACAGGGACCCCAGACCTTTGTCACGGTATCAGCCTGTCCTTCCCTCGGATGACCAAAGTCTTAATAATGATCATATGGCTTAGTTTATTGACATTTCTTCTCCATTATAATAAGTTTGCCTTCCTTATGGAAAGTATAGGGGGGCACGGTGGCGCAGTGGGTAGCACTGCTGCCTCGCAGTTAGAAGACCCGGTTCGCTTCCTGGGTCCTCCCTGTGTGGAGTTTTCATGTTCTCCCCGTGTCTGCGTGGGTTTCCTCCAGGTACTCCAGTTTCCTCCCACAGTCCAAAGACATGAAGGTTAGGTGCATTGGCGATTCTAAATTGTCCCTAGTGTGTGCTTGCTGTGTGGGTGTGTGTGTGTGCGCCCTGTGGTGGGCTGGCACCCTGCCTGGGGTTTGTTTCCTGCCTTGCGCCCTGTGTTGGCTGGGATTGGCTCCAGCAGATCCCTGTGACCCTAAGGTTAGGATATAGCGAGATGGATGGATGGATGAAAAGTATAACAGGTGACGTTCTGAAACTTTATATTAACATATTAGCTCGGAGGTACGTAATTATGCATTCTAACATTAAGCACGTCTTATTAAAACTAAGCAAATTCCAATTTGTATTTAGCAGAACTGTTAACTTATTAAGGATGGCTTTCACAGCTATAAATCACAATTAGCCATAATATTTGTATTTTTTTTAAGACATTGCAAAAAATAGGTATTTGTCATGAAATATCAACTAGCCAATTTTTCTCTCATGGGTTTTTTCACCATATCTAAAGTCAAGCTTCTCTTTTAATACGTGTCATTAATAGACGTTCAATCTGAGGAGTGTAGACATTAATGAGACATACTTTAAAACGCTGAGAAAATGTTTAGATGCTGCGCCCCGGGAAGTCCTTAAGAATGCAGTTTCTAATTTTACAAAACTCTGCATGAATTTTTAATTCCATGCATATATCTTTACATTCCAAAGCTTTTCAATAAGTTCTTTGGCATATTTCTCTTCCGTGTTTTTAATCTACATTTCATCCTTAAAACACAAAGTGCTTGATTTTCAAATGTTGCTGAAGAGCCGGCAGACGCATTAGCATTTTGAACATATTTGGTACAAAGCGTCCATATCACCTGTTAGCTAAGTCAGCTGCTACTGAGGTTGGCATTACTTTTTAAAGCTGGAAGGGATATTTTTCTTAAAAATAAAATTACAGTGTTTTTAGAAATATTCAGTTTTAGACCCCTTTACTCCCTGCATATTTTTTGTGTTGTGAATTGAATTTTAATTATGATACGTTTGCCATACTTGCCTATGTATTTTTTTTTATTAACTCATAATGATAAAATAAAAAGGCTTGCAAATTTATTAAAAATCAAAAACTGAACACTCTCCTTCATATAAGTATTCAAACCCTTAATTCAGCACATTGTAGAAGCCCCTTTGGCAGTTTCGCCAGCTTTGAGCCTGCTTCATAGCTCTACAACACGGGTGTCGAACTCCAGACCTGGAGGGCCGCAGTGGCTGCAGGTTTTCATTCTAACCGTCTTCTTCATTAGTGACCGGTTTTTGCTGCTAATTAACTTCTTTTACCTTAGTTTTAATTAACTTGACATGGGCCCCTTAGTTTTCTCTTTTCCCTTAATTAGTAGCCAAACAATAATGAGACATGAAACAAGGTGCCAGCTCACCTTTGCCCATCACACAATATCTTAAATTAAAGAAAGGTGACAGTCTCGGTAAGGTTGATCTCTCAAGTCACCAAAATATTTTGACAGTGTTCTTAGAAAAAAAAAAAAGATAATCAACAAATGTCTGCTGAGGCAGAATGAGAGCAGCAACAAGCCATGGAATTAATTAACGGGTTTAATTAACAGCAAGAATCAACTTCTCAGTAAGAAACTGGTTGGAGTGAAATTGGTTGGAGTTTGAAATACCAGTTTAGGTGGTCATCTGTTGGATCGTTTCACATATGATATGAATCATAATGAAGAAAAGAATCAATTCAGAGGACTGAATCCGTAAAAACAAAGCAATTAAAATGGAATGAGAAGAACTTAGTTAGCAGTGAAAACTGGTCACTAATTAGGAAAAGGGTTAGAATGAAAACCTGCAGCCAGTGCGGCCCTCCAGGCCTGGAGTTCGACACCCCTGCTCTCCAAGCTTTGCACACCTGAATTTGGGCAGTTTATCCTGTTCTCTGCCACAAATCAGCCTGACGCAAGTCTGTAAAAAAACTGTGGCAGATGAAACTTAATGTCAGAAAATGTAAAGTAAAAATGTTATGTTTGAGTACACAGTGGACAGTCTGAAAATTGAGAATACACCTTATGAGAAGGATTTAGCAGTTGTAGTGGACTTTAAGCTATCGACTTCCAGACAGTGTCTAGAGGCGATTATGAAGGCTAACAGAGTGTCAGGTTATATAGCGCCTTGATGTGTGGAGTACAAGTCACATGAGGTTCTCCTCAAGCTTTATAACACACTGGTGAGGCCTCATCTGGAGTCCTGGGTGCAGTTTGGGTCTCCAGGCTAAACAAAGGACATAGCAGCACAAGAGAAGGTCCAGAGAAGAGCGACTAGGCTGATTCAGGGCTACGGGGATGAGTTATGAGGAAAAATGAAAAGAGCTGAGCCTTAAGGAGATGAAGAGGAGACCTGACTGAAGTGTTTAACATTATGAAGGGAATTAGTCCAGTGGATCAAGAAGGTGACTTTAAAATGAGTTCATCAAGAACACAGGGACACAAATGGAAACTTGTTAAGGGGAAATTTTGCACAAACATTAGGAAGTCTTTCTTTACACAAAGAACGATAGACACTTGGAATAAGCAACCAAATAGTGTGGTAGACAGTAAGACTTTAGGGATTTTGAAAACTCGACTTGATGTTTCTTTTGGAAAATGTAACTGGATAGGACTGACAACCTTTGCTGGGCTGAATGATCTGCTCTCATCTAGATTGTTCTAATGCTCTTCCACACCGATCCCCTCAGCCTCTGACAGATTGGATGAGAAGGGTCTGTAAACTGCCATCCTCAGGTCTCTCCACACATGAGCTATGGAGGGTCCAAGTGGACAGACACCGGACGTGATGTCAGTAGTGTTATAGCTGTCAATCGTCTGGTCTGCAGAAGGAAAAAGAGAGGAAGATGTTATGGCACAGTGCCAACACCTGGTGTGGTGGTGGAATTACAGCCACTAGAGTCCTTCAGCTGTCCCCATGTGCACCATATGACTGTGTGTGTATATGTGTATATGCATATAGTTTTATATACAGTATAGACACATTCAAAATAGTGTATGATTTTTTTTGCACATAATCTTTACCATTTACACTTTTTTATGTTTTTACAAAAATATAATTTCTGCTCAGATATTTCCAATGTGTTCATGTAATTATTTCCCCAAACTCATATTCCATACACATTAATGAAGCGTGTAATTAAAAATTCATTAATAGACTTAATGTTAATTCTTTTTTTACCAAGAAAAGGGATCTTGTGATATTGAAATATTCTAAAAAGCTGCCAATCCTCTGGACTCACATTCTTTACCTAACATCTGACGGAGCAGCTGGGACATTCTCTAAGCTAACCCTTAAGGTTTAGTAAAAAAAATGATTATGAAGCATAAATTGGACTTTTATTTGGTTAATTTGTGCAAATGATATGCCTAGACTTTTCTGTGCACATTATAAAGAAATATCATTTATTTTTTATTAGCCATAGAGACGGATGGTATTCGGTATTAGTCGTTTACCGCACATCAAAGCTGGTTAAATGAGTATGTAGAATGTAATATTTCCTTTAACACAGCATTAGCTACAGTTAAATAAAGAAACTGTAAGAGGTGATGTTTCCACTGAGACATAAAATAATAATGTAATGTGTAGAGCAAGTGTATACTTCAAGTAGAGAATATATTTTGTTTGCTTACTGTTTGAGTATTTATTGATTTAATATTGCATGTTTTCTTTCTCCTGCGGTGGGCTGGCACCCTGCCCGGGGTTTGTCTCCTGCCTTGCACCCTGTGTTGGCTGGGATTGGCTCCAGCAGACCCCCGTGACCCTGTACTTAGGATATAGTGGGTTGGATAATGGATGGATGGATGTTTTTCCTTCTCTCTATTCATCCCCTAAACCTGATTAAACCAACCCAAAGTCATGGGGGCGGAGCCATCAGCATAGGGAGGAGTCAATTCTACAAAAAGCACTTCTGCTTCCCCAATTCAAATCACTTGTTAAAACAACACTCACATTCTGGAAGGAGGGGATACACAGTCCTGTGTAATATCACATAAACCTTACCCCAAAAGTAGGGTTTTGCAGCGTTGTGTTGTGCAGAATGTTCTGTTTGATGCAAACTGTCACCGATGCATGCTGAGTCACATTAGCTGTGAATTGACAATATTTGTTTTTCAGTTATTAATTAGTAATTAAGAACCAGCCCTCCCATGAATATCCAGTATACTTCTTGTCCCGATTCGCAGTTATTTACAAATTTTCATAACCACTGGAAGAAATATTGAAGATATCAAAGTTGCTTTGTCTGCACCTTAGTTTTACTTTAGTAATTAACTTAGTCATATCAAAGCAATTCAAATGCTGATACTGTTATGAACTAAAGTACAATAGTCTAAAAAAATCTCACTAGAGGGAGAAAATTGTCAAACTCGGGTGAGTTACAACAAGGACAAGCACTGAATCATTATAAATAAAAACATTTATTTTTTATAAAAACGCAGTCCAGAGAGGTCAAAAAACAGAAAAATAGTCAAAAATCCAGGAAACACACAAAAGCACAATATAATAATAATAATTATTATTATTATTTTTATTTACTAATAATAAAAGTAATAATAATAATTCTTTATATAAATGTAAAGAATTATTATCATTTATTGTGCTTCTGTGTATTTCCTGGATGTTTCACTATTACTCACCAACTCACCAAGCGTATTCAATGAGCATAATAATAATAATAATAATAATAATAATAATAATTCTTTACTAATAATAAAAGTAATAATAATAATTCTTTATATAAATGTAAAGAATTATTATCATTTATTGTGCTTTTGTGTATTTCCTGGATGTTTCACTATTACTCACCAAGCGTATTCAATGAGCTACAGGGGTCTGTGTGTTCTCTTCATCTTTCATAGGAGTCCCTTGCTGGGATAGGCCGGTGGTCCCCCCTCTTGAAGAACCACCCACAAAACACACGGTCCATATAAGAAGATGCTCTGATGTAAAGAAACTACATGAACAACAACAATGGTACTTTTGAGCCCCAGCTGGGGAACCTAGGCTGAAACACAATAGATCCAACCATCCATTATCCATCCATCCATCCATCCATCCATCCATTATACAACCTGCTATATCCTAACCACAGGGTCACGGGGGTCTGCTGGAGCCAATCCCAGCCAACACAGGGCACAAGGCAGGAACAAATCCCCAGGTAGGGAGCCAGCCCACCGCAGGGCGCACACACACACACTAGGGACAATTTAGGATCGCCAATGCACCTGACCTGCATGTCTTTGGACTGTGGGAGGAAACCCACGCAAACACGGGGAGAACATGCAAACTCCACACAGGGAGGACCGGGAAGCGAACCCGGGTCTCCTTACTGCGATGCAGCAGCGCTACCACTGTGCCACCATGCTGCCCCAAAATAAAATCCCAGATTTTTTTTTTTTTTTAACGATTTGTCATGGATTAAATGAGAATTAATTATGATATTATAAATGAGAATTGCTTGTGTCAGTGATTTCTGGATCTATTCCTGGTTTGTGTTGATATCTCCTTGTGGCAATATACTGACATGTGTAGGTCTGTAAAAAATATTCTGTAATGGCTCTGACGAGTTGCACCAGCCTGGGATGAGTCACCCATAATATGAGATGGCATTCCATCACCAGCAGCAGGGGTGCCTTTAAAAATAGCAAGCCTGCAAAGTCGCAAGCAGAATTCTATTTTGTACAGTAACGGCCAGCAGTCCTTTTAAGGATCACAAACTACATTAAAGAGCCATTTAAAATGCAAACGAATTTATATCTGACTTGGTGCCAGTGCTATATTGGTGTGAGAAGTGGGATGAGGATAAGACCTACTGTCGAATTTAGAAAAGAGCAGAGTACCACGGGGATCTACTGGACCCGCTTTGCTCTTCTGAGAAGCAGATAGGGTGCCACTTGTAGCGTCAGTAAGGGGAGGATTGGAGGAAGTGACTGCTGATGTGTGCCTGGGGTAGGGAGTGTTCAATGTGATGGGCTGGCAGGCATCCAGGGGTGGTCCAGCTTTTTATGTGAGAATGTCAGGCTGGGATCTGGCCTCACAAAACCCTAAAAACGTGATAATCGTTCAAATAAAAGAATCAAAAACCGCAGATGGTGCCCAAGAGGGTACTCTGTGGTTAGAAATGTTTAGTGATTAACCAACACCACATATGGAAATACATAATACCGCCATTACAAAGCTACACATATAATAAAGATACAGACTGTCAATTTTTTTTTTTATATCGTTCTTATTATTTTAGTAAAAAAAAAAAAACAAAGACCTCCAAGACAAGAGATTGTGTAGCAGTGCAGTAGAAAAAAAAGGAAAAGATTCTGTTTTATTTCCCTCGTGGTTTTTTGAATGCATGTATTTGAACTAGAATTTCTGACAAGTCTTATCAAAGGAAAGAAAAAAAAAACTCAGCAGGTCAGCAAAAAGTGTAATTAAATCGAGAAGTTTCACATCCAGTTCCAGAGAGTGGCAAAGGATGTTGTCATTCCCTGAAGTTTAGGCACCCATGGAGAGCACAATAACAGATTTGCCATTGCTTTAATGATTACCGCCGTTTCCCTCAATACGGATGGCAAAGGATTGTCTCCTACCGCTGAGCTCCTGCATTCTAACGACATCAGCCTAACAATTAGGAGAGGCCACAGTTTCTGTGGATAGGACATGCCAATCATAGGCTGTTTGCT
>JANRMT010062824.1:2137430-2158718 GCA_026402145.1 Polypterus bichir lapradei | reverse complement strand
TTTGCTAAAATATATATATATATATATATATATATATATATATATATATATATATTTCCTAAAAATGAAATATGATTCTAAGAAAAATAAAACGATTTTATGAAATCAGAACACATTTTTCATTATTCCCCATCTTTGAGTCAAATGAAACTTTCTGATTTAGAAATAGCATGAATTACATGACAGTAAACATTACCTTATAATTACACTCTTAAATAATTGGTTTACCAATGTTTTCATTAACTAATTAATTTGTGCCAAAGCATAAGATTTTAACCACCCTGGATATAAATTTCCATCACCTGTGTGCCCTAGCAAATGGTATAAGGGTGGTTGTGATGCTCCAGTTGCCCACAGTCTTGGCATCCTTATGTTTTCTAGTACATTGTGTAGGTGCCAGGGTGGAAGGCCAGGCATCCTGATTGGGATAAAGAATGGATTCATACCCGCCCAGGAAGTCATAATGAATGGACAGAATGAATGAGCATGTCGGGAGAAGTTAATTCGCCCTAAACAATAGATGTCAGTGTTCCTCAGGGCTAAAACAGATTAAGACACCTGCAGGGTGGCATGGGAGTTGGTGTCTGGAAACGCAGCCCAGTTGGGGTCCTTGGGTGCCGCCAAAGGGCAATGTTGGGGATGTGTCATTGCCATGGTTTCCACACAACCCCAAAAATGTTCTGGACGACTTGGGCATGACACTGAAAGTAGTTTCCAAGTTGAATTTAAGAGAGAGCCCACGGCCTCATTTAATCGAGTCAGAGTCGGGAGGCAGTTGGCAGCGCTCTTTTAGAGGTGGATGGAAAATTGAGTATTAGTGTATTTTATTAATGCTCTGGAATGATAAATAATTTATTTGAAACTGGAATTGTGTTAGGCATTAATGTGTCTGTGGTTTGGGGCTCAGTGGCACCCTCTTGTGGTTACAATCGATAGCCATGAACGGAGATGGACTAGGACAAGAAAGACACAACCAACAAGTTACTGGTGCAAAAAGTGCAAACTACATTTATTAGATAGCAACTGTGATGGTGCGGGTCAGGACAACGCTAATGATTGCATCTCGAGAGACTCTTGAACCCACTACTGCCGATGACACACTCGTGGGATGAGCCAGCGGATGAGGACACTCACACAAAGCAAGGGGTTGTTGCAAAAGTGTTTCAGTGCTTTTGATGGAAACAATCAAAAATCAAAACAGTGTTCAATAAATGCAGTGCTTGAATAGTCAATAAATAAATAATCCTTAAAAACAAAGTGAAAGTGAAGGTTAAAATCCTGCAAATATCCATTAAAACTAGGGTTAAAACCATAGGAAATCCACTGTTCCTTACAACTCATATGTCTCCATGCTGCCTTCTAAATGCCGACGTCTCCTCAGCTTACCCCATACAAGATCTGAGGAGATGCTCATCTGACTGGTCCAGTCAACCATCCTAGGATAGGACAACCTGTTAAGCCACACACGAGTCTCCACACCAGGCCGGCCCTTTTGGGAGACGCCATCAATCGGGTTGCACTTACTCCATGGCATTCATTCTACAGGAGTGCCCTTCCTTGAGTCTCAGGTTCCTCACCCTATGGCTCTGCTCCCGACCACTTGCCTCCCTTCAATCCCACATGGGCTCTCTGTCTCTCTCCTGTCTCTCTTCACATTTTTTTTCTTTTCAATCCTTTTTGCCTCCATCCTTTCCTTCTCCACTCGCTGGCCAGTCTATTTTCTTCCTTTCCATTTCTCATTCCAGCTCTTCCTTACATGCCTCCATCAGTGCAGCATTTCCATCGCACACTGCAGGAAGCTGATGAAGCAATCAAGATGGACCGCACTCTCACATGCAGTTACCTCACCAACCTCCTGCAGCTGCATGAGCATGCACACCCACAGAGATTGAGAAGGAGGAGGAGGAGCAGGTTGGGAGCATGCGCTGACAGCACGTTGCCACACCCACCACAATCTGAACCACCGGGATTGGGACCCAAGTGCAGTGGGTGACACCTCACCACTACACTGAAGAGTCTGAGGTTTTTTTTATGGTGGCTGGAGTGCCAATCCTGCCACCAGCCACGCAAGTTTTCCCTAAAGGTTGGAGGATCTGCTCGTAGGGCTAGATGCAGATTAATGTCATACCCAGGATGGTGGCTCTGAGGCTAGGGATCTGCACTGGTATTCAGAAAGGTTGCTGATTCAAATCCCGTAAACGCCAAATGCAAAAAAAAAAGTCACAGGAACTTACTAAAAACTCCCAAGCACATTTGATGAACCGCCAGGGTTTGTGGGTTGCTCCCACCTTTCTAGGGCTGAACGGCAGGTGGCCCCACCTCTTGGGAGACCACCTACAGAACACAGGAAACATAGCACAGGCATAGAGAATTGGGTTGATCAGCGAATTTCGCCAAATAGTTGTTCACAGTGAATTTGCTGCATTTGAGTTCGCCCTTGTTCGTCAAATTATTTACTGATAATCCGGCCGGTTAAGGAGAACGTTTTTCCCCAGTGCCCCATAATGCTTTGCGAGAGCTATAACAGCCCACATTGGATGAGACTGCCCCCCAGGTATATAACGGTGATTATTTGTGTTACAGACTTTGCGGAAATTAGTCAGTGGTAGAACATATACTGTAAGTAAATAATGCAGGTGCTCAAAATTGTATTTACAGCATAAATAACAAGTTGTCTCTGCTTCTCGCCAAATGTGCTGATCAATCTTCGACTTCCATATCAGCATAAGAGAAGGAAGCACGTGCCCTGTGCATGCATAGTTAGCCATGTGGGGATAAAAAATAAACCTTGAAGGAGCCTGATACACAAATGCAGGAGACTCTGTGAAATAATAATAACGTGTGTCATTAATCTGCATCTAGCCCTGCATGTAGGCCCTCTAACCTGCAGGCAGAATTGGCACTCCAGCTACCATAAAAAACCTCACACTATTCCACTCCATCTGAACTAGTGAGGTGCTGAAGTGTCACCCATTGCATGGCTGCACTTGGGTCCTAATCTGGGATTCTGTGTTGGTTTGACATGCTAAAACTCCAGCACTTCACTCCGAGATAATCAAACAAGGCATGAGCTGGGAGAACTTTGTGCATGTTCTGTGACGGTAGGGGATGAAATAGCAGGCTGCTTGCTGCTTGTCTTAATCGGCACATTTACAGGACAAAAGACGCTGACGGAGAGGTGCGAACGGATTTAAGGTGGGCTGGATTTACGAGAAAGGCTCTGGTAATTCTAGTGTTAAGCAACTCCTTTTTCCCTTTTGTGCTCCGACGGAGCTTCCTTCTTGTTGTGTGTGAAAATAAACCACCTTTTATTTTATAAAGATGCTGTGTTTGCAAGGCCCTTAACCTGAAAAAAAGTTGCTCCAGTATATAATGGCTGACCCTGTGCTCTAACCTCCAAAGGTTATGTGATAAAACAATTTCCCAACAGGGATTATCTCTTTAAGGGCTGAATATTTTTTCCAATAAACTCAGTTTTCTGAAAAGCAAACAAAGCAATGCTTTCACACATACATCCACACAAAATGTCTGTTGCTAAGTGCTGTGGCTTCTGTTGGTGCATATTTGGCATCTCTGATGGCAGTGTCTGCACAGAGGCACCTCGATGGTCAGCAGGAATGTACGGTGGGCCAGCTGCCTGGCTGTCATCGCACAGAAGGTGGGTGGCAGTTGCAGTGTGGCACAATATGGTTTGTACCTCCTGTCATCATAAGTGGTGGTCCTCCCAGGCGAGCATTGCTGTGGGTGCACCGGCTACACAAAAGCATTCAGGACAACCGGCTACACAAAAGCATTCAGCACAACGATCAGCTGGGGACCGATCAGATGACACCAGTACCTAACTTTTGTTTTCTGATATCCATCACTTGCATCAAACTCGGAGTCTGACAAGTCAGAGTCCTATTCCACGAAATTACGTAAAACGTCCATGCTTTGCACATTCGCTTTGGTCTCTCGCCAGATGTCGGTGCCATTTTAGAGGTTGTTTGCTCTTCGCTACTCATGCATGTGTTTGGAATCGAGGTCAAATCGACAAAACTATGTAACTTTCCTTCAAACCAAAACGTTGGACAGGCGAGTTCTGTTGCAGTTTACAGCTGAACCCTCAACCCATGAATTTTGACAAAAATCGACATCAGCCCTGAAAGAGTTAATAAAGTATATCAAATCAAACAACAAATAAATAACGATATCTGGGCTGTGTTTGATGGTAAATACCCATCTAGTGGGCATTTTGGAGAATTGTAGGAGTCTCTTTGTGCCGTGGAACTCCAAGTTCATAATAAGACCAGCTTGTCTGGCATGGTGTATCTCTGTCTGTGTTAATCTCTCCTTTCCCAGTGTGCACTGCAATATGTTAATCCCGGGAGATGACTATTAAAATACATGTATGCAAATCAAAATAAAGCTAACCTCCAAAATGGGGTGAACCAATGAGTAAAGTGAGTGGGCCCAAAACAGGTGTCCCATCCAGAGCTAGTTCTGCCATTGTCACTGAGGCAGCCTACGTATTCCTTGTAAACCAGGGATTAAAAAATAAATGCAGAAATGAGGCGCACGGTTAAAACAGAAATGATCAAAGCCTTTAAAGAGAAGACCACTTCATTTTGTATTTTGTTTTTATTTAATAAAAGTCATATTTGAGGTGATTTGACTGTCTTGATGGATCTGAATCAACGTTTTCAAAGCCATCCGCCAAATATGAGAAACAAAACAAAATCTTCTTATGTTATCCTATCGATTTTTTGGGGTGGCCGATTTAACCTGGATTATGGAATATTTCAGCAAATTTTCATAAACAAAGTAGAAGCAGTCAATTGCATGCAATCTGACAGTTACTTTTGAACATCCAATATCCAGTTACTAAGTGGCACAAAGAAAACATATCAGACTCTCACCCATTTTCCTTTCTTTTCGCTCCCTGTAATATGGCAAATACATTTATTTGCAGCATCAAAAGTCTTCCCTGAGGTGATTATAGCTGAAACATTTGTTGTACCTGAGTTCTGAACGTTATAAAAAATTCAGGAGAATAAAATAGAAATGTGCATGTCTAAGATTCAGGCCACTTACTCCCAGTGGTATTGTTTATGGCCATACACTCTGTAGAAAATGATTGTTTGGTACCAGAAGTCTAGTGCTATTACAGTGCTGCTCACTCTCGTGGTCTTAGAAAATCCTGTTTAACCATTGAAGCTCGACTCGAAACCGTACACCAGGACTGTTCATCTTCCTAGAGGACAACGGGTTGATATTAAGTATTCTGATTGTGAGACCTGTCCATTTTTTTTAAGGGACATGCTGGGAAATTTAACAACCAAAAGGGCTGTGACTTACAGGGTGTCACTCTGGCTTATCTCATAATAGTTTTATGACACTATGTGGTGCTTAATGTTTGAATTTTATGAGTCTTAACAAATCTACATAACTAACATTGTTATGGCAATGAAGTAAAGTAATACAGTTGGCCCACCTTATCCATAGGTTTGGCAGCAACGGTTTTGGTTCGAAAATATTAAGAAAAAATCCAAAATATCCACGAAAAATAGAGCATGTGAAATTCCCGTATGAAGCACAAGAAACAAAATGCTTAGACTGATGCTGCGGAATCGTGGCGCACGTTAAGCTCAGTCAACCCTCCGTCCTGCAGTATCAGCCACATGTGTTCACTTTGTGCGCTGTGACATGGGATCCAAAATAAATTTTGGAGTCGCTCCGTTTAATGACGTGAGTACTTGTTATGGAATCTGCAGGGGCCAGGCCTCAGTGAATTCATTTTTCCTGGTCCTGTTCCTACAGTCTGCAAACATTTTTTACCGTTCTGATATTTAATTCTATTACTCATTTCTAATCCTGTCCATCCTCGTCACACCCAATGCAAATCTTACCATCTTTAACTCTGCCACCTCCAGCTCTGTCTCTTGTTTTTTGGTCAATGCCACCATCTCCAACCCATATAACATAGCTGGTCTCACTACCATCCTGCAGACCTTCCCTTTTTTCACTCTTGCCGATACCCATCTGTTACAAATCACTCCTGAAACTCTTCTCCACTCACTCCACCCTGCCTGCACTCTCTTCCACACTGCCTTTTACTCTGTACTGTTGATCCCAAGTATTTAAACTCCTCCACCTTTGCCAACTCTACTCCCTGCATCCTCACCATTCCACTGACCTCTCTCTCATTCACACACATGTATTCTGTCTTGGTGGTCCTGCTGACCTTCATTCCTCCTCTCTAGAGCAGATCTCCACCGCTCCAGGATCTCCTCGACCTGCTCCCTACTCTCGCTACAGATCACAATGTCATCAGCAAACTCCACGGTGACTCCTGTCTAATCTCATCTGTCAACCTGTCCATCTCTTTGGCAAATAAGAAAGGGCTCAGAGCCGATCCCTGATGTAATCCCACCTCCACGTTGAATGCATCCATCACTCCTACCACAGACCTCACCACTATCACACATTACCCTCGTGGATATCCTGTACAACTCTTACATACTTCCTCATACAATACCACAACTCCTCTCAAGGCACCTTGTCATATGCTTTCTCCAGGTCCACAACGATGCAATTCAACTGAGATGCTGGGTATATTGGGAAAAAGATGCTAAAGATAAAGCTGCCAGGTCAGAGGAAAAGAGGAAGGTCTAAGAGAAGATTTATGGATGTGGTGAGAGAGGACATACAGGTGATGGGGGTGACAGAGCAAGATGCAAAGGACAAGAAGAGATGGAAACCGATGATCCGCTGTGGCAACCCCTAATGGGAGCAACCGAAAGAAGAATTGCTTTAGAGAGGCACAGGGGAACAGCGGGTAGTATGGTTGCCTCACAGCTCAGGTCACTATTTGGCCACAATAATCGGGCCAACATATTTTGTAGACACTTCCCTAAGTCTCAGGGACACTTAACCTCCCTTGCATTAGTCACTTGAGCTATAAAAACAGTACTAAAAGTGTTAGTCCCAAGTTACACTCAGGCACATCTCTCATAAGCATTAGACCTGAGGATTACTCGGACTCTAAATGTCCTAACAACATTAGTCCTGAGCGTTACTTGTGCAATGATTCAGATGCGTCTTGCATAAGCATTAGGCCTGAGTGTTACCTGGGCAATGGTACAGGAACAAATTACCCACCTGTAGGTATGACAAGTTATAATGGCATCTCACTAGACACGTTTTTCAGCAGACCAGGTGTTGCATGTTCTTCACAGTAATATGTTCAGTGGTGTTGAGGAGAAATGATAACGAAGTGAGTCGGTCTTCAACCAGTGAAATTGAAATGGACAGTGAAACAGAAAGTGATTCTGGTGAATCTGAACGTGACACTCGTGTTAGTCGTACATGTGCAGTGTGCTGCTCAGAAGCTGATAAGTCTGGAAAAAAATCTGCAAGGAGTCACACTACTATTGTCCCAACTGTGATGTTGGATTGTGTATTTTACTGTGCTTCAAGATATACCACACAAAAGACATATTTTGACAGTATATATGGTATTAGCATCATCATCATCATCATCATCATTATTACTATTATTGTAAGAGTCAATCTTAGAAAGCTAATGTTTAATGTTAAATTCATGTAGTGTTTGCTTACTTTCTGTATAATGCCAGATTCTCATAGTTACTAAGGATTGTGAAGGATGGCCGGCCATTTATCCCGGCCAATACCCCCAAGCTGCCAGGTGGAGCCCTCCTTGCAGCATGGAGGTCCCCAGAAGACCAGCAGGGCATCATGGACAATGGAGTTTTTATGCAAAACCCTGCTGGATGCCGTGGGGGCCACAGGAGGGAGCTGCAGGGAGGACCGAGGGCTTCTTCGTGCCCTGTGACCCGGAGGTTCGTCATAGGAAGAGCGAAGGACTTCCGGGTTGAAGAAAAGAACTTTTACCTGACCCGGAGGTGATTGAGGATCACATGGACTGGGGATTGAGAACACTTCCGGGTCAGGGATTATAAAAGGACTGTGGGAGCTCCCAGACGGCGAGCTGAGCTGGGTGGAAGGGTGGCAACGCATCTGGGAGCTGGAGGATTGTTTATTATTGGTTTATTGTGAGTTTAATGAGAATTGTGGTGGAGAGTGTGCTTTGTGCACTGTGGCAAGAAAATAAAGTCAACAATTGGACTTTTACCTGGTGTCTGGAGTCGTGGACAGGGGTTCAAGGGAGCGAGAGCGCCCCCATATCGTTCACAGGATATAGTATAGTCTTTGACTCTAAGTCAGGGGTGTCCAGCTCCGGTCCTGGTGGGCCGCAGTGCCTGCAGGTTTTCGTTTCAACCATCTTCTTAATCAATGAGCCGTTTTTGCTGCTGATGAACTTGTTTTGCCTTTAGTTTTAATTGAAGTGACTTGGACCCCTTAGTTGTTTCTTTTTCCTTAATGAGCAGCGAAAAAATAATGAGACACAAAACAAGCCACCACATGACCAGCTAACCTGAAAAATAAAGAAAGGTGAAGGTCTCAGTCATGTTGGTTTGCTCAGGTCACCAAAACATCTTGACGGTGGTCTTAGAAAAAACAGAATGAAAGCAGCAACAAGTCATGATATTCAATAACGGCTTTAATTAACAGCAAGAATCAGCTTCTCATTAAGGAAACGGTTGGAGTGAAATTGGGTGAAGTTTGATGTTCCAGTTTAGCTTGTCATCTGTTGGCTCGTTTTGTATCTCATTTCTGTTTGACTGCCATTTAATGAAGAAACAAATCAATTCAGAGGACTGAATCCTTAAAAACAGGGCTATTGAAATGAATGGAAAAGGAGTTAATTAGCAGTGAAAACTACTCACTGATTAGAAAAAGGGTTAGAATGAAAATCTGCAGCCACTGTGGCCCACCAGGAGCGGAGTCGGACACCCCTTGCTGTAAGTTAACATGAGATAGAACTTTCTTAGCTGTATCTGTAGAACAGAGTGTTAATTAAGGTAGTTAGGAAACAGTCTTACTGCTATCATGGACTTTTAGATATGTTGGCAAATAGCAGATGGCATACAGTTTTCTAACGTGCCTGAAGTACGGCCAAACTTAGGGAAATGAAACAAGGTTTATAAGCCTTAAACAGAACTTTTCTTTTCTTTGCTATATCAGTTTATTCTCTATTTTTGTGTGAACGTTTTTGCCTTGAAATTTTACTAAAACATTTAAAACGAAGATATCTGTATGCAGAATTACGCACTACACTTGACTCATCCTATGAAGCAAACTAAAAGCTGCAGAACTTTGGAAACTTTGGATAAACGCAGCTACAATTATTATTATTAGTAGTAGTATCATTATTATACTTTTTACACTTTTGAAATTTGTACTTTTAGCATTTTGCACGTTTTACAGTAGAAAGAAGAGATTTAATAAAAAATTTAATTTTTCAAGCCAACAAGAAGAACACTTTTTACACTAAGGAGGTGAAAAGACCACTGCACCATTGTAATCCACCCACATCTAGTCCAGTTTCTCCATTCCCATTGACGCCAATGCATTTTGTCAAGTTCGTCGAAATTTCTGAACATTTCTACATTTTTCGCCGACCTCGAGGCAAAACCAACTCGGCGAGGTTTGCTTATTCCTACTGAGCAGGTGCCGTAAGATGATGTTAAGCAGTTAGTGAGGACTAACTCCACTATGCAGCTGAAGGAGGGTTCACCGACAAAACCGCGACGGATAAATGAGCGCCGACAAACCCGCTAACTGGTTTTCGACAAATGTGCACCGACAAAGTCGCCACGACAAAATCGCAAGAGAGGCCAAGAGAGTGGGACGCCCTTGCTGCAATTCTTCCTACATATGCAGGGCGTGATCTTAAGGACTATCTGCGTGCCATGCTGATGGCATACCGCGTCTAATAATATTGACTTCTAAAATAAACATTATTATATATGCTTTAAACTAGTAATTCATATTTAATGAAACTTTTGCGATTTTGTCGGGGCAATTTTGTCGGCGCGTTTCAATCGGCGCTATTTTGTCGGCGCGCATATGTCTATCGCGCAAATGTCGGGTCACACTGAAGGAGCTGACATGGCTAGAAGTTAAGGTGTCTCTTGTTCTGTTGGGGTAATTTAATTGAAACGCTTCAAGTCTGTCTGTTTGTTGTTGTTGTGAAGTATATTTCTGTTGTAGTGGACTAAGCAAAAGTGTATTTACAATACTTGATTATTATTTTCCGATATAATACACTACCGTGGCTGTTCGTTTGTCTGCCCAGGATTTTAAATCACCTGTAGCTTGCAAACCATTTCACCTATTCACCTGAAATTTGATACACATATATTACGTGACGTCTACTATCTGCTTTCGGGGTGACGACTTTTATTACTCTTTTTATTTTTATTTTAGTTTATTGTAGAATCAACTCTCGGCAGCACGCAGCAGGGCGGCCGTGCAGCACATGCGTATGGGCGCATTTCTCATTTCCTACCATCTTCGCTAATCATTCTTGAGGCAGATTGAAGACTTAAGTACCAATTTAAGTGAAAAATTTAAGAAAACGTACTAAGTTATTGCAACACAAAAACTAACTTAATCAGTTTAACGTGAAAAGATGCCGACGAAAGAAGAGAAGCAGCAGGCCGCTAGGGTGGAGAAAAAAAGAGCTGCTCAGGAAGCAGCAAGCAAATCAACCTCTGAGCAAACAGAGACAGAGAAAGAGGATGAAAACTAGGAATGCTCACGTCAAGTGTATTCACTGCACGTTATCGTGCAGTAAGCCGTTACTGGTCATTTATCATGCATGTGCACCACAGCCCACCTAAGGTACCTGGTGCCACCCCATAATGAAAGAGGGCCGTCATGATTTGGTGTGATTTTTTTTTATGAAGCTGAGACGAAGCAAATTCAGCCATTCTCAGAACTGCTGCTCACTGGATGCTTTTTGTTTTCCACGCCATTCTTGGTAAACTCTAGAGGGGGTCAGCAGGTACAGAAATACTCAGACCAGGCCGTCCGGCACCAACAGTCACGCCACAGTCAAAATCAGTGAGATCACATTTTTTTTCCCCCATTCTGTTTGTGTTTGATGCGATCATGAACTGAAGCCCCTGGCCTGTATCTTGAGGATGGTACACACTGCACGGCTGCCAAATGGTTGGCTGATTGGATGATTGCAACGGATCAACAGGTCCACAGGTTCCTACTAATTTGCTCAGTGAGTGTAGTTATCCAAAATAAAAAAAAAGCAACTATTCATAAACGGACTGAGGCTTCTGAAGCTATTTTTATTAAGTTATGCATGTTACATCAAAAGCGTACATACCGTATAATGTGCTTGTGCTCCTCAGACCCAAGGGACTTTTTGAGTCTTTCTCTTTGTTAATGTCATCTTTTTTAAATATAACCTACTTTTTAGAAGCGCTTCAAAACTGCCAGAAAGATAAGTGGGTTGGATGTAACGGATCAATGTAAGGATTTAGGATCTCTATCGGAAAATGGAGTTAAATTTGATTTTAGTGAAATGACAGGAGTATCCCTCACTGTTTTGTATCACTGAATGAGAATCTGTCTGTACCCTTGAACACAAAATGTCGCTATTAAGTGCATTGCCATTAGTCCCTGTAGACCCTTAAACATCTCATAAATATCTAGACAAGTTTCCTTGTGCTGACCTTAGTGGAGTACTATTCTTCTTTCTGCCTTTAAATAAAAAGCAATTAGCCTTCTGTAAGATGGGGAACAGCTGGCACACTATAAATATAATTTATTCCTATTCAGTCATCTGCTACAACTCTCATTTTAATTGTTTTCATTATAACTTGTTACATTTTCAGATTAGAGTTGGGAATAATAATGATTTCATAGAAAAAAAAGGTTTTTGACATGATTTTAAAGATGACACGAAAGACAGCAAACTGTGTGTTTGTTTAAAAGAAGACTGATCGATGTAAACTGTGTACATTTGGAGTGCCGACCGGGCAAAACCCTGTTTAATATTAACAAAAGAAAAACTTCCAGCGAATACACACACTCGATGTAGGGTTGCCAGACGTCTCTTATATACGAGACATGTCCAATATTTGATCATTTTGTCCCCTGTCCTGTACTGACCTTTCAGGGGCACCCAGATGTCCTGTATTTAGTTCATTTTCAAATTGCGAATAAAAATATCTTTTTACCTTCTTACAGTACTTAGTTGTAACTTTATAAGTAATTATACTTTTTTTCTCAGATTCTCTTGATGAAAATAACCCAAATGTAATGAGGAAACAAGTGTTTGCTGCCTGTTTGCAACTCGTTCAGTTGCTGTGGTTGGCTCAGGACAGCGACACTCTTACTTACCGTTTTGCTCTCCAGCCGTGCTGCTGTGCAGTTCTGGATCAGCATTGCAACATGCAGTGTTGTTACTACTTGCCATGGCCTACTTTTTTTTCTAATTGCCTGTATTAAATAATAATAATAATATTTCTCTGTTGTCTGTATTAAATAAATATATTCAAGTGATTTCACTTATACAAATTTTATACTAGCTGTGTTAGCCCGTGCTGTAAAAAGCCCAGACACCTAGAAACAATTGAAATCGTCAGAAAAAAAATTGAAATGCAGAGGCAGCGGTTTCATTTTACGGAAGCGCGCGCCTCCATTGTCTATCAGTGGGTTTGTGAGTTTGTGTTCCGACTCATTAACTTGGGGCCGCTTTGCTGGGTCTTTGAGCTTCATTGCAGTAGCCTTGCACTTCTGGGTTGCCTCGCACTTCCGGGCCAGATGGACAGACAGACAGACACACACACACACACACCGAAAGTGGACAATAGATGTCATGTAGTATATGTGTACCAAATTTCAGGTCAATCGGTCAAACGGTTTGGAGCTACAGGCGATTTAAAGTTCTGGACAGACAAACGGACAGCCATGGTAGCGTATTCATGCCCCCACGGTAGCGTATACATGTCCCCTATATATATATATATATATATAGAGGGAGAGAGAGAGAGAGTAATATAGAGAGAGATTTTAAGAGTGACCCGTATTTCTAATTTTCTAATTTTCTAGGTCCAAATGAGAAGTCACTTTCCTTTCAGACTGACTTTCTGTTTCTTTTCTCATTTTCAATTTCTTTCTCGTCTTAATCCATTCTTCTTTTATTTTTTTCTCTCTTTTACACTGGATGGACCGTAAAGGGCGGGGCATCTTTGGCTCCGCTGCCCTCGAGGGGCGGGTTCTCGAGGCTCTGAGGGGAAAGGAGATAAGACTGTTAGGGACAAACCGTTCTGTCAACAGTTGCGCAGAGCAACAGAGCAAGAATGCATTTGGATTGATAATGAAACGAAATTATAAATCATAAATTAGTTGTTTATCCCACAAGGGATGCACAAACCAGTGTGCCCGGAAAAATGGGGAGGGTTACGTCAGGAAGGGCATCCAGTGTGAAATTTTGCCAAATCAACATGTGGACAACAATACAAAAAGATGATCCGCTGTGGCAACCCCTAATGGGAGCAGCCGAAAGGACAAGAAGAAGATCTTCTTAGAAATTATTATTGATGTAATGCTTATGTTTATTTTTGTAATTACCTCATAAATTTCAACTGCTATATTTGATGCCGTCACAGAAGGACAGTCTGAAATTTATTTGTGGATAAAAATCAGAGAATTTTACTTTTTTCATTCATGAGTGATATTTTCCCGAACCCTGCTGCTTACATCAGAATTGTACTGAGCCTGTTGGCCAATAATGCTGCCCCCCAAAAATGTGCTCTCGGGACAGTCCACCCCCTCCGCCCACATCTAGCTACACCACTGCTCTGAAAAAACACAGTGCAGTCTTGGTCTCAGGTCACTGGATAGCGTCCACTGAATGAACTGTAAACGGCGGGGCATCTTTGACTCCTCTGCCCTTGAGGGGCGGGTTCTCGAGGCTCTAAAGGGAACGGAGATAAGAATGATAGCGACAGCCCCCCTCCCCCGCTCTGTTAGCAGTTGAACTTTTCGAGCAGAAACTGGGAGATGTGCTTAAAAAAATAATAATATATATATAAGGCGAAATGAAATGGAAGCCCAATAATCATGGCTGAGAGAACAAGAGGGTTAAAACCAAAAGTACACCTGAGACAAGAGTACAAAGATAAACTTTGAATACTTCACCGATTTGGTATCCGAAGCTTGGATAATGAGTTGCACCCACAGCCATCCTTTTATCCCGTTGAATCGATTATGTCACGCTCTTAGCAACGCGCACCTAACTATAGAAGAAATGCTGGAGGCCTTTGAGGATCTAAAATCATACCAAATCATCGTCGAGGAGTGGTACCACATACTTTAGGTAAGCCCGGAAGGTGATCCTCTGGTGCCCATGCATGACAAATGATAATAATCTAGTATTGTAAATATACTCCGGATCAACAACTAAGCAACAACAACTAAGCCTGTGTCACAGATTTGCGAATGGTGGGTTACATAAGTGATTAGCAGCGTTGCTTAATATGTTTTCATGTTTCCCAGTTTCTAAGTGAGCTTGTTTCACTAAGGGTGACCCCCCGATTGTGTTTCTTTCACCAAGGGGGCAGTTTGCATTTGTTGCTAGCGAGTCGTCAATGACTATAAAAAAGTAAAACAGGAGTACAGGACCATAACGGTTCAGAAACACTGGTGTAATAAAGATGATACGTGCCAAATGCATGTGAATTAGCCACGTGGAGCAGCGCCGATCAAAATAAACCTTAAAGTGTCCTTCAAAAGAAAGAAGATATATGAGATCCTGTGAAGTAATAATAATAGCAATAATAATAATAATAATAATAGTAATGAAAGATTTATTACTGTGGCTAGTTTTTATCAATTTCAAGAACATTATTACCCTGTTGTTTTTACAGCCATAAGTACAAATCGCCTCAATTTGGTTGATGCAGGACTGTACATGCCATGATTGTGAAGAAATTACTTCAACTTGACAATCACCAAACGTCTTATCTTTTAATGTGTCCTGTGAATGCTTTTTCATTTTCAACTGCTGGAAATCTATCACACTTCCTATCTGACCTCTTTGTGGATTATGGCTCTCTGTACTTCTCTGTGTCGTCTCTTTGGAGAAGGCTTGGAGATTTTCCTTTTTCTTTTTATCAAAATGGATTAATTTTATTAGACTCCATGGCGGCCAAAATTCTTTCAGTCGCAAGATGAAAAATTCCCAAACCTTGTTAAGATTTCATATGGCCATCGGCCGTAAGTACGAATCGCCTCGACTCGGTCGGCGCCCAACTGTGTGATTGTGAAGAAGCAACTTCACCTTTAAAAATGCCAGACTTATCTTTTAATATGTCTTTCACATGCTTTTTTTTTCATGTTTACCTGCTGGCAATCTATCACACTTCCTATCTGACCTATCTGCAGATTATGGCTCTCCATACTTCTCTGGGTCATCTCTTCAGAGAAGACTTGGAGTTTTCCTTTTTCTTTTTATCAAAAGGGATTCATTTTATTAAGTTCCATGGCAGCCAAAATTCTTTCAGTCACAAGATGAAAATTCCCAAACCTTGTTAACATGACACAGTAGCACCTCTAACTTTATGATTTAAGTCACTTAGAATGGTCTGCAGGCAGCAAAAATAAATCTTCATTTAAATCGCTCCAATTACAGAATGGAGGAGGACATCCATGGGCATATGGATGTTAAATGATAATTTGCTTGTTTGATTATTTAGATTTTTCTTCCCCTCTTCATTCAAGTTCATGGTGGGCTGTGTGGACAGAAATGTTTTCCTTTCAGTCGTATATCTGTTCTAAGCTGTATTTTATATACAGTAGATGTTTTCATGTCTTATTAGGTTTACCTTGCATTGGTAAGGGCAAGTGGACTGTAATATTTTTCAGCTAAGGAGGACTGACATTTCAGTTTTATTCACTAATCATCGGACCACCGAGTAGTGACGTGTTGTGCGTTGATTGGCACACGCAGCTATAAATTCTACTGTATTCTGTACAGTCGTGGCAAAAAGTTTTGAGAATGACGCAAGTATTGGTTTTCGCAAAGTTTGCTGCTTCAAGTCAGTCAAGATGGGGAGCAGGCACTGGTAACAGCATGTTGCTGCACCCACCACACGACGAAACAGCTCAGGATCCTGGTTGGCAACCCCCCAGGGCAGACACGTGGTCCACAGTCCCACCGTCTGGAAATGAGCTTCATTCTGCCACAACCAGGTGTTACGTGGGTGACCCCTTGGCCTGGTCCAGCAACTTGGGTCCGCAACAATGGGGATCCTGCGAGCTGGATCACCCTCGGGGAATCATGCCACATGGCCGTAGTGCCGTAACTGACGCTCCCAACTCACAATTCAGGTAATGTGCCTCATTCGGGACTCCATGAGCAACACAAAGTCAAACCAGCAGTACCCAAGAGTTAGCGTAGCTAGAGTTCGTGGCGCTCAGGATGGAGAGCTGCTTCAATTTGCCGTCCTCCAACATATCTGAATATGTTAACCTATTTAAATAGAAAATTAAAATGACGTAGAAAGAAAAATTAAAATACATTTTGCATAGATTTATTCACATATAGAGGAACAGCAATAATTTTTCACATATAATTATTTATAAGCATCAACTAGACAAGAATATAGTATAGATGCACTGATAAGCCGTGTTCTAATTATTAGTTTATGCTGCGAAAACCAGAACTAGTGTAGTGTACAAGTGATAGGTGGGGATGTTTTCTGCGCAGAGCAAGAACCCATTCGGATTGAAAACGAAACACAATTATAAATTAGCTGTTTATCTTCCTAGAAATTATTATCGGTGTATTGTTTATGTTTATTTTTGTTATTGCCTCCTAAATTTCAACTGCTGTGTCTGATGCACAGTCTGAAAATTATTTTTGAAACATTTGTGGATAAAAATCAGAGAATTTTACTTTTTTCATTCAGGAGTGATATTTTTCCGAACCCTGCTGCTTACACACGAATTGTACTGAGCCTTTTGGGCAATAATGCCACCTCCAAAAAATGTGCCGCCTGGGGCGGACCGCCCTCTCCACCCACCCCTAGCTACGCCACTGCTCCGGAGTCCAGTCTTCATCTCAGGTCACTGGATAGTGTCCAGATATCGGGAGCGCCACACACCCTTTTCCAGCGCCCTCATGACCCCCCATGCTTTCCCAATCCATCTACTGACTTCATAGGAAGAGTCACCAGAGACATGAATGTCACTGCCAAAGTAAATAAACCTCTCAATGCGGACGACACTCTCTCTGCTGTGCTTCAGTGTTTTTGAATCTTTTTGTCAGATGTTTCTATGGTATACTGAAGTAGAACTGCAAGCATTTTATACATTTCAAAGGTCAATATTTGCAGTGTTGGCCCTTCTTTCTTTTTCAAGACCTCTGCAATTCACCCTGGCATGCTGGCAATCAACTTCTGGACCAAATCCTGACTGATGGCAGCCCACAATGCTTGGAGTTGGTCAGAATTGGTGGGTTTTTTGTTTGTACACCCAACTCTTGAGGATTGACCACAAGTTCTCAATGGGGGGTTTCCTAGCCATGGATGTTTTGTTCTCCGAGTCACTTAATTATCACATTTGCTTTATGGCTCGGTGCCCCATCATCGGCATGGCGCCGCCAGCTGCATGCTCTTACACTCTTAACTGCGAGCTGTCTCTCTATTAAACAGTAAAGAAACACAGCTGCCATTTTCAAACTCCTTCTTAAACTGCATTTCAATGAGAAACAAAGACACTCTTACCCGTCCCCTTTCTGTTTTCACCTCAGGGCTGGGATGGGATGGGGTCACGGTGCCTTACCTTGATGGGAGGCTAGCCCTTCAGAGGCACAAGAAGGAAAGCGAGGATCTTCCTGCCTCAACAAGTAGATGCCAGTGCAGAATTGGGTTTGCTGGTGTCCCGGCAGGGCTGATCTGAGGAACAATGCCCAGCCTGGAGGCCATTGTGATGGAATGACAGGGGTAGACAAACTGTTTTGACTTCATATTGTCCCGATATGTTAGGTGGCAGAATCCCTGGGCAGCACTACCAGTATGGACACCCACAAGGCATATTGGGAACTCTAGTCCAATGAGACTGCCTTGTTTGGTTCTGGGGGGGGGGTGCCAGGGGTGTGCTGCAGGGATCCCTATTTTGTGGGGCTTCCATGTACAGTAGAACCTTTGGTCATGAACATTTACGAACACGTACAAATCGGGTTACGATCAAAAAGTTTGCCAAAATTTTGCATCTGTTCGCAACCACACACTCTGGTGGCGAACAAAAAAACTGGCAGCCAGTTTCCTTTCTGGTTCGTACGCGCCAATGATTTCCCATTCTCCATTTCCCATTTTCTTTTGTTTGCGTGTACAGGGCCTAACAAAGACGACGCACGTCAAAACTGTAACCTCCTCTCCACCCAGCTTCCTCCTCGCTTCCTTCATGCCAGAACTTGACTCATGCAAGGTTAGTTTTCTTGGTTGTTTAGGGTTAGTTTTTGTATAAATTAAGGATTTTTCAAATCTTTAATTTTTTCCCTGTGCTTAAAACTCAACAAAAAGTGTTTACAGCGAGCGGTTCGTAAGGGTCTTGTACGAACAGTTCATAAGGGTCTAGCACAAACTTGGTCTAGCACGAACTCTTGCAATGTTAGTTTTCCCTGTTGTTCAAGGTTTTCTCAGTGTTATTCAATGTTTTTACATTAATTTACTATTACACTGTGCATTCTATGGTATAATTAACTATTTCTGTGCTTAAAAATCTTTAAAAAAATATATATTTACATACAATCTTATGGGGAAATTGTTCGAATCCAGACTTTTGGAATGAATTATGGTCGTGACCAGAGATACCACTGTAATTAGAACAATTTGGACGAGAACAGGCCATTCAGCCCAACAGAGCTCGCCAGTCCTGTCCAATTAATTCTTCTAAAATAACATCAAGTCGAGTTTTGAAGGTCTCTAAAGTCCTCCTGTCTACCACACTACTTGGTCACTTATTCCAAGTGTTTGTGGTTCTCTGTGAGAAGAAAACCTTCCTAATGTTTGTGTGAAATTTACCCTTAACAAGTTTCCAACGGTGTCCCCGTATTCTTGATGACCTCATTTTAAAGTCACCGTCTCGATTCACTGGACTAATTCCCTTCATAATTTTAAACATTTCAGGCAGGTCTCCCCTTAAACTTTTTCTGCTTAAAATGAACAGCCTCAACTCATTTAATCTTTCCTCATAACTCATCCCCTGTAGCCCTGGACTCAGCCTAGTCGCTCTTCTCTGGACCTTCTCTTATTCCAAAATAAGATTAAGTTGAATTTTGAGGGTCCCTAAAGTCTTACTGTCTACCACACTACCTTAGTCATTTATTCTATATGTTTGTGGTTCTCTGTGTGAAGAAAAAACTGTGACATTTACCATTAACAAGTTTTCAACTGTGTCCCCATTTTAAAGTCACCGTCTCAATCCACTGCACTAATTCCCTTCATAATTTTAAACACCTCATTCATTAATCTCCTTTTGCTTAAAAGAAGACCTAAAGTATTTCCTACAGGCCATATACAGGTAGTCTGACCTACGACTTACGAACGGGGCCGCAGCTGCGACACATGCGCCTCAGTAACTGCCGCTCCGTCATCTTCGGCCTCGGGACGCTGCAAGCGGTGGCTGGACGGAGGCTGGAGGGGGGAGATTCCGCTGCCCGTGCAGTGTAGTGTCCCTCGGGCAGCTCCCGGTGGCAAGCGGTTTCACTGCCCGCCCACCACACACGGCTGCCCCGTTCGTTCTCGGTGGGCGGCTGGTAATGCTGCAAGTGGTGACATGGTTGTGGCTGAACGGAGGCCATTGAGGGTGAACGGGGCGGCAGGGGATAGCATTGTAGTGTGCCTCGGATGGCTGCCTGTTGAATGGGGGCGGTGGTGGGCGATTCACTACCCGCCTTTGGCCGCACCCTGTTTGTTCTCGGTGAGCGGACGCTGCAGGCAGCATACTGTATCCAAGTGGAGGAGGCTGTGAGGTGGGCTGGTGATGAACCGCCCCCATTCATTCTTAATAGCAAGCCTGCTTGTACTGTTATGCACATAGCAGGAAGTTGTCTCTTGTCAGTACATCAGACGTGTTGACGACGGGTGCCTTCCTGCTGTGATAGCGTGTACGGTGCTGTGTAGAAGAGCTCATCTTAACGTTTTGTCTTCACCCTTCAAAAATGTTTCTGAAATACAAATCTGATGCCACTGTTGGTGATATAGTAAAGAAGTGAAAGACCATCACCATAGAAAATAAAGTCGAAATAATAAAAAGGTCAGAGAGAGGTGTAACTCCATCATTCATTGGCAGAGCACTTGGTTACAGTCGGTCAACAACAGCATTTATTAGAATAATGTACAGTGGGTATGGAAAGTATTCAGACCCGCTTCAATTTTTCACTCTTTTTTATATTGCAGCCATTTGCTAAAATCATTGAAATTAATTTTTCTCCTCATTAATGTACACACAGCACCCCATATTGACAGACAAAAAAAAGAATTTTTGAAATTGTTGCAGATTTATTAAAAAAGAAAAACTGAAATATCACATGGTCCTAAGTATTCAGACCCTTTGCTGTGACACTCATATATTTATATTTGTGTGGAGTTTACATGTTCATCCTTGAGATCCCCTTCATTTGAGTCCAGCTGTGTTTGATTATACTGATTGGACTTGATTAGGAAAGCCACACACCTGTCTATATAAGACCTTACAGCTCACAATGCATGTCAGAGCAAATGAGAATCATGAGGTCAAAGGAACTGCCTGAAGAGCTCAGAGACAGAATTGTGGCAAGGCACAGATCTGGCCAAGGTTACAAAAAAATTTCTGCTGCACTTAAGGTTCCCAAGAGCACAGTGGCCTCCATAATCCTTAAATGGAAGACGTTTGGGACGACCAGAACCCTTCCTAGAGCTGGCCGTCCGGCCAAGCTGAGCTACCGGGGGAGAAGAGCCTTGGTGAGAGAGGTAAAGAAGAACCCAAAGATCACTTTGGCTGAGCTCCAGAGATGCAGTCAGGAGATGGGAGAAAGTTGTAGAAAGTCAACCATCACTGCAGCCCTCCACCAGTCAGGGCTTTATGGCAGAGTGGCCTGTCGGAAGTCTCTCCTCAGTGCAAGACACATGACAGCCCGCATGGAGTTTGCTAAAAGACACCTGAAGATTCTCTGGTCTGATGAGACCAAGATAGAACTTTTTGGCCTTAATTCTAAGCGGTATGTGTGGAGACAACCAGGCACTGCTCATCACTTGTTCAATACAGTCCCCACAGTGAAGAATGGCGGTGGCAGCATCATGCTGCGGGGGTGTTTTTCTGCTGCAGGGACAGGACGACTGGTTGCAATCGAGGGAAAGATGAATGCGGCCAAGT
>JANRMT010062824.1:2104355-2137420 GCA_026402145.1 Polypterus bichir lapradei | reverse complement strand
TACTGAGCAAAGGGTCTGAATACTTAGGACCATGTGATATTTCAGTTTTTCTTTTTTAATAAATCTGCAACAATTTCAAAAATTCTTTTTTTTGTCTGTCAATATGGGGTGCTGTGTGTACATTAATGAGGAAAAAAATTAATTTCAATGATTTTAGCAAATGGCTGCAATATAACAAAGAGTGAAAAATTGAAGGGGGTCTGAATACTTTCTGTATCCACTGTATCTGTTCCGACTTACATACAAGTTCAACTTAAGTACAAACCTACAGTCCCTATCTCGTACGTAACCCGGGGACTGTCTGTCCTAAAATATATTGTGCTTGTGCAAACCTTGTTAAGAAACCTTTGTAAAGGAAATTATTTGGAGTAAGTCCTTTTATTTAAAACCAGATCTTTTATCTGTGAGATTGTGTCTGGGGATTGAGGGTGCTGCAACTGTCCCTGGTGGGTCACAATGTGTAATTTTTTCCAGGTTATCTATCTATCTATCTATCTATCTATCTATCTATCTATCTATCTATCTATCTATCTATCCATCTATCTATTTCTTTCTCTTTCTTTCTTTCTTTCTTTCTTTCTTTCTTTCTTTCTTTCTTTCTTTCAGAATTGGACCAATGTGGATGTATGGAGGATTTGGCCTCCTCCTGGGCTGTTTAGTGTCCTGTGCTGCCGGGAAGGGCTTTGTCCCCTCATAATTCCGGCGTTGAGAACATCGCTTCTTTATTACCACAGATACGGTACACTTTTGTTTTCCTTCTAGTTACTCTTTTCTCCCTTATGATGTCATAGGGGGGTGGGGGTGGTCAATGCCAGTTCCGGCAACATCGCATTCAGATGGTCTTAGACCTCTTAATTTTAAACCACTGCTCAACCTTTTCTTTGGGATTTTTAACTTTTTTTTTTCTAATTAATAATCATGTCTTATTATTTGGACCCTGAACTTTGATAGATATTTTTTTTTCTTCTTACAAGCAGCAGAAAAACAACCCACGTCGGAAACCAGATTTATACTTAAGAATGCTTAAAAATACAAGGCTTCCTAAATTAGTAATCATTTGAAAACAGCAAAACAATGAGCAATAAGAAAGTCAAGATCTCGTTGGTATAATTAAAGTTAATTACTGTATGCTGACAGATAATTAAACCGGAAGGCCGTAACAATATAGGTAAGCATACACCTGAAGCCACTTGTTACAATTGCGGGACTGAGCAGACCAAAATAGTAATTAATCTCTCTTCAATACAAACCTAGCTCTCAGATATTAAAAAAAAGTAATAATTTATATTTAAAAAAAAAAAAAAAGGTTTTAATACCTGTCCCCTCTTTAGCGCAAGCCAAGCTCAAAAATGTTATAATGAAATTATTCAGAATTGTATTTAAAACCAAAATACCTTTTCATTACCATTTTCCCCCAAAAAAAGCACAGAATAAAGAAATGGCAAGAATAAAAACATGGAAAGCAGCAATGGATTGAAACAAACCAAAGAGCTAAGCCAAGAGTGTACGTGTTCACCATCAACAAGGCAGAAGGATCCCTGACCACAAGTTCTTCAACGTGACAACATTAGAACAACTGTGATGAAGATGAGAACGGTTCATCCGCCCAACACATTCATCTCCAGTAGATTCTTTAAAATAACATCAAGTCAAAATCTGAAGCTCCCTAGAGTCCTGCTCTCCGCCACACTACTCTGTCTGTGGTTCTTTGCATCAAGAAAAACTTTCCGACCTTTGTGCAAAATCTCTCCATGTGATAGGCTGAGTTTAATTTGGTTAAACATTCTATCTACTGTGGTCGTCTGTGGGAATGACAGAATTGACAAAAATAAACTTTGGGACACCAATCCGGCCATCCCCATTTACTTTAAAGGAGAACAAAAACAAATACACTGTGACATTAAAACAGAACAGAATAACAGCCTCCAACTCACATGGAGTTGGCTGATTATAAAAGTTTCTCTCAGTTACAGAGGAGCTCCTTCTTAATGGTTGCTTGGTTGTGAAATGACGCCTTCTTCCGGACGGTGGTGCTTTTATGGCCCATCTTACAGACAGACCTCAGTATGTGCGTCTCGGGAACTGCAGGTCTGACATTGTGGTCAGCAACACAGGAGCGCCGCAGGGGACTGTACTTTCTCCGGTCCTTTTCAGCCAACATACATCGGACTTCCAATACAACTCGGAGTCCTGCCACGTGCAAAAGTTCGCTGACGACACTGCTATCGTGGGCTGCATCAGGAGTGGGCAGGAGGAGGAGTACAGGAAGCTAATCAAAGTCTTTGTTAAATGGTGCGACTCAAACCACCTACACCTGAACACCAGCAAAACCAAGGAGCCTGTGGTGGATTTTAGGAGGCCCAGGCCCCTCATGGACCCCGTGATCATCAGAGGTGACTGTGCATTGGGTGCAGACCTATAAATACCTGGGAGTGCAGCTGGATGATAAATTGGACTGGACTGCCAATACTGATGCTCTGTGTAAGAGAGGACAGAGCCGACTATACTTCCTTAGAAGGCTGGCGTCCTTCAACATCTGTAACAAGATGCTGCAGATGTTCTATCAGACGGTTGTGGCGAGCGCCCTCTTCTATGTGGTGGTGTGCTGGGCAGGCAGCATAAAGAAGAAAGGACGCCTCACGCCTGGACAAACTGGTGAGGAAGGCAGGCTCTATTGTAGGCACGGAGCTGAACAGTTTGACATCCGTGGCAGAGCGACGGGCGCTGAGCAGGCTCCTGTCAATCATGGAGAATCCACTGCATCCGCTGAACAGGATCATCTCCAGACAGAGGAGCAGCTTCAGCGACAGACTGCTGTCAACCATTCTGCTCCACTGACAGACTGAGACCCCACGCTATGCGACTCTTCAATTCCACCTGGGGGGGGGTAAACATTAACATTATTCAAAGTTATTGTCTGTTTTTACCTGCATGTTTATCCCTCTTTAATTTAATATTGTTTTTTATCAGTATGCTGCTGCTAGAGTATGTGGATTTCCCCTTGGGATTAATAAAGTATCTATCTATCTATCTATCTATCTATCTATCTATCTATCTATCTATCTATCTATCTAACTGGAAGGGGCGGAGTCAGTTGCCCTCAATGGGTGGTTTCTCAATACTGTGAAACAAAACGAGGACAACACCAGATGCCCCTCTCAGTCTAGGGTGAAGCTACTGTAAAAGTTGAATTTGAACCCTGGTCCAATGTGCACCAAGCTCAAATTATGCTTAAAAGGTGATGCTGTTATTTTATTATTCACTATGACAAGTGCATTTTTAGTTAATTTTTATATAAAGCTTAAAAGGAAAATGTTATATTTTAAGGTATAATCATTGTTCTATTGTTATGTGTTAAACGTTTCCTGTTGATGGAAAATTTAGGAAACATGGTTCAGAACACAAAGTGAACGTGTTTCCTTTTACATGAACTGTATTATTTCTCTTGGAAAGTCACGCACTCCCAAATCAACCTAGTGGACGGGGTTAATTGTAGTTATTCAAGGTATCAATGTTTGTCATGTCCCGTTAGCGACTGGGTGTAACCAATCATGTTAAAAGTTTTCTGATTATGTATTGAATTCCTTTTTGACTAGTGATCTAATCAATGAATTGTATAAATATTGTGCAGAAGACAACACTTGCTAAAAAAATATGCTATTGCCTCTTTCAAGATTGAGACAAAGAAAAATATTTGATGCTTTGTCCTGCCCGTGTTTCATTGCTTTAACCGGGGCATTCCAGTGGGGGGGTGTTTATTAAAATTTTTTTTCCACACTACATGCCTGGAAGGTACCTGGAGGGAGACCCTCTGATGCGGATGCGTGACACGATTTATAGAATTTTTTTTCCCACTTTATATGGTGTACCGTATAATCTCGCATTTAAGTTCTCCTGCATATAAGTCAGGGCTTGATTTTGCTGTATAATTTCTGGTATTTTATAATGCTGGTTGTATAAGTCGAATGTGGAAAACTCACACTATTGATCCAAGAGATAACGATATGCTAATGCCCACCTGAGATCGTAACCACAGAGCACACCGACTTTTTTTTTTCTATGTATTATGCCTATGTGACCACACGGTAATACCCGAACTATTCCAAAGCGATGTTTGCACTGTTTTGTGTTTTTTGTATCATACACCTTTATCGTAAGAGCATCCCTTATCTACGATGGAGCATTCAATCAGAAGAAAATATGAAGCTGGTTTTAAATTAAAAGTCGGTGAAGTAACGAAATAAATTCGTAACTGTGCTGTTGCAACAAAATTCGATGTGTCTGAAAAACTGGTGTGAGATTGGAGGAGGCAAGAAGATGCAAAAAAAATAAAATAACTCGTATATTTGAACGGGCGTATAAGTCGGGGTCTATGTGTTTGTGGTTCTCTGTGTGAAGAAAAAAATTCCTAATGTTTGTGCGAAATTTCCCCTTAACAAGTTTCCAACTGTGTCCCCATGTTCTTGATGAACTCGTTTAAAAGTCATCATCTCGATCCACTGGACTAATTCCCTTCATAATTTTAAACACTTCGATCAGGTCACCTCTTAATCTTCTTTTGCTTAAACTGTGAAGGTTCAGCTCTTTTAACTCTTTCAGGGCTGATGTTGACTTTTGTCAAAATCAGGGTAGAGGATGGTAATCCTTCTATATAAAAGCGGTCGGGATTGTCCTTCCGTCCCGTGAGTGCTACGCAGGCACGGAGTTTCACACACGCCCCGTCCATTTTGCAATGCACGATGGGATTTGTATTTTCGTTTTTCCAGGTAAAAGATGATTTTCTACTCCAGACTGTGCGAGTAGCACGGAGTTTCACACACGTCCCGTCCATTTTGCAATGCATGATGGGATTTGTAGTTTTGTTTTTCCAGGTAAAAGATGATTTTCTACTCCAGACTGTGCGATATCTTCTTCTTCTTTCTTACTATATAAAAGCGGTCGGGATTGTCCTTCCGTCCCTTGAGTGGAAAGCGTAGCGGTATTCCGCTTATCACAGACTTACTACTTGCCGCTTGCGGTACAAAGCGACATGATGTGAGCAGAGTTCTGGTGCTCCCATCGTTCCCTTGCTTTTGTGTGCGATGCGTTGGACAAAATAGACCAAATTATGTCTCTGGAAATAATTAATGTTGATGGAGTACAAATGCCTCACCGCGTAGTAAATATCAGGGGGGTTCAAAAGGGCGACCTCAATATAGAAAAAAACTTTAAATTTCATCACAAAAATAACAGAAACTACGAGTATTAAAGTAATACCGCTCAAATGCAATATTACCAAATTAATGAGTTTGTATACGATATCAAATTGATCTACATATTGAATTGCCTTAAGAAGTGGTCAACTTAAAAGTCGGTCGCCTTAAAAGGCGGGTCAGCCTAGTGGGCTATAAACTGTGACAAAACTCGCCCTTACGTTTTAGTTCAACTCTCTTGGTTGAAGGAAAGTTAGCTTTGTTGATTTGGTGGGCAGGAGTAGTGAAGAGCAAACAGCCTCTAAAATGGCATTGACATCTGGGAAGACTAAAGCAAATGTGCAAAGCAAAATACTCCATGGATGTTTTATGTATGATCGTTGAATTGGACTCTGACTTTTCGGACTCTGAGTTTGATGCAAGTGATCTGGAGATAGATATCGAAAATGAAAGTGAGGTACCAGCATCAGCCTATCGGTCCCCAGCTGATCGTGGTGCTGAATATGTTCGTTTAACTGATACGCCTACAGCAGCGTTCGCCTAGGACGACCATCACTTATGAAATGACAAGTGGTACAAACCATATTGCGTTACACTTCGACTGCCACCATTGCCACCTGCGGTGCGAAGACAAAGAGGTAGCCGGCCCGCCATGCATTCCCGTTGGCCATCGAGCCCCCCCTGCATAGCCACTGCTGCCAGGGATGACGAACAGGTGCCAAGTCTTGATTTATGTGTGAAACTAATGCATTGTGTTCTTTTCAGAAAACAGAGTTTTTTGGAAAAAATATTCAGCCCTCAAAGTGTTAATCTTTCCTCAGAACTCATCTCCTGTAGCCCTGAATCAGCCTAGTTGCTCTTCTCCGGACCTTTTCTGGTGCTGCTATGTCCTTTTTGTAGCCTGGAGACCCAAACTGCACACAGGACTCCAGATGAGGCCTCACCAGTGTGTTATAAATCTTGAGCAGAACCTCCTGTGTCTTGTACTCCATACGTCAAGGCGCTATATAACCTGACATTCTGTTTGCCTTCTTAATGGCTTCTGAACACTGTCTGGAAGTCAATAGTTTAGAGTCCACTATGATTCCTAAATCCTTCTCATAAGGTGTACTCTCCATTTTCTGACCGTCCATAGTGTATTCAAACCTTACAGTTTTACTTCCTATATGTAATACTTTACATTTACCAGTCGGAAAACTGTTGGGTCCTGTGCATTCATTCACATGGAGAGTACTTTGAAGGAGAGTAAAGTTTAAATGAGTAAAAATTATTCAAACAATTTTTCAATGCCTGATATTTTTGGGTACCTGCTTGTATATCATGTGGTGGCATTTATCACATTGAACTGGTAATCATATACTGGATTTAACAGTATATTCAGATACAGCCAGTTTCACTCATCATTTATTAGTGGTTAATGTACAGTTCTCCATTTTATTTACTTTAATTACATCAACTATTTTAATACATTCATTACTTGGTATTTTTAAAGGCACTATAAATAAAGTTCACATGTGTGTCCCTATCTGTAATCCCAAATAAATGCTCAGAAACAGCAGAATTGCACTGAATTGAAATCCACTTTCCTGAAACTCCAATTTAATTCCAATTCAGTTTCCTGTAGTTGTTGTTGAGTTCCATTTCCAATTTCATTTCCTTGTTTGAATTAAAATTATTGAGCTCATTCCTGAATTGACCCCAACCCTGCCGGAGTCTTAAAGTGTGTGAGGGTTATACAGTACACGGGGCATCACAGCCCTTAACAAGTTTCCATCTGTGTTGCTTTATATACTGAATACTGGATGTACATTGTCTTGCTTTTCATTTGTGCCGAATATCATCTTTCACAATAGCTGTTCAACAACATAAAACATTACAGCACCATGGGGTCCTCCCATTAGTCTTAATCAGTCATTTTCCAGTTGGCCTACTTCAGTAGTTGTCTCCATAGTCAAGTACAACTCTTTTGGGGGTCTTAGAGTTGTACGACAAAAGGAGCAAGCTGGCCTGTTTTTTCCCAATGGCATCTCGGCTTCCTGCTATTGTTAACACTCATTCCACTTTGACCTTCCTGTCATCTGTTCCCAATAGCTCTATTTTAGCTCCGCTGTCACTAGAAAGGGCTGCTTTCAAATCATAGTCTGTACACATATACAGCATATCTTCCTCTGTTTCAATTTCTATTGTTAGGGGTAATGGTAAGAGGTGATGCCTCACAATTTCTTGGACGTTTGTGTGGTACCTACTGTTTTATGTGTCATTATTCTTCTGCCTGATATGAATATTGGCGTTTAGGCATGTGCAAAATTCATTTTATTTAAATTATTTTTGAAAGTCATATTCAATTTCAGTATTATTTTGGTGAAGCCAGTACATTGCTGTTTCATTTTTTGCTAAAATCTTCTCACCCTCGGCCTTTGGTGTTTTCCCCACCGTGTCCATGTTGGTAATGGGCCTCTGCTTGCTACTGTGTGGTCATGCCTTGTGATGTCATAAAATCACTGTTGTCTAAGATGGCAGATTTCTAACATTCTTGGCATTAACCCTGACTATCTCTTGGGTTTGGAATTCTATATAAATGTGGTTAAGCCTCAGTGACTCTCGGGTTGCGCTCTATTGTTTAACAGCACTCAACAAATTATTCTACTGCCATCTAGTTGATAAAAAAAAAAGTACGCATTTTGCGACTTTATGGTAACTCATCAATATTCATGAGTGGGGTGGAGCCTACAACCTCTGCTGGCTACTGTGTTGTCATGCCTTATGATGTCATAAAATCACTGCTGTTTAAGATGGCAAATTTCTAACATGCTTGGCATTAACCCTGACTATCTCTTAGGTTTGGAATTCTATATAATTTAAGCCTGAATGACTCTCGGGTTATGCTCTATTGTTTGACAGCACTCAACAAATTATTTTACTGCCATCTAGTTGATAAAAAAAAGTATGCATTTTGCGACTTTATGGTAACTCATCAATATTCATGAGTGGGGTGGAGCCTACAACCTCTGCTGGCTACTGCATGGTCATGCCTTGTGATGTCATAAAAATACTGCTGTTTAAGATGGCAGATTTGTAACATGCTTGGCATTAATCCTGACTGCTTCTAGGGTTTGGAATTCTACGTAACTGTGTTTAAGCCTGAGTGACACTCGGGTTACACTTTAAAGTTTACATGTACAGAGTTAAGCCCAGACAGCACTCAACAAAACATTCTACTGCTATCTAGTTGATAAAAAAATATGTATTTTGCAACTCTATGGTAACTCATCAGTATTCATGAGTGGGGTGGAGCCTACAACCTCTGCTTGCTACTGTGTGGTCATGCCTTGTGATGTCATCACATCACTGCTGTTTAAGATGGCAGATTTCTAGCATGGTTGGCATTAACCTTGACTGTCTCTTTTATTTGGAATTCTATGTAAATGTGGTTAAGCCTGAGTGACTCTTGGGTTACGCTTTATTGTTTGCATGTCCAGAGTTAAGCCCAGACAGCTCTCAAGAAATTATTCTGATGCCATCTAGTTCAGGGGTTTTTAACGTCGGTTCTGGGGACCCCCTATGGCTGCATATTTTTGTTCCAATCAGGTCTGGTTTTAATTGGAATCCTGGGCTAGTTAAGTGAACTGTTATTGCACAGATTCTGTGTTTTGGGAACAATATAGAAATTGGAAAACTCAGTTTGGTAAAAAAAGAAAAAATTAAAATGTACTAAGCAGTTATATGGAAATAATGTATTTTTAAACAATATTTTCATCTTTATGTTCATTCTGTTTTTCCGGGTGTTCTAATTGTTTAATTAATCCATTGTTTTCTAATTAGCGGGTCTGACGATAAAATAGTTGCAGCCTTTCATGATTCAGTGTCGTTTGCCTGGGTGTCTGCTCTGCTCATTTTTAATTGTCATTATTAAGATACAATGAAGGGAGCAAACTGCACAGAGAAAGGGTAAAATACAATGAAAGCAACAAAAGAGAGTTAAGCATTTAAATCAATAGCAAAAATGGAAATATTTCTAAATGTCTTATAATAAATGTAAAAATCTTTCTTCTGTGCTTGCTTAATGTAGAATAAGAGAAGAGAAAAAAATACCAGCTAATTAATTGAGATTAGTGTTAGCAGTTGTCCCTGATTATGAATCTGGTTGAAGCAAAAACCTGAAGCCACAGTGTGCCCCCAGGACCGATATTGAGAACTCCTGATCTAGTTGATAAAAAAAAAAAAATGTATGCATTTTGCAACGCTATGGTAACTCATCAATATTCATGAGTGGGGTGGAGCCTACAACCGCCACTTGCTGCTGTGTGGTCATGCCTTGTGATGTCATAAAATCACTGCTGTTTAAGATGGCAGATATCTAACATGCTTGGCATTAACCCTGACTGTCTCTTGGGTTTGGAATTCTTTGTAAATGTGGTTAAGCCTGAGTGACTCTCAGGTTACGCTTTATTGTTTGCATGTGTAGAGTTAAGCCCATAAAACACTTAAGAAATTATTCTACTGCCATCTAGTTGATAAACAAAAATGACAGCATATATTTTCCAACTCTATAGTAACTCATCAATATTCACGAGAGGGGTGGAGCCTATAACCTCTGCTTGCTACTGTGTGGTCATGCCTTGTGATGTCATAAAATCATTGCTGTTTAAGATGGCAGATATCTAACATGCTTGGCATTAACCCTGACTGTCTCTTGGGTTTGGAATTCTACGTAAATGTGGTTAAGCCTGAGTGACTCTCAGGTTAGGCTTTATTGTTTGCATGTGTAGAGTTAAGCTCAGATAGCACTTTAAGAAATTATTCTACTGCCATTTAGTTGATAAAAGAATTGTATTTTTTGCAACTCTATGGTAACTCATCAATATTCGTTGGTGGGGTGGACCCTACAACTTCTGTTTGCTACTGTGTGGTCATGCCTTGTGATGTCATAAAATTACTGCTATTTAAGATGGCAGCTTTCTAACATCTTTGGCATTAACCCTGATTGTCTCTTGGGTTTGGAATTCTATGTAAATGTGGTTAAGCCTGAGTGACTCTCAGGTTAGGCTTTATTGTTTGCATGTGTAGAGTTAAGCTCAGACAGCACTCAAGAAATTATTCTGCTGCCATCTAGTTGTTAAAAAAAAAAAAGTTATGCATTTTGTGAGTCTATGGTAACTCATCAATATTCACGAGAGGGGTGGAGCCTACAACCAAAACACATAATGATGTTTAAATGAAAAAATGTAAAGGCAGTTTTAGAAGAAGCTGAAGCTAAACTATTAGTTGATTCAAGTGATTGTGATGACAATGAGAATTGGTTAGCAGACATTGACTCGGATAGTGAAAGTGATTCATATGACACTGTGCGACTATAATGATGGATCATTGTGACCCTAAAATAGGAGGGAACTTCGGAAGGAACAAACTTCTATAAGCATGTAGCATTTGTGGACACACCAAACTGGACCTGCTTTACCCATATGTTCATTCCTTTAAATGTAAACCTGTGCTGCAACTGGGCAGATCCGACCACATCTCACTGTCATCTACAAGCCTGTTATCTATTAGTAGGTGATCTCTCATTATTTAAGTCCAAAGGTCTTATCTATCTATCTGTCTATCTCGTATATAGTGCTGTTCATATCTATCTATCTATCATCACTAGAATTTGAAAAACTGGAGAAGTAGTGGAAGCAGGTACCGTTCCATCATTGGGGAATCATCTAGACAAGTAAGACACAGGGAAGGTTACACTAATCAGTATACAATCTGGTAAGATGGTCTGAATGATCTCCTCTGCTTTCTTGTGTCCTCATCTATATAATAAAAGCCAAGCGCGGTGTCCGTGTCTGTGTCCGCGTTCCTTTTGGCTGTTTAGCCGCCCCGTAGAAAAGCCCCAGTCCGTCCCCTCTCAGAATTCCTCCGTTCTTTCCCCTTTGCTTTTATTGTTCCTGTTCCTGAAAATCTTTTCAAAAGAAAAGTAAAGAAATGGACAGAGCGTCACATTAACGTCTTCTCCCCTCTGCCTATTAAATAATAAATGAAATGAAATAAAAAAAATCACGAAAGAAACAGAAACCACAACCTACCCTTACAGCGTCCACCGCACTTCTGGCGTTACAGCCAAACACGTGGTGTATGCAGGTTATGAGGTGTGACGCCAATTAACGCCCGTACTACAACAGATTATATTGTTGATATACTATTAACTATTTATAGGGATCAACTCTTTTGGGGAAGTTCATAACAAAAAAAAAAAATAATAAATTATAAATAACGTGCACTTGAGTATTTCGAGCCCTGCGTCTGAGTCGGATGGTTCCCCTGGTCACCAATTCGTGTGTTTCACTATGCCCACTATGCCTTTCTGTCTTCAGCTACCCATGTGCACTTGTACGAAGGAGACCTTACGGAACAATGCCGAAACGAAACGCAACTAAACCTGCTGCTGCGAGAGAGCACACATTACAGCGTGATCACGATGCAAAGAGGCAAAGGCGTGACAGTCGCTCGCAAGAAACGGACACTCAGCATTCACACAGATTAGCTCAACGACGCGTCTCTGCCGCACAACGAAAGGCAACTGAAACCCCTACAGAGAGAGCAGACAGATTACGCCGTGATTGCGAAAGACAGAGGCAAAAGCGTGCCAAAATCAAATGTGGTGCGATGAAGGACCCAGTTCACGACTGGCAGCCGCCTTCAACTGTGGTCATCTAACACGCAGTGTAGCGCGCGCGCCACGTTGCTAGTAATCTAATATTTCAGAAACTTATGGTAAAATCTGTCCATTGGTCAGGGGCTCATAAAATCCAAGTCTTTTTGAAGACAGACAGATCAGCCCTGTGTTTTCAGATTGTGTTCTGTGTCCCCAGCAGAAGAACTCCACAGACTCATCAATTTTATCATCGCTTTTGGCATACATTATTGAATTTTTACCTCTCTATTTTCTCTGACATGCCTGCAAATATAGGTTCTCTTTTACTGCTTTCCTGCGGCTCTTGTTTATCCTGATGGACTTACTGCTCTTCAAAAGCTGGATTTGTATCAAATACAATGACAAATGACAGCAGCTTCCCTGTAGCCTTTAGCTCTCAAATAGAAACTTTGTATTATATATTGTGACACAGTGCCTGGCTGGCAAGGAAGGAATTTCTGGAGTCAAAGAAGCCTGACCTTACCTGACAAGGGACGCAGATAAAAGGAGAAACTTACAATGATGACCATAGCACCCATCACAGTACCGGTGTGAACAGATATTGACCTCCTGTGAGCAGATGTGCTTACTTTAGTGTCCCAAAAGTGCTTAGTCCAAAGGTATCTTCAGTTCTGAGAGAAATACCTGACCATGGGAAAAATTTCAGTAATGGGAGTAGAAGTAACTCCCGGGTGAGCTTGAAGTTAGATAACAGGTAGAAGCAGACACTCATGTAGCAAGGAGAAAGTGAGGCTAAATGATGAGAGAAGGATCAAGAGATCACGAGGTGTGTAGGAGAGCCGTTCAATGTTTTGTGCAATATTTGGAATTCCTGTACAAAGGACAATAGCCATGATGATGACGATGACATCCAGCTACATTTGTTATTTGAAACATAATTAATGAACTTCTTTATTAAAAGTGGTAACAATGTGTTGTTAAATTAAGAAAGTTAGAAACAAAAGTTCTCTTAGTAGGTAGCAACTCTGTAACTTTAGGTGTATATAAGGTTATATAGGGTCATTATCGTCACCTATACAGAGGTGAAATTTGTACTTGAATGTGCTAATCACTACTCCCTGGAGCCATGATTAGTTGACTTGACTGACTACCTTACCACAACAGTTCGGTCTCCCTTACCTGACAGAAAAACATTACCTCAAGAAGTCTCTATTCCTTATATGAATAATCTTTGAACATATTTGTCATAGCAATACTCTTAACCCAACAGATACGAGTTTACCTAATCAGTCTAGAATTTAGTCGTATTCTTTAAAACGGATTTAACCTTGAATCGTTACATGCCCAACTTAGAAATATTTTAAAATTAAGGTGGTTTCGTAAAACATAGGAATCCTGAAAGTGTCATTTGTTCATTTAATTCAAGCAGAAGTGACTATTAAAATGATTTGTGGTTAGGCTGTTTAAATTGTTCACTTAGTACTTTACAGTTAATTCAAAATACAGCAGCAAGGATCGTAAGTAGAACCAAGAAATATGACCACATAACTCCAGCTCTAAAAACACATCATTTTCTTCCAGTTAATTTTTAAATATCCCCCCCTAAACCCACTATTCAGAAAGTATTAATGCCATTCTAAATCAAGAGATTTAATCTTGGAAGGGTGCAGGTTGTTGTTCCTGCCCTATTGCTTAATCCAAATCCAAATTAAAATCCAAAGGATTGTTGTCAGACTCTAAAAAATACATACAGTGTATACTGTATATCTGTATATATATATATATTATTATCAAGAGGGAGAATAACAACTGGGCCATCCCATTTAATTATACTAGATTGCACATGATGGTGTCATTTCCTTACTAAGTTTCAAAAGAAAAGAAAAGAAAAGAGGCTGAGTAGGCAAATTACAGCCATTCTTATGGTGGGACTTCTTATTCAGAATAGAGCTCCGTCCTGTGGTTAGCTCACTCCAACAATAGATGCCTGGGCTTTATGGTGCTTTGACCAGAAGGGGCAGAGTCAGTTGCCTTCACAGACCATCTTCTAGGAGCTGTGGAGGAAAAAGGAGATGAAATGGTTGGTGACGGTGCCCCCTCTTGTCCCAGGGTGGAATGACATACCTCTGATGGGCCTGAAAGGTGCGTCTTAGACGTACATGCTTTACAACAGAATGTGAATATATATCGTGTCACGCATGCGCGAGTAGGAGGCCGCGGACGGACCTGAAACCGCTTCGAAAGACGTTCGCCGGCAGGGAATGGCAGGGTACTAACCTTTCTGCTCTCTCTTCCAGGAAAAAAGACGCTCCGCCATCATAACCTGCCCGCAGTACGTCCACTTCCGCCCTTCTTCCGCCATCTTCCCTGACGTCAGCAATCCCGTCATCCCTCACGCTTCCTTCCCAGCATTCCTCCACTTCCGGCTCCTCCTCTATAAAATGGCCGCCGACGCCTTGGAAGGGCGTCGCGCATATGAACATTTATGTTTATACTTTTGACCTGTTTTGTAACAAAACTATAGATGATATATATAGTGTACACTAGGGGTCGCTGTTGCCCTGTTGAACCCACCAGACAGATGTCCAAGACACACATGTAAAAGCACAAGAAGATTTTAATTCTAATATTCTTCAAATATAGTGCACAAAGCACCGCACACTCCACAATTCTCAATTAATCAATAAGCAATAACAATAGCAATAATCACACAATCCTCCACTCCCAGCAGCTCTGTCCTCTACCACCCAACTCTGGCTCAATCTGCTGGGGTTTCCCACAATCCTTTATAGTCCATGACCTGGAAGTATTCCGTCTCCAGGTGAAACGCCATCTTCAGGTGCCCCAGAAGTACTGCGGGTTTCCGTCCTCGTGACTCCTACGTACTTCCGGGTTAACGTTGTGATAATATCCCCCTGGTTCTTGGTGAGGTCCCCCTGGCGGCACCCACGGCACCCTACAGGGTTGAAGAGCCGGACTCCATGTCCCATGCTGTCCTGCGGGAATCCGGGGAACCATTTCCATCCAGGGGAGCTGCCATCTAGCATCCCGGGGGATGCTGTGCCCAAAAAAGGCTCTTTTTTCCTGTTGAGGGACGTCCTGGCCAGACTGAAATGCCGGCTGTCCATATATATATATGTATATACACGAGGTGGGGCCCAAAAATAATGAGAATTAAAAAAAAAATCAAATATTTCTCAGAATATTTTCAAAATGTATTCACACTCAAAATATTTTCCCTGAGATGCGATACACTCATCCCACCACTTTTTCCATTATTCAAAACTGTTCTGAAACTCTTGCAAAGTGATGGCCTTCAGTGCCTCCGTCCTCTTGACCTCCTCTACATCCTGAAAACTCTTTCCTTTAAGGTCCCTCTTCATTCATGAAAATAAGAAAAAAATCACAGGATACAAGGTCCAGGGAGTGGTGGGGGCCAATGTCATTCCGTTTTTCGTGAGAAACTTCCGCACACTTGATGTTATGTGGGCCAGAGCTTTGTCTTGATCCAGAAGCCACTCACTGGATCGCCACAATTCAGGTTGTTATCCCTACACAGCATCACACAAGCAATCGCTTGAACACTTCAAGGATGCCACTTGTCCAAATGATGCAGAGGGCAGTACAGGCACCTAGCGGCAAACATTGGAACTAATGCCCCTCCAGCTGCCAGAAAAAAAATTTCATTAGTTTTGGGTCCCCCAGCGGGCATTTCTTGTGGTCGGTCTGCTGAGAAAAAAGAGAAAGAATAAGTGTACTCTGTAACCATGATAATAAACATTATTCAATGTTTTTACATTTAGTTTACTATTACGCTGTGCATTCTATGGTATAATTAACTATTTTTGTGTTTAAAAATCTTTAAAAAAAATATATTTACATACAGCTCATACGGTCTGGAAAGGATTAATTGTATTTACATACAATCCTATGTGAGAAATTACTTCGGGTCACAACCAAAGTTTTGGAACGAATTACGGTCGTGACCCGAGGTTTCACTGTATTGGCATTGTGTGCTCAGTAATATCTGGTGAAATGTATGGACAGCTGTTTTTGGAAATAAAATTCTTTTGCTTCATAGGCTTCTGTAATCCGAATATAAGTTTAATGTCACTGTGCTCTGTACAAAAATTATTTTATAAATCCACTCACATGTACAGACCAGATTTAGCACACAGAGCCTCTCAGCATTTAGAATAGGTAGGCAAGCATTAGAAAGGGACAACTACAAAAATGGGCATTGTACTATTTCTGTATGTTAGAGATGAAATTGAATCCTCTCCTTGCCTTGTTTGGAATGGCATGATTTACCAAAGTGGGTGCCTGCACGTGGAGAAAACAGTATAAACGACTTGGACAACAACAACATTTATTTCTATAGCACATTTTCATACAAATAATGTAGCTCAAAGTGCTTTACATGATGAAGAAAAGAGAAATAAAAGACAAAGTAAGAATTAAAATAAGACAACACTAATTAACATAGAATAAGAGTAAGGTCCGATGACCAGGGAGGACAGAAAAAACAAAATAAACTCCAGATGGCTGGAGAAAAAATAAAATCTTCACGGGGTCCGAGGCCACGGGATCGCCCAGCCTCTTCTAGGCAAACACCTCGAAGCCGACGGATGGATGGATGATATCGTCATCCATCCTGAAAATCCTTCCATCGCAGCGACGAAAATAGCAGACTGTATACATCGAGATCCCACCTTGATAAAAGTCATGCTATGGCTTCCTTCGTCTGTAATGCTGCGTAAATCATCATTAAAGAAAGCTAAGTTATTTTCTCTTATGTGATTTCTTACCGCCGTATCACTATGGGAGAGGTATCGCCTTTTAATATTATATCTATATATATTTTCGGGTTACTTAAAATGCAGCGATTACAAAAGAACTTATTCCAACTAGGGAGCTAGCGACCCCTAGAGGAAGTAGCTTCTGAATTATATGATTAGTTTGGCCACAACTGTACATTTATAGAGCACTTTTCTTGCTGCTCAAAGCACTTAGAAAGAGGGGGACCTCTTCATCCACCACCAATGTGTAGCAGCCACCTGGATGATGTGACAGCAGCCATACACATGAGCTGTTAGAAGGTGAAGTGGTGACATAGATAGCCAGTTAGAGATAGGGGATGATTATCTGGCAGAATGACTACGTGGTGGGCAATTTAGCCAGGACATCCAAATACACCCTACTTTTACGAGGGATCCTCAGGGACCTTTAATGACCACAGAGAGTCAGTCCCTCAGTTTTATGTCTCATCTGAAGGAACGTCAGATTATTTAAAAAGCAAGGAGTCCTGAATACCTTCTGGAGGTACTCATGTGATATTCATAACATGTGCGCATGCATGTGCCTACCAGGGGCATTACTTTCAGTGTCTTTGGCACCCTCAGGGTTTTAATCCAGCCTTGGATTCACCCTGGAGGCCTTCTGCTGAGAGCAAACCGCATGGTTATCTATCTGTTCAGTCACCTCCATTGACTCTTTGTGTGACTCGGAGGAAGCCACCCGAGCACAAGTTGTAAGAAAATAAAGCGTTAAAAAATTGCAACATAACTCAACTTGTAAATCTAAATTGCAATGACATCCCCTATAGAAAGGGGTTATGTAAAAAAGTTCAAAAATCATGTTTTGCTTTTTCATCCCTGTGTGAAGCCTTCAGTAGATTGATTCCCTATCTGTTTACCGAACCGCTTCAGTGAACTTGCAAAATTTCTTTCATTTTATTCTTATTTGTGAGTTGTCCCTTAATGTCTTCGTTTTCTGTTTTGACACTCAGTTTATAATTTTCACAGTCCAGCGCTGATCCATTCTTCATATTGCCTTTTCTGCTCATTACCATTTTTTACTCTCTCTTCTTACAACATAAAAGAAATTTTGATATCTTTCTCCGTCATTTTTTTTCTTATTTTGTTCTTTCTAGCAGAAGCTTTTTCATTTCTTTAATATTCTTTGGAATTCATATTTCATTTTTGCTGATTAAAGTTGGGCATTGATTTCTTTAAGGCACATGCAAGGACTCCATACTTCGACAGACAGAAATAGAATGCTAAATACGAGAACCTGCTTGGGTGTTTTGTTTAGAATTTGCACATTTTCAAGGTTACTTTAGTTATTTATTTTAATGCATCATTTTGTGATGCTGGTTCGCACCCCAAATTATTGTTCAAAAATGCTGCAATGTCCCTGTCAGTAATTCTATATACACTACTATATTCCTGCAGTTTCTATTTCACAGGCATGTTGGACTGTCAAGTTTATGACAGATCAATTACTGTGATGCCATATTGAGGCCGTCCTATCATTTCAGTGAGAGCCCAACCGCCGGCAGAGAAAATCCAGAATAAAGAGAATAAAAGGACTCATAAAGTTACAAAATAAAAAAAAAAACTTTAAAAAGATAATGTATACACTTTTCAAAAATAAAATTGCAATTTAATTGCATTTGAAAAAAATGAGATCTTTCAAGAAAAAAAAAGGTACATTTCTAAATGGATTGTGATTGGGTGCAAAAATGACAGGTTGTGGAGAGGGGATGAATAATTGGGATACCAGTCGGGTTGTCCGGTTTAATTAAAGGAAGTCCAACAAAACCGCACCTCTTATATCAGTGGTTCTCAAACTGTGAAGCGGGCCCCCCTAGGGGGGCGCAAAGTAACAAAAAGGGGGGCACGAAGATGTGAAAAAAAGAAAACAAGAATCAAAAATATGAAAAAATACATCTATTGAAACCAAAACACATTAACTTAAACTACATTCTGATACTAGAAAAATAAATATGGAGTTAGGTAAATGTCGATAAAAGTTAAGAAGTGTCACAGATGAGCGGGGGCACTGCCCGGCCGGGACGCCTGGATAGTCCCCGACGTGGACAATATTACTCCTCGGCCATGAGAGGGCAGCCGCCCGGGCCTATTTGGGACACTCGTGAGAGGACGTGGCCACCACCATGGGGCGCCCGGACATTGAGGGAATCCTGGATGGCAGCACTTCCGCCACACCTGGAAGTGCTGCCGGAAATAATTCCAAGAAGACCCGGAGTGCTTCCAGGTGCTTTCCTGAGACTTCCGCCACACCAGGAAGTGACGTCAAGGGGAGCACCTGGGGCTCATCCGGGTCAGGATAAAAGGGGCTGCCTCCTTCTAGTAGACGAGCCAGAGTTGGAAGGAAGGAGACGAAGCTTGTGAGAAGGAGGAAGGAGGTCAAACAGAAAGAGAGAAAGAAAGAGAGAAAGAAGAAGAGAAAGAAGAAGGAGAAAGAGGAAGAAAGGAAGAGAGTTGGTGAGAGAAGGCATTGTGGTGCTCAAAAATAAAATAAAGGAGTGTGCTTTGGACATCCTGGTGTCGGTCTGTCTGTGTTTGGGGGTACGTTTTCCACAATGGCGCCCAACGTGGGGCCTACCTCCTGCTAAAAGGGGGGGACCCCGTTTTCAAAAATAGTTTGTGGAGGCAACCCCGCACAGCAGACAAACGCGCAATTCCATCGCAACACGCAAGCCTGCGCCAACGCCTCTGGAAACGCTCACAGAGGACCTCGCCTAACGGACATCTGGTATTATGGGGAAGAACAAGGGCAGACGCGCCCTGAAGATAGCGACGCCTCTACCCGGCGTCGTCGTTGCGGATGCACGGGGCGGCGGGGCGGCAGAAGAGGCTGCCCAGCGACAGCGTATTCAAGAAGACGGGATTCGGGAGGTAAGTCTCGCATCGGATGGTGATACGTTTGGCAGGACTTACCCTGCGGTCCCCTGGTCTTGTTTTTTGGTAGGGGACTGCCCGAATCCGCGTCTGTGGCTGAAGCACGCCGACCCGTGGAGTGACAACGAAACAGCGGCGGGAGACGAAGAGGAGCCGCTGTCGTCTGCAAAATGGCTGCAGGGCGGAAGCTGCCCGAAAGACTCTTCCCTGAAGGCGTCCGCTCATAGGGTGGAGGGAGCGTCGACAAACCTTAAGTTCCTCCCCAAAACAAGTACGGGATTGGACGGTGTGTGTTGTGTACCCGCCGATGAGTACAAGAAGGCGGGACCAACGAACGTCAATCCTGGGACGCTCGAAGACCCAAGGGAGCATGCACAGGAGCTCCATGGCTCCCAGCCGGCGGGTGAGTACAAAAAAAATATGAATTCACCGCCGGCTGGATTAAGTGACTTGTTGTTGGCTGCACAGGAGTTAGAGAAAGTCTTTCGTCCTGTACAGCCTCTCTTACAGGTACTGCAGAACTTGACGGGTGTAATCAAGACGCTGGAGGAGACTGCGGACGCGCCCCTGAGAGCCGTACCGGGGTGGTTAACGCGGCGCGACGTGGGATTCTCCAGTCAGTCTGATGCTTCGGTACAGGTAATTGATACCGGTACCGAACATGATAATGGAATCCCTAGCGAAAAGAACCCGGATGTAACGGAAGGGATCCATGTAGCAAGGGTTCCGACAGTAGATCGGGGGACAAGTACTGAGACCGCAGTACAAGCGGAGACGGGGGGGGGGGGCGGTGCCGGCTTGTATGTGTCGGCACCCAGACCGCCCCATGCCAGGAAACTGCGGCGCTCGGAACCCGGTCGAGAGGTGTGCAAACAGCACGGGGTCCCTCTTTAATTCATAAGGGGATCCAAGCTGTTGCAGCACTCCAGAGTATCGGGAGGCCCCGGAGAAAAATGGAGGTGTCTCCCGACAGGGGGGAAAAAATGTCTGAGAGCTCGCGGGCGGTAAGAGAGCTCTCTCCGAGGCCATGGAGAGCTGCCCCAAGCCATGCTGAGCAGATACAGGCACAGGCATTCCCGTCCTGTTTTCAAGCCCGGAGAACACCAGAAAGGCAAGGGGTGCGCCGGTGTTACCAGTGTCATGGAGTTGGGCATTTGTGGAGACATTGTCCATATGCCCTGAGTAAAGATGCCATTAGGCGGCGTTGGGACAACGTCTCCGCACCTGTTTCTTGTTTTACAGGTCCAGACCGTGGCAGATGGTATGCCGGGACCCCGCCTTGGGAACCTTCTACCCCTCGCGGGACAGGCTGCTTTGCCGGATGGGCTTCAGCTGGTGAGGGGGCAGTGTCACAGATGAGCGGGGGCACTGCCCGGCCGGGACGCCTGGATAGTCCCCGACGTGGACAATATTATTACTCCTCGGCCATGAGAGGGCAGCCGCCCGAGCCTATTTGGGACACTCGTGAGAGGACGTGGCCACCACCAGGGGGCGCCCGGATAGTGAGGGAATCCTGGATGGCAGCACTTCCGCCACACCTGGAAGTGCTGCCGGAAATAATTCCAAGAAGACCCGGATTGCTTCCAGGTGCTTTCCTGAGACTTCCGCCACACCAGGAAGTGACGTCAAGGGGAGCACCTGGGGCTCATCCGGGCCATGATAAAAGGGGCCGCCTCCTTCTAGCAGACGAGCCAGAGTTGGAGGGAAGGAGACGAAGCTTGTGAGGAGGAGGAAGGAAGGAGGTCAAACAGAAAGAAAGAAAGAGAGAAAGAAAGAAAGAGAGAAAGAAGAAGAAGAAGAGAAAGAAGAAGGAGAAAGAGGAAGAAAGGAAGAGAGTTGGTGAGAGAAGGCATTGTGGTGCTCAAAAATAAAATAAAGGAGTGTGCTTTGGACATCCTGGTGTCGGTCTGTCTGTGTTTGGGGGTACGTTTTCCACAGTAGTTATAATAAAATATGCATCTATGATATATCGTTAATTAAAAAAGAACAAATTGGTATTAGTGGGCTTGTTTCAAAAAAACAATAGGAGGGCGCAATTAAAACTGTTATGAAAACTCAAGTCGCAAATACTTAAAGGTTGAGAAACGCTGTCTTATATACTGTCAGCAGCCCCCCTTGGGTAAATAACAAGAAAAAGTATTTGGCTCCTCACCATGCAAATCAGGGTTAATTACTGGCGCTCCATCCATTGGGTCACTCTGCACCTCCTTCCGGGCAGCCAGGCTTCTTATAGCGCACATACTGGCAGGGGCAGAGCTAAGTGGCCACACTGGGTGGTTTCTTGGTTCTTCTGGGAGAGAAGGAGAAGAGAATGTTAGTGCTGCACCCCGTCTCTCCCCGGCGGGCTATCACATACCGTGAGGAGATCCTGTGAAGTGCATGTGTGACAGTATACATTGGTTTATGTATATATTACGATAAAGGTGTATGAGGGTGTGAGATACGAAAAACACAAAACAGAGAAACGTCGCTTTGGAATAGTTCAGGTATTACCGTGTGGTCATGTAGGCACAATACATAGAAAAAAAAGGCTGTGTGCTCCGTGGTTACTCTCTCAGGTGGGCGTTAGTATATCATAATCTCTTGGACCAATAGCGTGAGTTTTCGACTTATACGAGTGACATTATAAAATACCAGAAATTATACAGTAAAATCAAACCCTGACTTATCCGTGAGTATATACAGTAAAAGTGAAATTTAGCAATGAATAAAGAAAAAAATTGCATGAAATGTGAGCTTAACTAACAAAGGTGCTCACAGAATATGTTATTTATTTATTTATTTTATTTTATTTTGTCTGTAATATTCCCTTGAGCTCAACATGTGAGGTTTGATTTTAAAACTGTCACTTTCATTCATCAAAGCTGAGAGGGCGGGCTCTAGCAAGTGTTGTTTTTTGATTGGTGAATCATCTGCTTAGTGAATTTATTTGCTTTACTTGACTTGGGAATCTGGTGGCTCATGCGCACACTCAAAAGTTGTGACTGTGCACATCGACTACAAACAGGGCTGCCAGATTTCCAGAATCACAGATCGAGACAGCCACCACCCCAAAAAAAAAGAGATGTTAAGGAACTAAGGAAGATAAAAAAATAGATCATTTAAATTAATTAATGAATGTATAATCTATGAGAAACGTACAACGATGTTAGCACATGGCGGACACAAAACCACGACTCAAACATTCAGATTCAGCTGATAGTTTCAAATTTTATTCATTAAAGGTGGCACGCCAGGCTGTCCACAAAAATTTAGCACGCCTCTTTAACTAGATATTCAATATAAAGATTGCATTAAGATTTTTTTTCCACGTACAATTTTTGTTCAATGAGGATTTTTAGAGGCAACGTGGGACTTGCGATTTATCTGTTCAGCTCGGGACAGTCCCGCTCAAATTGGGACGTCTGGTAACCCTGACTATGAGTGCGAGAAAAAGTTGTCCCAAATGATTATGCGAAGCGGCAACTTTAATTCAATAAACACAGAATCCATCATTAAGAGCCTGTATCTGACGTACGTGCTGTAAATGTGGCATTTGATGGCTGAAGGTTTAAGTCCGGTCCCCATTCAATATAAATTATGTTTATTTTGTTTTTCTTTTATATAGGACTTAATGTATTTACACTTCACTGTATTGTTTTAAATATTTGTGTTTTGTGCCATATATTTTTCATTTCTACTGTAAATAATGTAGTGATGGTGTCACATATTGTATACTAGCAAAATACCCGCGCTTCGCAGCGGCGAAGTACTGCCTTAAAATTTTTATTAAGAAGAAAATTAAACCTTTTTAAACTGAGGGAAAATATACCAATAATTATTTGTTAAGGATCTCTTTGTATGCCACGTTGTCAGTTCGGCCCTCCAGTTGTAATATGACCAAGCTGTAGCTGTGCGCTGAGCTTACTCTTGAGCATGCAACGTACAGTTGGCCATGTGAACAGTAATCTTGTTTCAAATGTCACAGTTTGGATTGCTGCTGTCATAATCGGTTTGAGTTTCATGGTTTGTTTCAATTACGACAGTATTTGTAGGACTTGTGTTGAAGAGACATTCGGCATCTGTCAAGCGTTGTAAGTATACAACCAGTTTCATTGATAACTTCACATCCAGCTTTTGAGAGTTTAAACATTTCTAAACATCAAAGTGTCCACTACTGAAATCGTCACCTGTGAAGCTAAGATGTTTAAGAGGCATTGGCGGTTGTCCAAAGGTGTAAAATATTTGGCCATTTCGGTACACTTAAGCATTTCACTCTTCTAGTGCTCCTGTGTAGTATAATTATCTCCTGTACCGTCATCAGTCCACACCTTGAACCTGTCCCAGTCATTCAATACATAAGACACAATGTTCCTCCGGATATCAAGAGTGAGCCTGATATGGTCGTGCAATATGTAACAAAGAGAATGGAAAAGGCAGGTGCCATCTCCGGCATGGAAACCACTCAGTAAGTGACAGTTCTTTGATCGATGGTGATCACCTCGATAGACATGTTAATGGGGGTACGGTTGGAATGATAAAGGAAATGGGTACCTGAACAATGTAAAGTAAGTCTAAAATACCTACACAATAACTATAATCGTAATAAATGAACAATAAAACAGCGGAGAAGCCGTGGATTAAATAAAAAGGCTGTAGTTATCAGCAGGGAGATGTGAATACCATGGCAAAGCAAGGAATGGAATGTAGAGACTGGAGCGACAGACGGCCTTATATAGGCAGGCAGCCAACAACATGGGAGGCGTTGGGATGGGGGACCCAACGCCGCCTCACACGGTGACCGAGCTGCAGGCTATGGACGTATATATACACGTAAGTAGGATTCAGTTAGCGTTGGGAACCCGCGTACCAAATTTCTTGAAGATGGGCCCATAAGTAACAAAGACCGTTGAAAAGTTCAATATGACGGCCGACAGTGGCATCATATCACCGAAATAAGTACCAAATTTCAGTCTTCTACCTACACGGGAAGTTGGAGAATTAGTGACATTGGAAAGTTCAATATGGCGGCTGACAGTGGCGTCACACCACCGAAATAAGTACGTACATTGGTTTCAGTTAGCGCAGGGAAGCCGCCTACCAAATTTCGTGAAGATGGGGCCATGAATAAGATAGTTCAACATGGCGGACATTGTTGACCGTTATCACCGTTACGCGTAGAATTTCAAAATGAAACCTGCTTAACTTTTGTAAGTAAGCTGTAAGGAATGAGCCTGACAAATTTCAGCCTTCTACCTACATGGGAAGTTGGAGAATTAGTGATGTTTGGAAAATTCAATAAGGCAGCTGACAGTGGCTTCATACCACCGAAATAAGTACGTACTTCGGTTTTGGTTAACGTAGGGAAGCCACCTACCAAATTTCTTGAAGATGGGGTCAGCCTTCTACCTACACGGGAAGTTGGAAAATTAGTGACGTTGGAAAGTTCAATATGGCGGCCGACAGTGGGGTCATACCATCGAAATAAGTACATACATCGGTTTCGGTTAGCGCAGGGAATCCGCCTACCAAATTTCGTGAAGATGGGGCCATAAATAAGAAAGTTCAACATGGCGGACGTTGTCGACCGTTATCGACCGTTATGACCATTACGTGTAGAATTTCGAAATGAAACCTGCTTAACTTTTGTAAGTAAGCTGTAAGGAATGAGCCTGCCAAATTTCAGCCTTCTGCCTACACGGGAAGTTGGAGAATTAGTGACGTTGGAAAGTTCAATATGGTGGCTGACAGTGGCGTCATACCACCGAAATAAGTATGTACATTGGTTTCAGTTAGCGCAGGGAAGCCGCCTACCAAATTTCGTGAAGATGGGGCCATGAATAAGAAAGTTCAACATGGCGGACATTGTTGACCGTTATGACCATTACGTGTAGAATTTCGAAATGAAACCTGCTTAACTGTTGTAAGTAAGCTGTAAGGAATGACCCTGCCAAATTTCAGCCTTCTACCTACATGGGAAGTTGGAGAATTAGTGATGTTTGGAAAATTCAATATGGCGGCCGACAGTGGCGTCATACCACCGAAATAAGTACGTACATCTTTTTTGGTTAGCTCAAGGAAGCCACCTACCAAATTTCGTGAAGATGGGGTCAGCCTTCTACCTACACGGGAAGTTGGAAAATTAGTGACGTTGGAAAGTTCAATATGGTGGCCGACAGTGGCGTCATACCATCGAAATAAGTACATACATCAGTTTCGGTTAGCGCAGGGAAGCTGCCTACCAAATTTCGTGAAGATGGTGCCATAAATAAGAAAGTTCAACATGGCGGACGTTGTCGACCATTATCGACCGTTATGACCGTTACGTGTGGAATTTCGAAATGAAACGTGCTTAACTTTTGTAAGTGAGCTATAAGGAATAATCCTGACAAATTTCAGCCTTTTACCTACACGGGAAGTTGGAGAATTAGTGATGAGTGAGTGAGTGAGTGAGTCAGTGAGTGAGTGAGCGAGTCAGTCAGTCAGTCAGTCAGTCAGTCAGTCAGTCAGTCAGTCAGTCAGTGAGGGCTTTGCCTTTTATTAGTATAGATTATCTTGTTTAATTGCATTTTACCTCATTATGTGTATGGCTGTAACACCAAGAGAATTTCCTAGCAACTATGTTCCCTGGCAATATACTTCAAATTCATATTCAAAATTAGATATTGTTAGACATTAATTTGCCAAGTTAAACATAATAAAATTATATATTGTTAGACATTAGTAATATATGCTAGATATTACTCTCCATTACAGTTAGGAACTCTCTTCTGTTCTAGATTACAGCTTCAGTTTTATGAACAAATCTTCATTTCTCTTGTCTCTGCTCTTTCGCTTCGATTCCTGGGCTTTGTTATCTCGATTCATGACTACCTAGTTTCCCTTTTGACCTCATTCTATCTTTTGATTCTTCCTCTTCTTCATCATTTCTTCCCATTTCTATGTGGGGTCAATGTGTTTGATAAACCTTCTTCAAACTGCTCGGGCCTTCACCTCCTCGCCAGTCAAGCCATTTCTCCTTCAGATCTTCTCTTACTTTATCCATCCACCTCCACTTTGGCCTCGCTCTCTTCCTCCTACCCTGTACTTCCATTCCCATCAATCTTTTAAATGCATAGTCATCTATCCATCCATCCATTATCCAACCCGCTATATCCTAACTACAGGGTCACAGGGGTCTGCTGGATCCAATCCCAGCCAACACAGGGCGCAAGGAAGGAAACAAACCCCGGGCAGGGTGCCAGCTCACCGCAGTGCATAGTCATTGTAAGTTAAAGAAGATCAGAAGGGAAAAGAGCTTGATTGGTGAGGAGGTGCAGGCCCGAGCAGTTTGGAGAAGGCTGATCAAGCCCATCGACCTGACATAGAAGTAGGACAAGATGAAGAAAAAGAAGAAGAATCAAAAGATAGAACAAGGTCAACCTGCTTTCCTGCACTCTCTTAGTTATCTCTCCCACGTGTGTTGTACCATTGATTGTCTCATTTCTTATTCTGTCCTTCTTGGTAACTTACACATCTATCTCAACATTCTTATTTCTGCCACATCAAACTTTGTCTCCTGCTGTGCTCGCTTTACTGTCCATGTGTCAGCACAATACATCATTGCTAGTCTTACAACTGTCTCAAAAACCTTACCTTTACATTTCAAATTAATTCTTCCATCACACAATATTCCTGAAACCTTCTCCCAACTGTTACATCCAAACTGCACTCTGTGTTTAATCTCTACATCTAGTTTTCCATCTTGAGCTACCACTGATCCTAGATATTTCAAATTTTCAAGTCTTTTCAGTAGCTCTTCCTATAGGCTAACTTCTGAATTCTGATCATCATAAACCTCTATCTTCTATCTTCTGATTCCAGTTTCTAATTATAACTACTGCCTCCTTGTGCAGTCAGTACGCAAAGAGGGGCTTAAACCAAAAAGTCCAGTTCTCTACGGTGATCTTATTGAAATAAGCAGGTTTGAAAAATGGAGATGGGCTGACTTTTGGTTGAAAAAAATAACAACATAATTAAAATAATGATAAGTAGTAAACTCTGTCACACATGTGAGTCAGTGGATCACTCTCCAGGCTCATTTCAGGTATATATTACCACCCTGGGTTGAGAAGTGGCATTGGCACTAACTATGTCCTCTTCTGTTCCAAGAAGATGCCCTGTGAGGGCATTTGACTCCGCCTCTTTCCACTGTCCCATCTATAAATCCCATAGCCACTGGAACTAGGTATCACTCTTTGAGAAGATAGCACCGCAGAATGGAACTCCATCATGGTGACTGACCAGAAACCCTTTACAAAGCCTGACAGCTCTTTTGGTTGAGTTTTGGAGTTTGAGTTCCATTTTTGCACCCATAGCACTTACTTTTTTTAAAGTAATTTTCATTGGATTAAATGGGGACAACCGGGTTGACACACCAAAATTATATATAGATGAACGACCAGAAGCTCAACCTGGCCAGAAAAGACCACAACACTAGATGGTAGTTCCCTGGGAGTATAGTGGTGCCCTGGATTCCTGCTGGGCATCCTGGGACTTGGAGTTCGGTTTCACAGCCCTGTTGGGTGCCGTAGGTGCTGTCAGGTTGAGCTGTTGAAGGACCGGGGGAGTCATACTTTCCCTATAGCCCAGAAGTACTAATGGATCACATGGACAGGAGCCCCGAAGTACTTCTGGGCTGACTAAAGAATATGAGTTCTCCATCTTCCACGTGACTTGCCAGCAATTCCTGGTCAGGCACTATATAAGACTGCTGAAGACCCAGCAGGCGAGCCTGAGTCAGGAGGAGGTGGACAATGTTTGTTGGGAGGTGTGGAGGAGAAGAATATTGTGCTTTATTTGCTGAACTTATTGTGGCTGTGGTGCTTTAGAGGCACTGTGTGGGAAGAAGAAATAATAAAATAGTTCCACCTGTGTCCAGAACGTCTGTCTGTTGGGTTTAAAAGGGGCAATAATGCCACCTGGCATCCATCCATTCACTATATATATATATATATATATATATATATATATATATATGCATCTATACATGTATATATATTGTAATAAAATAAATTCACTTCACAAAGCGTTGGGGAATTTCCCCGTATAATGTCCGTCAGATGTGGTGAAGATTTGAATGGCAACTGATCAAAAAAACAAAGCATTTGACAAAATACAGAGTTGAAATGAGGATTTATATACAAAAATGGTGACAGGAAGTGATTTGGCAGGAAATGACACCAATACAGAGGGACGGAAGTTATGCCGTCATGCCGAAACCGGAAGTGAGGTCATCAGTAGGGCGCCAGAAGTGACGTCATCATGACAGAGCCAGTAATGACATCATCAAGAGAAGCCAGAAAAGTGACATCATCATGATAGGACCAGAAGTGACGTCATCCTTAGGAGTCAGAAGCAGGATTGTTGTAGAGTGGCCATTTTGTGAAACCGGAAGTATTGAAGGTAAGTGTGTGAGACTGTTATTTTTCTTCTTTTGCTCTGTTGGAATCAACCCTTCATCTGATGGTATATCACTCACCTTAGGGCTTGTTGGCTTTCTCCTAAGCACACGTGTGTGACTAATATATTTATACATTTATTTATACATTTATTTATGTAGCAACAACAGATAATAGCCATGAGTAGCCATTGGGGACTAAGTCAATAAAAATTGAATAGGAGAGTGAAGGCTTGGGTTTTATAGGTGGAGAACAGGAAGGGGTGGGATCTCAGTGGAAATGAGGTCTGCAGGAGGTCGTGATGCAGAAGCGAATGTGGATGGGGTCTTAGCTGGGCTTTCCTTCAGGTGCTCTGAGGAACAGGGAGAAAAGGCCTTAGTAACGTTCATCAACCCTTGGCTCCGCATCTTACTCCCAGTTAAGCCCTTAGACTGCTTCCCATGCACACGTGTGTTACAATATATGTATATATAAATTTTTGAAATTTTGAAGCCAAAGCCCATTTGGCCCATTGTAGGACAAGGTCAGCCATTAGAAGCAGGAAGGCTTCCTGGGAGCAGTGCAGGGTGGCAGGGAGTTTTGCCCTGGAGTCTTGCTCAGTTTTTGAAGACCTCACACCACTTTAGCCATTTTGTGTGCCGCAATCACAACCTGTCCCAGTCATTTTGATTGCAAAGCACAGATCTTCCTTGGAGGACTCACCAATTTAGAGTCACCGGTTAACCAAACAAATAAGTATTTTGGCTCCATTTGTGGATTTCAAGGAGAAAAGACTATATAGGTAGACAAAGACATGAAGATCTTAACTAGAAATGGGCAGTACCCAGTTGGAGATTTAAACCCTGGATGAGAGTGACAAGGGAATCAATTATGTGATGGATCTGTGCATACTGGGGTGGTTTATGGCCAACTGTAAAGTGGTTGGGATGAGGATCAGAACCTCCAAGTCTGCTGTGGTCGAGGAAGAGACGCTACATCTAGTGGGAAATTTTAGGTATCTTGTTCACGAGTAAGGGAAGAAGAAACCGATAAATTGACAGGTGTTTTGGAGCAGCATCTGCAGTTATGCAGATGTTGTATCGGCCAGTCATGGTGAAGAGACAGCTGAGCTGAAAGACAAAGCTATTGATTTACCGGACAATCCACATTCCAACCCTCACCTATAGCCATGAGCTTTGGGTAGTGACAGAGAGAACCAGATAATGGATTCAAGCAGCAGAAGTAAGCTTCCTTTGCAAGGTGTCTGTGCTCAGCCTTAGAGGTACGGTGAGGAGAACTGGCATTCAGGAGGAGCCCACAGTGGAGCTGCCACTCCTCTGTATCTAAAGGAACCAGTTCAGGAGGTCCGGCATCTGACTAGGGTGCCTTCCTGCGGAAGTGTTTTGGGCATGTTCATCTGGGAGGAGAGCTCATGGCAGACATGATGATGGAGACGTTTTATCATTCAATATAACACCTGGCATTCTCTCAGATGAATTGGAGGAGGTGGCAGGGAAACGGGACATCTGGGCATCTTTGCTAAGACTGTTGCCACAGGATAAGCAGAACATAATAGATGGATGGGTTTGTATTAATGACCCCTGTCAAAGACAAGATGCTTTTCAGTAATTTACTTGTGATGCTCTGTGAAAAGGAAAAAAATAAATATGTAAAATACCCATTTAGAAGGGCAAAATTGTCTTTCAGTTTTTTACATTCTAGCTTCCATCAGCATGGCAATTTTGCCAATATTTTATATATTTTTTTATAATGGCTTTTCATTTTACACTAATGCAGATCTTAATATTGACTTAAACAGATATGCTGATATTGAAAACTGAATGCCTTAAGCATTAGATAAATGAATCCAAAATGCACATGCAGCAGACAAAGTTAATTGTGTTTGTGTTCAGTTACTTCAGCTCACAGCAGGGGTAATTATTGGCTATAACAACTGGGGGATTCATACCAACATTTAACTGTCTGCTTCAGTCTGCTCCCTAGAGACATCAGCCATCACTTACGGCCAATCCGTGCTGAAGAGACTGCAAAAGCAAAAAGGCAGAAGCCAGGCTCGAAAACACAAGGTGTCCCCTCGCCCTAGAGGGACATAAAACGACAAGGAAACAAGGCTGCATCTGTTTGTGCCACTAGTTAATAACAATTCAATTACCCCCACCACCAGGAAACATTTATCATAATAAAAGGGCATCATAAACATCTATTTGTATTTGTGCATTGTGCAGCCTTCATTAGTGCTGCTTGTAACATATTGTAAAGTGATGTTCTGTTTGCACAGAGAATTGAGGGAGAAAGAAATAGCAGCTGGGTATAAATGAGCAAGCCTGCCTCTGAAAGTATTAATTATAGGCATCAAAAAAATAAAGGAAATAAAGCAAAAGCAGCGTGTGAACACCTTATCATTTGGCATTGGCGCTACAATAGCAGGAATGTCACTATGCCAATTAACACAGTAAAAGGTTAAAACACAACAGCAGAAAGGACGCGTGGTGCAGATTGTATTTCTGCATAACACATTTATTAAAGCTTTCAGTTTATCTGGGGGGGGTAATTGGATGACTCTATCTATCTATCTATCTATCTTTGTGACTGTCTATTTGACTCTTACCTTTCTATCCATCTATTGTGACACACGTGCGTTTCATGGACAGCTGAACGACTCTGATGATGCTCACTCTTCTTCAGACCAATTTGGCACTGTTGCTTAATGTCTTTTCTGAAGGCTGACTGCCGTACCACATCTGAAATCACTTTCATTACACATCCTCCTGGACACACTTCTTCCTGCCTGGATCTCATATAACAGACTCAGGCTTGTCTTGAACTCCAGTCTGACACAACATGAATAATATCACTTCTTTTCCTTTTTTTTTTGCATCCTTACAAATCTTTTATAACCCGTTTGTGTCATTCTTACATTATCTATCTATCTATTATATAGTGCCTTTCATATCTGTCTATCTATCTATCTATATAGTTCCTTTCACATCTATCTATCTATTATATAGTGCCACTATAGATGTGAAAGGAACTGTATAGTAAGATAGATAGATATGAATCTATCTATGTTACTATACAATTCATTTCACAACTATCTATCTATTATATAGTGCCTTTCATATCTATCTATCTCACTATACAGTGCCTTTCATATCTATCTATCTATCTATCTATCTATCTATCTATCTATCTATATAGTTCCTTTCACATCTATATATTGTCATACCCGGATGGGGGTAGTACCCAGCTGGGACGCCCGAGAAGACAGGAGGAGGGCTGGTGCCTCCTCCAGACCTCGAGGGGGCGACCGCCCTGGGGGCCGCAGGTAAAGAGCTGGGAAGCTTGACCCTGTAGGGACCCGGGGTTACCGGCAGGGGGACCCCAATCCCAGGAAGACCCTGGACCTCAGCACTTCCGCAACACCAGGAAGTGCTGGGGGGGGGGAGAGAAACAGGGACACCCGGAGTGCTTCCGGGGAGACAACCGGCACTTCTGCCACACTGGGGCGTGTCTCTGGGAGATTGCCGGAAACACACCTGGAGCACATCCAGGTGCTTATTTAAAGGGGCCACCTCCCTTCAGAGGGAGCAAGAATCGGGTGGAAGAGTGACAAGGTCTATGGAGGAGACAAGAGGCGGCCTGAAGAAGAGAAGAAGAGAAAGAAAAGGCATTGGATTGGCCTGGACTGAGGGGTATTGGGGATTGGTGAGCACGGAACTGTGAAAAAACAATTAAAAATAAAAGTGTGCTTGGTGACATGAGCGTGTCTGCCTGTCTGTGACCAGGGCAATGTTCACAATATCTATCTATTAAATAGTTCCTTTCACATCTATCTATCTGTTTACAGTATCTATTAAATAGTGCCTTTCATATCTATCTATTAAATAGTGCCTTTCATATCTATCTATCTATCAATATAGTTCCTTTCACATCTATCTATTATATAGTGCCTTTCATATCTATCTATCTATCCATCCATATAGTTCCTTTCACATCTATCTACAGTATCTATCTATTATATAGTGCCTTCTATCTATCTATTAAACAGTGCCTTTCATATCTATCTATCTATCTATCTATTAAATAGTTCCTTTCACATCTATCTATC
>JANRMT010062824.1:2093877-2104345 GCA_026402145.1 Polypterus bichir lapradei | reverse complement strand
ATCTATCTATCTATTATATAGTGCCTTTCATATCTATCTATCTTACTATACAGTGCCTTTCATATCTATCTATCTATCTATCTATTATATAGTGCCTTTCATATCTATCTATCTTACTATACAGTGCCTTTCATATCTATCTATCTCTCTTTGTCATATAATGCCTTCACATTTATTTATCTATCATCACACACATGTGTTTCAGGAACAGCTGCAAGGCTCTAGTGATGGTAATTCTCCTCCTGACCAGAGGCTTTTATGAAGATTAACACCTGCACCAGCTCTGACATTGCTTCCATTATATGCCCTCCTGGACCCACGTCTTCCTGCCTGGAAACCATATGACCAGCTCCTATTCCGAGACACCTCAGGTTTGCCTTAGACTCCAGTCTGAAATAATGTAAACTATATCACTTTTTTTTTTTGCATTATTAAAACATGAGGGGTCTTGTACTTGCACCTACCCTTTCTGACCTGTTTGTGTTATTCTTACACAATCTTTCTATCTATCTATATTATTATTTACTAGATGTGTTACCCATCTAAGACAGGTTGAAATCTAAGTAATCAAAGTACACATTTAGCATTAATGTTTGCAATGTACTATGCAAGGCATATGCCATTTAGAATGCGATTCATAAAAATAGTGTTAATGTATGGGATTCACCATCTGTTGGAATGACAAATGCAATGCATTTTGTTACTTTATTTATCCTTTGGGATGACAGAGACATAGCAACTGGTCGAACACACTGATGCAAAGACACACAGACATTTATATCCTTTTATTAAGGTGGATCTATATCTATCTTTTATATAGTGCCTTCATGTGTGCATGTGTGTCACAGGACCACCTTACAGGCTTTACAATGGTAAGCAGTACCACCATGGGACATGAGGGGGCTTATTGTCTCTCCACTGCACCTCCAAACGAGGTGTCCGAGGACAGCAGATAGCCCCACCACAAGGCCTGGAGTCTCCCTCATGTCTCAAGGTGGTTCTGCTTACAATCTCAAAGCCTCATGTGTTGATGGAATAAAATGGAAGTCTGATGCGAGGTCTGCCAGTGGCGACACAGACTGTCCAGTATCCACATTCTGAGGTCAGGAGGCCTAAAGTGGGAATGTGTCCATGTTGGACAGTACGATGAAAAAGAGAACTGCGGAGGTTAAGTAACTGCTGGTCACTATGGCTGCTTCACTTACTAAGAAGCAATATGAACAGCTGTAGTAGTGAGAAAGCTTTGCTAAAGCAGTGAGCTTTCAACCTTACACTAAAAGTAGAGACTGGTCAGTTATCTTATGCAGTGTATTGAGTAACAAAGTTTGGGCTTTAGAGTAGTTGTATCCATCCATCCAGCCATCCATTATCCAACCCGTTATATCCTAACAATATTCTTCAAATATTAAGAGGTCCTCCATTTTGTGATCACTTGTAACTTCAGAAAACATTAGGCATGTGTTACTAATTGAATGCCATTGTCGATTTTGTTTCAGAAATGTTGACTATTGTTACTCACATTTTGTCTTTTACTTTACAAACACGGATTGCAATGCCATCTGAAACTGTGAATTCATTTGGCTACAAGATGTGGTCGGGTAGTGGAAGGACAGGCTGGAATCAGTCAAAATTTTGGGATGCCAACTGGGCTGTCCCTTTCATTTGTCACCAGATGAAGTAAAATGAACAACAAAAAAAGAAACGATAAACCTGCAAATCCTCTGCTTCCCGGTCCGAGTTACCTCCTTTATGGGAGTCAGTCGCATGCTGTGCTCGGTGGTTTGCTTTGGCCTTCCCTAAAGACACTCCTCTTTACAACAACATTTATTTTTATAGCACATTTTCATACAAATGGTGTAGTTTAAAGTGTTTTACAAGATGAAGAAAGAAAATTTTATAAAAAAATAAAAATGTAAAAGTAAGATTAGCCAATACTAAATAACAAAAAATAAAGTAAGGTCCGATGGCCTGGAGAAAAGGAAAAGCAAAAAAAAAAAAAAAACAAAATCTGCAGGGGTTCCTAGGCCATGAGACCGGCCAGCCCCCACTGGGCATTCTACCTAAATTTTAGGCTGCCTCTCCTTTATGGAAGGGGCGGGGCTAGGTGCCCTTATTGGACGATTTCTCGGAGCTGTGAGAGAAGAAGAGAAACAGGACAAAATCGGTGGTAGCCGCCCTCTCATTTCTATGGGTTATTACATTCCTTTACCAATCTCTCAGAGAAGTCCCCCAAGGCCTATACACGACAAAGCTTAACAAAGTAATGCAGTTTCAATTGCTGCCATAATTACTGCTACCTGTCTTATGTCTTGGCGCAATAATAAAAATAGAAAACACTAAATGCATAGTTTTTTTTTATGGAGAGGAGTCCATACAAGATGGTCAGTGTCCCATTTCTTGATCTAATATCCACGTTCTGAACTCAACTATCCCTTTAGAGGTTCACTGAAAGTAGGTGCCCATCCAGTCTGCCATAAGGCAGGGGAGAAATGCTGATTATGACGCCATCCAGTATAAAATAGGTTCACATTTCTATTTTCCCTGACATGTATATGTCTGAGAAGTTGAACTTCCAGAGGAAGCCCGCCAAAGAAAGGCAGTGATCCAGTATTTATGGGCTGAAATCCTCACTGTTTCGTCAGAATCATAGTATGGACATGCTCACTACTTTAGAATATTAGAACATTGGAACAATCTAGATGAGAAGAAGCCATTCAGCCCAACAAAGCTCACCAGTCCTATCCACTTAATTCTTCTAAAAAGACGTCAAATGGAGTTTTGAAAGTTCCTAAAGTCCTACTGTCTACCACACTACTTGGTCGCTTATTCCAAGTATCTATGGTTCTCTGTGTAAAGAAAAATGTCCTAATGTTTGTGTGAAATTTACCCTTAACAAGTTTCCAACTGTGTCCCTATGTTCTTAATGAACTCATTTTCAAGTCACAGTCTCGATCCACTGCACCAATTCCCTTCATGATTTTAAACACTTCAATCCTGTCACCTCTTAATCTCCTTTTGCTTAAACTGTAAAGGCTCAGCTCTTTTAATCTTCCCTCCTAACTCCCCCCTGCAGTCCTCTAATCAGCCTAGTCGCTCTTCTCTTGACTTTTCTAGAGCTGCTATGTCCTTTTTGTAGCCTGGAGACCCAAACTGCACATGGGACTCCAGATGAGGCCTCACCAGTGTGTTATAAAGCTTCAGAAGAACCTCCTGTGACTTGTACTCCACACATCAAGGCGCTATATAACCTGACGTTCTGTTAGCCTTCTTAATGGCTTCTGAACACTGTAGGGAAGACGATAGCTTAGAGTCCACTATGACTCCTAAATCCTTCTCATAAAATGTACTCTCGATTTTCAGACCTTCCATTGTGTATTCAAACCTAACATTTTGACTTCCTATGTGTTTTTACTGACATTAAATTTCATCTGCCACAAACCTGCCCAAGCCTGTATGCTGTCCAAGTCCTTCTGTAATGATTTATCAGATTCCAACTTATCTGCCAATGCACCTATCTTGGTATCATTTGCCAGCCTAACCAGCTTGTTACTTATATTCCTATCTAAATCATTTATATATATTAAAAATAGCAGTGGCCCCAGCACTGACGCCTGTGGAACACCACTCTTAACATCAGCCAGTTGATGAGGTTCCTTGCACCATCACCCTTGATTGGTTGGTTTTGTGGATGTTGATGGGCATCCAGCTCACTTGTCCAACCATTTTTTTAACTTCTCCATCCATTCATAAACACTCCACCATTGTAAAACACTACCTTCTGTATTGTACAGAAAGCCTTCTATGGATATCGTCCCTGGTACATCTTCATTTCGTAAAGGTAGAGGATCGCTGCTTGCTGCTCTTCTTTCTTGCAAATGGAGAGCAAGGCGGCCATTTATACTGTTAGAAAACATCAAGAGAAATGGACTGATCAAGTTGGAAATTCTACTACTGTGATCACAGACACATCATGCCTCCAGTTGTGTGCGGAGAAAGTAGGACAACCAGCCCAGACAAAAATGATCTCAAAAGCACAGATAAATATCGACTTCCTCTTGTTCGTGTGTTGTATGTTTATTAATTATTGTTTAATTTTCCTGTTTGGTTGGCACAGGACAAATCTACTGATGTTGAATTAGAAGAGGTCAGAGTAGGTGATGCTGCGGGGTGTTTGAGGATCTTGACCAAGTTCGATGACTTTATTAACTGAAGCCTGTGGTGTATAATAGGTTTTCATCTAGCAATGGGCAATTCATGAATGTTTTGTTCTTCTTGAATGACTCTTTTCATGAATGAATCAATGCAGTAGAGCTCAAAGCGGTTGATAAAATGCATGAATGACGCCATCAGCCTCTTTCATTTAGATGTTTAAAGCACATGTGCAAGTGTCGCCAGTCTGATCCATGTTTCTTGTTAATTTTTCCAATGATTCTTTCTATTGACAAATAATAACTCTGTTATTGATCATGATATGGTCAAGTACCAACAAATTTTAATTAGAATATTTCATATGTTGTTTTGTACAATTCATGATTGGAATTGTTTTAAACAGAATATTATAAAAGGGAGATACAACAACTTTAAAAATGTTGGGGCACTACCCAGGTGACTCCTTATAATTAGAGGGAAATTTAAACAAAGAAGGCATGCAATAAATGTGGTGTAGTCTTTTCAGACTGGGATTCATAATAGAATTAACTCCAAGTTGGCCGAACTGCTGGGGGGTATTTTTCGTATGTGGATTACTCGTTTAGTCGGATGTAATTGTTGACGATTTGGCATGATCCGGGATCTGTCGGTTTTTTCGAAACTCTTGCTGAATGTGTTGTCATAGCAGCACATCCAAATCCTCAAACCTGCTCGGAGCAGGTTTGTTCTATGTAAACAAGGATTAGCTCACACACTTAATCAGTGTCCGTGCGTGGAATTCATTCAGTCATGGGTTCACCGTTCATGAATGAGCAACCAATTGATATCGGTGCGCAAATTATAAGAAGAGAATTTCATATAGAGATGAAATCAGCAAGATCCTTTATTGCTCCCAGAGGAAATTCTTTTTCGAAAGATACCGCTTTAGCCGAGGGGGAATATTGTACCTCAAAGATTTATTAGCACCTTATATTCGAAGTCAAACTAGGCAAAGTCGGGCTCCCACAACCACACAGACATTATGCATTGCTCTGAGGTTTTTTTTTTATAAACTGTGGAAAATCAATCTAAAAGTGCAGTTTGCCAGGCAATATGTAAAGGCTGTTTGGCTCTGAAATATTTCCTTCGGGTTTTCATAGTGTTTCCTGGACACCTGCGTGTGCAGACAATAAAAGAGGCGTTTCATGCCATTGCAGGTACACAGGCAAAAACACCCACAGTTCCATAAAGAATCTCACAATCAGCCTAACATTCTCATTACCCAGGATTTCCAAATGTGATTGGGGCACATGGGACTGATCAGAGTGGAGTTTGATCAAACATTATTTGGAAAATGTACCTCTCCTCCTGATGAATAATCAGACACAGTGTCTTCGTCATATATTTGACCTTCGTCCATATCTCGTTGGTCAGATACAAGTTCTAGGGATATGACATTCCCTGCAACTGACCTAACAACATGGAACATACCTATGGCACACATTGGAGGACAAATATATGCAATGACCATCCTTTACCTGAAATGAAGTGACCACTGCATCCTGTCACTGGTTCTGAGGAGGAGCTTCCCCCTGGAATGCCCTCAGAAAGAGGGCAACGGGCATTTTGCTGGAGAGCCAACTCTTCTGCAGGGGTTAGGTCTGGACCGCGTAGACCTCCACCTGTTTTTTGCTTGTCTGCCTTATTATTAGCTTTAAAATTAATGTTTTTTATATTATATATGATATATATATGTCAACAGTTTATGTCAACAGTTCTTTAAATAGTTATACACCAATATTTACCAGTTTGAAGTATATTCTTGTACTTTACTTTAACCTGTTCCCATGTTCTCCTTATGCTCACTTTTGATCTGGAATTATGACATATTAAATAATAATTAATCTGACACATGGGAAATGAAACGCTACTTTCAGTAAGTACAATGCACACGCGTTTAATTTGTCGGCCACTTTTTGCCAGCCGTCTTTTTTGGTTTGGGCTGCTTTTACCCCTTGTGTATATTAAATCTTGAAATCCTTCGAGTAACACACACACACACACACAGCTTGTGTGGAAAAAATGCGCCCGTTCTTTCGTCATTTTGTTGCAGCCTATCAAAGACTTGCTGATCATCAATATATATGGGCGGGTGGCACGGTGGCGCAGTGGTAGCACTGCTGCCTCGCAGTTAGGAGACCCGAGTTCACTTTCCGGGTCCTCCCTGTGTGGAGTTTGCATGTTCTCCCCGTGTCTGCGTAGGTTTCCTCCGGGTACTCGGGTTTCCTCCCATAGTCCAAAGACATGTAGGTTAGGTGGATTGGCGATTCTGGATTGTCCCTAGTGTGTGCTTGGTGTGTGTGGGTGTGTGTGTTCTGCGGAGGGTTGGTGCCTTGCCCGGGATTGGTTCCTGCCTTGTGCCCTGTGTTGGCTGGGATTGGCTCCAGCAGACCCCCGTGTCCCTGTGTTCAGATTCAACGGTTGTAAAATGGATGGATATGTATGGGCTTTTCACTCAGCGCATGTGCGCGCAATCATCTTGGATGATTAGATCCAGCTAAACTAATCTACTACACCGCTGCGTTTGAAAAACCGACTTATCCCGGATGAGTTTCACTGGCATTAACTCATCCAAGATGAGGCAGATGATCTTGGATGATTTAAGCGACGTACGGAAAATACCCCCCAGGTCATGTGGCTTTCAGTCAAGAAGGTGTGGATCCAGGAGGGAGGAAAACGGAAGTGACAACAATAACAACAACATTTATTTCTCTAGTACGTTTTCATACAAATGATGGAGCTCAAAGTGATTTACAAGATGAAGAAAGAAAAAAGAAAAAATACAAAAATAAAATTAGGCAATACTTATTAACATAGAATAAAGTAAGGTCCAATAACCGGGAGGACAGGAAAACCAAAAAAAAACAAAATCTGCAGGGGTTCCAAGGCCACTCGACTACCTGGCCAGCCCCCACTGAGCATTCTACCTAACATAAATGATTTCAATCAGTCCTCATGGTTTTCAGGCTTCACATGGAAGAATTTGATGATGATGGTCATGTGGACCTCTGGCCTTCAATCCATCAATGTAGGTGCTGCATGGTGCTCTGATCAGGTGGTGATGGTGCAGATCACCACCACAAAAAACCAGAAAAAAACGTCAGAGGCAGAACAGCTGTCACTCTTCCATTCTGCAGAGGGAGGAAGGGAGAAGGCATTAGCAAACAGCGCCAACCCCTGGTTTGGTGGGTAACTACCATCCTCAGGGACCTTGAGCTGTCTCTCCCATGACAATATATAAACATAATTTTAAAATAATACACTCATGTCCCATTGTACATTCAACAAATTAGCCAAACAAAACTGAATTATATAAAAATATTATTCTAATTTCTAACAATTATTTTACTTGACTTTACTTAACTTTACTTTAACTTGCACTTTTTACTTTTTTCATATTATTTTAATGGTAAAAACGATTTCTAAGTAGAAAAACCCAAGCCGGTTGTAAAATCATAAATTAAAGGTTTCTTCACCATCCCTTCTATGTTTATATAAATATATAAATGTCTCTGTAAAAAATAAAAATTGTTTATTTTTTTCTATCATTTTTAACAGTTTTTTTCATTTTATAAATTAACGTACCTAAATTCTCGAATTGCCGCTCTAAAAAATCAGATTGCCCCTGAGTGGAGCGTGCACCCCACGTTGGGAATCTCCAGTATTAGACTTCAGATTAAAAATATTGAATGGATAAATAGGTAGACAAACCTTTTGTTATGCAGAAAATTAGAATCAAGAGGACTGAATACTTTTGCATGTCACTGTATTTCAGTTTACAACGAGGTACGTCCAGTAAAACTTTTCAAGAAAGCTCACACTGTCATTTTACAGGGATGTGCTGAGATATTTGAGCTGTCTTTTCAGCTGCACTGTATAATGAGTAAGTTCCCAGACACGACGCATGATTGTCACCTTTGGAATAGGATGTACAAACCTTTTGAGGTGAATGGTCTGTTCTGGTCACAATTGTTCTAATGTTCCAAGACCATAGGCAGTACTGCAGCACAATGCCCAAGCAGGATGCCGGGTAGCCATTTGGCCTAAATAAGATGTTGCTTTTTATTCGTTTTCTTCCCAGAGTACAGTAGTGCATGTTGGTGCATGTTAAAGCACCAACACCGGGTGAAGCCCGTCTGGATTTAGTGTTTTGTAATAATCAGGATAGAACTGAGGGTGTAGAGGTGATTGAACCACTAGGGTCAAGTGACCATAATGTAATACAATTCTCAGTATTTTGTAAGATTGTAGATGCAAAGACTAAAATTGTTACATTGAACTTTGGTAAGGCTAATTTTGAGCAGATGCGCCAAAGTCTAAGTAGGATAGACTGGGATAAGCTTTAAAGTGCAGAGACAGTCGAGGAGCAGTGGAACAGGTTTAAAAATGTTTTACATGTAAAGCAGGACAGATACAGACCTAAATTTGGAATTAATAGGAAACTAAAAAAAAACTCCACAGTGGATTAATAAAGATTTTAAAAAAGAAGTTGCAAAGGAAAAAAAACTGCTTTATAAGGCATATAAGACTAATGACTGCAAAGTGAATTGTAGAGCGTATGAGAACATGAGGGCAACCATTAAGAAGGATATCAGGGAGGCTAAAAGACAGTTGGAGAGGAATATAGCAGATAAGGCGAGAGAAGACCCCAAGAGATTCTTTCAGTATTTTAGTAGCAAAAGAACAGTCAAGGAGGAGGTTCATCAGGAAGAGTAAAGGGGAATTAAAAGACACAAACAGTGAAACAGCAGATGCCCTAAACTTAAATTTACAAGTTTACAAGTGAGCAAGTGGACAACCTCCCAGAGGTAAACGCGACTACTAAGGAGGTACTGAGGGATTTGGAAATTGTAGAGGGAGAAGTGCTGCTCAGATTAAATAAGATGAAATCAAACAAATCACCAGGACCAGATAATATTTATTCTTGTGTTCTTAAGGTGGCTAGTGAGTACAGATATAAACCCTTGACACATATTTTAAGGAAGTCACTGCGCACTTGAGAGATTCTGAAGGACTGGAAAATGGCAAATATCATCCCATTATATAAAAAGGGTGACAGGGCTGATCCAAGCAACTATTGGCCAGTAAGCTTAACATGCATCACAGGAAAATTAATGGAAGGAATTATTAAGGAGAAGATTGGGCAACACATGGCAAGGACAGGAGTTATTAGGAACAGTCAGTGTGGGGTCAGAAGAGGAAGGTCGTGTTTTAATAACAGGCTGGAATTCTATGAGGAGACAACAAAAGGATACGATCAAAGTAGAGCTTATGATATTATTTATCTGAACTTTCCCGAAAGCATTTGATAAGGTGCCATATGAGAGGTTGGGCATCAAGTTAAAAGAAGTGGGAGTTCAGGGTGATGTTTTTAGATGGGTGCAGAATTGGCTCAGACACAGGAAGCAGAGGGTGATGGTGTGAGGAACCTTCTCAGAATTGGCCGATGTTAAGAGTGGTGACCAGCAGGGGTCAGTGCTAGGGCCGCTGCTATTTTTAATATATATATAATTGATTTAGATAGGAATATAAGTAACAAGCTGGTTAAGTTTGCAGATGATACCAAGATAGGTGGATTAGCAGATAATTTGGAATCCATTATATCATGACAGAAGGACTAGGATAGCAGACATGGTTGGGCAGATTTGTATCAGATGAAAGTTAATGTCAGTAAATGTAAAGAATTATACATAGGAAGTAAAAATGTGAGGTTTGAATACACAATGGACGGTCGGAAAATCGAGAGTCCACCTTATGAGAAGGACTTAGGAGTCATACTGAACTCTAAGCTATCGACTTCCAGACAGTGTTCAGAAGCCATAAGAAGGCTAACAGAATGTCAGGTTATATAGCGCCTTGATGTTGGTAAATGGAAAGTATTACATATAAGGAGTAGAATTTTGATGCTTGAATACACAATGGGAGGTCTGAACCCCTAAAAGTCCACCTTAATGAGAAGGATTTAGGAGTCGTAGTGGGCTTGTCACTAGTGTTCAGAAGCCATTAAGAAGGCTAACAGACTGTCAGGTTATATAGCGCCTTGACATGTGCAGTACAAGTCACAGGAGGTTCTGCTCAAGCTTTATAACACACTGGTGAGGCCTCATCTGGAGTCCTGTGTGCAGTTTTGGTCTCCAGGCTACAAAAAGGACAGAGCAGCTCTAGATAAGGTCCAGAGAAGAGCGACGAGGCTGATTCAGGGCTACAGGGGTTGAATTATGAGGAAAGATTAAAAGAGCTGAGCCTTTACAGTTTAAGCAAAAGAAGATTAAGAGGTGAC
>JANRMT010062824.1:2046990-2075744 GCA_026402145.1 Polypterus bichir lapradei | reverse complement strand
TATATATATATATATATATATATATATATATATATATATATACTGTATATATAGTGGAGAAATGAAACACTCCAAATCATTTTGAAGAGATGGGGAAATGCCCCGTATAATGTCCGTGGACAAGGTCAAAGAAAAACGTTTTAAAGAAAGGGTTCAAAACAAACATTTGACACTCGCTACAGAAACGCAGGGATTATTTATACAGACAAAATGAAGACAGGAAATTGAAACAAAGGAAATGACATCTTTGAAGGGAACATAGGAAGTGATGTCATCAAAACGGGAAGGGAAAGGAAGTGTAGCCGAGGCCATTTTGGGTGCTGGAACAGGTAAGGGCAGTTTATTTTTCTTCCTTTCTGGCTGAGAAAAAAGAGAGGGAAGCGTTAGTACCGTTCAACAACCCCTTATCATGTGATGTTTGCCTTACCTTTTGGACTTGTTGGCTGCCTGGACCGTGATAATCTTTAAGAAGACTGTGGAGGAGATGTTGGGACATCTTAGCCATTAGCTAAAAAAATGAGCTTGATGGACTGAATGGTCTTCTCTTATTTGTTAGATTTCTTACGGTCCTGTGATGCCATTTTTCTTCATTGTGGGTGCCGTCATCATTGGTTCTTTGTGATTCAGTATTGCCGGGCTCTTGCCAGGCCGGACGACTGAGAATGTGCAATGTGAAAAAATCATCACCATAATAGTTTTTTAATAGTGTCATACACTTCCTAATCACCCAAGTTTGTGGATAAATCAAAGCAAACAAAAACCAAAACCTTGCATTATTATTGTTAAGATACCTCTCATTACAAATTCACTTCTCTTCTTTGACTTTGACATACATCTTGCATTTTGCTGCAGGCTAGGTAAAGTATCCTGGTTATTGACTCTCTCTGTCTTTGTTCATTCTTATTTACATTTTTATTTCTCAGAAGGAAATACATTTTTCCATTACAAAAGGAAATCTGCAATGTTAGGTTTGGTTAACACAGAGAATTGTTTGGTTTGTTCTGTCATGTTTCTCTAACATTTATGGCGTGTACTGTACCTTATTTTAAATCATTGTAAATAAGCTGCTGAAGTACCTTCAAGTTTTGTTTTAATAGTTAATCAATGAAAAGTAAAAAATGTCCACCTATTCCACTCACCTTTCCTTTATCACTAGCCATTTTGGTGGAATTAATTAGAGGCAGGACTAGAGCAGTGAAATGCTAGGAGTCAGATGAGGAAGAATAAGGGCTTTAATGATAAGAACTGTAATAAATGTAAAAGGTGCTTGTGGCTGGATGCTCATTGCTCCATCTGAGTTGAGTCTGTCTGCGCGCCATATGATAAAGTTTGATTCTGGTGCCTGTCCTGATACTCTGAGTGCCTTCATTGGGGCCAAGGGTAGCTGTGTCAGCCTGCTTCAACAAATGCCTGAACAAACTGATCAGGAAAGCCTTCGCCATCACAAGGCAAACCCTGGACACATGGACAGTGTTGTGGAAAAGAGAATAATGGGAAAATTGGATGCCATCATGAAAAATGCCCCCGATTCCCTCCAGGATGCGCGCTCTATTGGATCACTTTTAGCCACAGACTCATTCTACCGTGGTATGCTAAGAATTGCCTCTGGACGGTCTTTTCCGCCCACTGCTACCAGGCAATTCAATGCTTCCACCTGATATTTATTGATTAATTGATTGATTGATTGGCTTTATTATTTGTCCTGTGAGTCTATATCCTTGCTCAGAATATTTCTGCTGCTATATGCATCTGAATTTGCCCATTGGATTAATAAAGTTTATCTAATCTGGTCTAATACTTCAAAAATAATGTTTTCATTGATCTTCTAAATCACAAAACAAGCTGAACATTTGACCTCTTAAACCCCCAGAGGAATATCTCCATTATTTTTGGAGGCCAAGGAAAAGGCTGAAAAAATCTACAACAAGGTTCAGATCATGGCAGGCACATTGATACCATTTGGCCTGACTGGCCAAACCTCTGCTTTGCAATTCCACTGAATATTTCTGTGATTACCCCATCCGGACGGGCGCTGAGCAGGCTCCTGTCAATCATGGAGAATCCACTGCATCCACCGAACAGGATCATCTCCAGACAGAGGAGCAGCTTCAGCAACAGACTGCTGTCACCGTCCTGCTCCACTGACAGACTGAGGGGGTAAACGTTAACATTATACAAAGTTATTGTCTGTTAAACCTTCATTGTTATCACTCTTTAATTTAATATTGTTATTTATCAGTATGCTGCTGCTGGAGTATGTGAATTTCCCCTTGGGATTAATAAAGTATCTATCTATCTATCTATCTATCCAGGACTGGTTCTTGCTGCTGCCAGATCATCACCTTTCAGTTATGGGGGCCAAGCCCTGGGGTGTCTGAGGGTGTCACACGTGTGTTCTAGAACTATGGTTACCAGATACCTGCGAACCCAAAGGAGGACACAGCCATCAGAAAGGAGGACAAAGGAGAATGTGCCCCATTCAATTCACAAAACACAACGTGAACTGTGTGTTACAATGAGAACTTTAAAAACTTAAAAACAACTAAAAAGGCCTCAAAACGATTAAAAGTTATAGTATAACTATGCAGTTTCATATTTTTCATTCAAGGCAAATTTTCTCCTCAGTTCATCGTTACCGGCAACATAGGCATGGAACTCCAGACAAGCAATGTTTTTAAAATTGTGCTTTACCATATTTCTGTGTTTTTTGCTGGTAACACGTCATTCTAAATCAGCGGTACCCTTGTTGCAATGGACACATAAGAATCACAAATCAAACACTTTGCTTCATTTTCGGTGTGTTCTTCCTCTAAGCATGGATACTTCGTTTTCACGTGTTCTGAGAATTTGTATTTCCTCTTCTTAGTGTTACTGCTGGATGACATTTTTCGATAAAAGACGACTGCATATTCATATAACAAATATGGGCGTTATGGGCATAGGCATGTAGCTGATTGATATAGATGATTTACAGTATGTAAAACATAAAGATGATAGCATGCGATTTCAGCCAATTACACGGTCAGTGATATTGATGTCAGCCGGACATTTTCACCTTTTTAGGCAATGCCTGCCGGATGGAGGACACTGCGCCGCTCCATTTGCCAGACGTCTGGTAACCCTAGCCAGAACACCACCTGGTGTGGGTCTGGTGGAACTTGAACTACTTCAGAAGTTAAGAGCATGCACTGATACAGCGTGTTGCTGCACTCGCCGTATGTCAAACCACCTCAGGATCTCAAATTAGGACCTGAGCACAGCTGTGCAACGGGTGACACCTCAGCACCATGCTAGTTTGAGGTGAGGTTATTTTTTACAGTGGCTGGAGTGCCAATCCTGCCACCAACCCTCAGATTTTCCTTTGTAAGTTGGAAGGCCTGCTTGCAGGACTGGATGCAGTTTAACATCATACCCAAGATGGAGCAATTACAGGTTAAGTTTAAGGGCCTTACTCAAGGGCCCAATGGAGTAGAATCACTTCTGGTATTTACGGGACATGAACTGGCAACCTTCTGAATGGCAGCTCAGATCCCTATCATCAGAGCGACCATACCGCCATGCAGTGGCGTAGCTCGAGTTTGTGCCATTTGGGGCAGGGTGCTGCTTCAATTTGCCACCCTCCGACATATCTGAATATGTTAACCTATTTAAATAGAAGACTAAAATGATGTATAGAGAAAAATTAAGATACATTTTGCATAGATTTATTCATATATAGAGAAACAGCAATAATTTTTCACATATAATTATTTATAAGCATCAACTAGACAAGAATATAGTATAGATGCACTGATAAGCCACGTTCTAATTATTAGTTTAATATAATTGCGTTGCAAAAACAAAAACCAGTGTAGTGTATAAGTGATAGGAGGGGATGTTTTCTGCACAGAGCAAGAACGCTTTCGAAATGATAACGAAATGAAATTATAAATTATGAATTGTTTATCTTGCTAGAAATTATTATCGGTGTAAAGTTTCTGTTTATTTTTGTTATTGCCTCATAAATTTCAACCGCTGTGTCTGATGCCAACGCAGAATGACAGTCTGAAAATTATTTTTGAAGCATTTGTGGATAAAAATCGGAGAATTCAACTTTTTTCATTCATGAGTAATATTTTTCTGAACCCTGCAACTCACACACAAATTGTACTGAGCCTGTTGGCCAATAATGCCGCCACCCAAAAAAGTTGCTGCCCGGGGTGGACCGCCACCTCCGCCCGCCCCTAGCTACGCCACTGCCACCATGAACTAATTCAAGTCAGTTAAAAAATGACTACATTTGGACAGAACGTACTATACATTCACCTTGCGCTGTCTTCCTAAAAGAGGAGTCGAGGCTTGCTTGTTTGACGTCTTTAGAAGTAAAAGTCTTTTCCCGCTGCCAAGTATGTATGAATGAATTAAGATTTCTGTCACAAAATCTAATTAACCTTCATTCGGAGTCAGTGTTAGCACCACTTCATAGCCGGGGGTTGTTATTCTAAAGGTTTCTGAAAGATATCTTTAGTAGTTGGAAAATGCTGAAGAGTCCTAAACAAGGTGTTTTATCTGAAGACGTGGACAGAATGACAATGGGGATGTTATCATATGTCTCCTGGGCTGCAAAATCGGCCAGCTCTGGAGAGTGCAAAAAAAAAAACTGCCAACTTTATGTAAATAGAACGAAAACTTCTAAGGCATCAGTGTCAGCATTTTGGTTGAAGCAAAACCTTGAGAACGTTTAAGAGTAATCATAATAATAATAATAATAATAATAATAATCTTTACATTTATATAGCACCTTACCTCACTACTCAAAGTGCTTCAGTGAGTAGGGAACCACTTCAACCACTACTAATGTGCCATTAGGTGGTAAAGGGGTGAGAGGTAGTTAGCCAATTAGAGACAGGGGATGATTAAGGGGCCAGAATGACTAGGCTGAGGTGGGCAATTTTGCCTAGACATTGGGATACACCCTGTAAGAGCCATTTCCTAGTTGCATAAGAATCATAAATGTTTTACTAAAATATAGTGCATAATCTATGGGAGGTTCCTATAACCCCCATCAGTTGAATAGAATTGGTATATTCTAGCTATTTCTAACTGCTCTGACTAAACATTATTCTCAGTTAGTGACCAGCCTTGCCATGTGTAAGGTGTAGAGGGCACATTTTAAACCGGGGCCTTTCGTGCCTTGCGTACCTTGTGTGCGTGTTTTTGTGTGGTAAGAAACATGTAAGACAAAGCACTTAATTGAAAGTGCTGTGGCGTACGTTTAAAGCATACAGAAGAAGAAGTTAAGAATCTTTAAGTAAAGAAGTTAAGAATCTTTAAGTAAAGAAGAAGTTAAGAATCTTTAAATATAGTAACAACTAAAGTTTTACAAGAAAAGCTAAGTTTAGAGAAGATATATTTTTTCTTTTTTTTTGCATTTTATTCTACGTATGTAACATCTTTTTTCTTTATTCTTGTGTGGATTGCTTGCTTTGAATTTCCACTAAATATTTTAAAACAAACTTGTGGAGATTTCTTTCGGCACGGGTTTTACCCGTGCTTGAACTCGCCTTACAGTCCAGCGGCTACACACCCTACTCTTTACAAAGGATGCTCAGGGATCTATTTGTTTGTTTTTTTTTTGTTTTGTTTTTTTGATGCTTTTATTGAATTTATTAAAAGCATATAATGTTCTATACGATCAAGTCAAACTTAACAAAACTAACCCTCCACCCATGAGAAAGAGTAGAAGGCCAACAGCCAGAATAAAACTATTGTGAGCAGTAAAGAGAGAAAGGAGTCTTTTCCCCCAGTATAAAGGCTTATTCTAAAATATTATTGATTATATCCCGCCAGGTTTTAAAATAAAGTTTTGCACAGATCCTGTAAGTGAGAATTTGATTTTTTTTCCAGTTTCAAATAGTATATAACATCAGTTACCCACTGACTTAACCGAGGTGAGTTAGCATTCTTCCAGTTGAGCAAGAAAAGTCTACATGCTACTAGTGAAATAAAGGCAATTCCAGTTTGTTTGTCCTTCTCCACTTTAAGCCCCTCTGGTAGCCCACCAAACACAGCTGTTCATGGATCAGGGGGATTGTGACACCAAGGCTGAAAGGCATTTTAAAGATTTTGGTCGAAAATGGTGTTAATTTTGTGCAGGCCCAAAACACGTGGCCCCAGTGAGGCTGGAGCTCGATTGCAACGTTCAAAGGTTGGTTCTTGCCCTGGGAACATTTTTGGACAATTTTATTTTATTGTCATATTTTATTAGAATCAAACAACATTCCATACAAGCAAGTCAAGTTTAACAAAACCAGGTTCGAAACGAATCAACCCCCATCCATGAGAAAGAGAGCTAGGACAGCAGAGTAAAACTTTAACAGGAAAACTATTTGAATAAATAAATGAATAAAAATAAATAGAATATAATAAAGGGGAGAGAATCAATTTCAAATAGTTTATAACATCAGTTACCACACTGACTTAAAACAGGTGGGCTAGGATTCTTCCAGTTGAGTGAGACAAGTCTAAGTGGTAATAGTGAAGTAAAGACAATCCCAGTTTGTTTGTCCTTCTCCACTTTAAGCCCCTCTGTAAGTCCCCAAACACAGCTGTTAGTGCAGCGGTTCTCAACCTGTGGGTCGCGACCCCATCGGGGTTCGAATGACGATTTGCCAGGGGTCGCCTAAGACCATTGAAAATATGGGTTTTGTCTATTTAAATGTGTAAAACTTGTTATTGTATACATTTTTTCCATTGGTAGTTGCTAGTTTTTTATTATAATTGTCATTCGAGGATAGATGTTGTAGACAATTGAATCCGAATAATTTCAAACGTTTTAATTGTCGTAACTTTATTATTTTAACTGTTTACATTACTGATAGATAGATAGATAGATAGATACTTTATTAATCCCAAGGGGAAATTCACATAATCCAGCAGCAGTATACTGATACAAAAAAACAATATTAAATTAAAGAGAGTAATAAAAATGCATGTAAAAGCAGACAATAACTTTGAGTAATGTTAGCATTTACTCCCCCGGGTGGAATTGAAGAGTCGCATAGTCTGTCAGTGGAGCTACTCCTCTGCATGGAGTACTGTACTTTATTGCGGGGATTTACACACTTCTTCTCCCATTTCCAACAACGTATCTTTGCGAAACAGGGTTTTCCAGCTTGCTGATTATCAAGTCTAAATACAGAAGTAGACTTGTTGCAGAAGATGATCTTCATTGTGGCCGTGCAAAGACTGCCCCGAGAATTTCTGATCTGATGAGAAAGAAGCCTCCTCAACCTTCGCACTGACGTTGGCTTTTTACGAGTACTGTCGTAACAATTTTGTTGTTACCCATGCTACACCATGCTTTTCACATTTTCACATAAGTATACAACATGAATACGGTGAATACAGTTCAATAAACAATGAAGAAAAACAAATAAACGTAAGTCATAAAGACAAAATTTCATTTATTTGTAACTAGCAAAATACCCGCGCTTCGCAGCGGCAAAGTACTGCCTTAAAATTTTTATTAAGAAGACAATTAAACCTTTTTAAAACTGAGGGAAAATATACCAATAATTATTTGTTAAGGATCTCTTTGTATGCCACGTTGTCAGTTCGACCCTCCAGTTGTAACATGACCAAGCTGTAGCTGTGCGCTGAGCTTACTCTTGAGCATGTAACGTACAGTTGGCCATGTGAACAGTAATCTTGTTTCAAATCTCACAGCTTGGATTGCTGCTGTCATAATCGGTTTGAGTTTCATTGTTTGTTTCAATTACGACAGTATTTGTAGGACTTGTGTTGAAGAGACATTCGGCATCTGTCAAGTGTTGTAAGTATACAACCAGTTTCTTTGATAACTTCACATCCAGCTTTTGAGAGTTTAAACATTCATAAACATCAAAGCGTCCACTACTGAAATCATCACCTGTGAATCTAAGATGTTTAAAAGGCATTGGCGGTTGTCCAAAGGTGTAAAATATTTGGCCATTTCGGTACACTTAAGCATTTCACTCTTCTAGTGCTCCTGTGTAGTATAATTATCTCCTGTACCGTCATCAGTCCACACCTTGAACCTGTCCCAGTCATTCAATACATAAGACACAATGTTCCTCCGGATATCAAGAGTGATCCTGATATGGCCGTGCAATATGTAACAAAGAGAATGGAAAAGGCAGGTGCCATCTCCAGGCATGGAAACCACTTGGTAAGTGACAGTTCTTTGATCGATGGTGATCACCTCGATAGACATGTTAATGGGGGTACGGTTGGAATGATTAAGGAAATGGGTACCTGAGTAATGTAAAGTAAGTCTAAAATACCTACACAATAACTATAATCGTAATAAATGAACAATAATACAGCGGAGAAGCCGTGGATTAAATAAAAAGGCTGTAGTTATCAGCAGGGAGACGTGAATCCCATGGCAAAGCAAGGAAGGGAATGTAGAGACTGGAGCGACAGACGGCCTTATATAGGCAGGCAGCCAACAACGTGGAAGGCGTTGGGATGGGGGACCCAACGCCGCCTCACACGGTGACCGAGCTGCAGGCTATGGACGTATATATGTACGTAAGTAGGATTCAGTTAGCGTTGGGAACCCGCGTACCAAATTTCTTGAAGATGGGCCCATAAGTAACAAAGACCGTTGAAAAGTTCAATATGACGGCCGACAGTGGCATCATATCACCGAAATAAGTACCAAATTTCAGCCTTCTACCTACACGGGAAGTTGGAGAATTAGTGACATTGGAAAGTTCAATATGGCGGCCGACAGTGGCGTCATACCATCGAAATAAGTACATATGTCGGTTTCGGTTAGCGCAGGGAATCCTCCTACCAAATTTCGTGAAGATGGGGCCATAAATAAGAAAGTTCAACATGGCGGACGTTGTCGACCATTATCGACCGTTATGACCGTTATGTGTAGAATTTCGAAATGAAACCTGCTTAACTTTTGTAAGTAAGCTGTAAGGAATGAGCCTGCCAAATTTCAGCCTTCTACCTAGAGGGAAGTTGGAGAATTAGTGACATTGGAAAGTTCAATATGGCGGCTGACAGTGGCGTCATACCACCGAAATAAGTATGTACATTGGTTTTGGTTAGCGCAGGGAAGCCACCTACCAAATTTCGTGAAGATGGGGTCAGCCTTCTACCTACACGGGAAGTTGGAAAATTAGTGACGTTGGAAAGTTCAATATGGCGGCCGACAGTGGCGTCATACCATCGAAATAAGTACATACATCGGTTTCGGTTAGCGCAGGGAAGCCGCCTACCAAATTTCGTGAAGATGGTGCCATAAATAAGAATGTTCAACATGGCGGACGTTGTCGACCGTTATCGACCGTTATGAACGTTACGTGTAGAATTTCGAAATTAGATAGATAGATAGATAGATACTTTATTAATCCCAAGGGGAAATTCACATAATCCAGCAGCAGTATACTGATACAAAGAAACAATATTAAATTAAATAGTAAAAAAAATGAAAAAAAAGTTAGCATTTACTCCCCCGGGTGGAATTGAAGAGTCGCATAGTGTGGGGGAGGAACGATCTCCTCAGTCTGTCAGTGGAGCAGGACAGTGACAAAAGTCTGTCACTGAAGCTACTCCTCTGCCTGGAGATGACACTGTTCAGTGGATGCAGTGGATTATTCATGATTGACAGGAGTTTGCTTAGTGCCCGTTGCTCTGCCACAGATGTTAAACTGTCCAACTTTACTCCTACAATAGAGCCTGCCTTCTTAACAAGTTTGTCCAGGCGTGAGGCGTCTTTCATCTTTATGCTGCCACCCCAGCACACCACCGCGTAGAAGAGGGCACTCACCACAACCGTCTGGTAGAACATCTGCAGCATCTTACTGCAGATGTTGAACGATGCCAACCTTCTCAGAAAGTATAATCTGCTCTGACCTTTCTTACATAGAGCATCAGTATTGGCAGTCTTAAATTAAATTAAACCTGCTTAACTTTTGTAAGTGAGCTGTAAGGAATAAGCCTGCCAAATTTCAGCCTTCTACCTACACGGAAAGTTGGAGAATTAGTGATGAGTGAGTCAGTGAGTGAGTCAGTCAGTCAGTGAGGGCTTTGCCTTTTATTAGTATAGATTAGAAATGAATATTTCACAATATATAATTACATATTGTTTTTATATTAATCACTACGCTTTAATTATGTTCAATTTGTAACAATGAAAATACATCCTGCATATCAGATATTTATATTACGATTCATAACAGTAGCAAAATTACAGTTATGAAGTAACAACGAAAATAATTTTACAGTTGGGGTCGCCACAGCATAGGAAATTGTATTAAAGGGTTGTGGCACTAGAAAGGTTGAGAACCACTGTGTTAGTGGATTAGGGGGGATTGTGACTCCAAGGCTATCTGAGAGGCATTCAAAGATTTTGGTCAAGAATTATGTTAATTTGGTGCACCCCACCCAAAACATGTGGCCCAGTGAGGCTGGAGCTCGATTGCAATGTTCACAGGTTGGATCTCGCCCTGGAAACATCTTGGACAATTTTAAACGAGACAGATGTGCTTGATGGAAGATTTTAAGTTGAATAATTGCATGCTATGCACATATGGAGCTTGAGTGAATTGGGTTTCTGAAATGTTGAATAACTCTGGCATCTTTAAAAGGAAGGGACTTTAATATATTCTAGAAATGCTGTTTGAGTCCCCAAGACTGATCAATATCTCTTCTGGAATAGAAAGAGTTGGGAGGTGAAGAAATTTGGGCAAATTTAATTTAGCAAAGTTTCTAATTTGGCGATAGTGGAAATATTGTGTTGATGGGAGATTCATTTTGGAGTGTATTTGTTCATAGGATGCAAAGACATTATTTATCTACACATTTCTAAATGATTTAATCCCATTTGTTTTCCAAACATTAAAAAACTGTGTAAGTTCAAGAGGGTGGAAAGAGGTGGTTATCATGTAGAGGTGCCACAGATAAAATATTCTCTAACTTAAAGTGCTTCCTACATTGGTTGCATATTCTGAGTGAATGAAGGACAATAAGGTTGTTAGTATGTTGGCGATATCTTACATTTACTGGGGTATAAAGCAAGGAATATAAAGAAGTAGACCAGACCAAGCTGTTGTGTGTTCATCTATTTGTGTCCATGTCCAGGTTTTTATAGCTTGTATGTTTGCCGCCCTGTAATAAAACTGAAAGTTAGGTAGTGCCATGCCACCTTCTGATTTAGGTCATTTTATGGTTCTGAATAAATTAGGTTATTATTGAATCTCATTTCTTAAAAAAAAGACTTGTTAATGTATATGGGGATGTTTTGAAATAGGAACAGAAGTTTAGGGATGATATTCATCTTGACAATCTTAATTCACCCTGCTAATGTAAGATGGAGGGTTGACCATCTATGCATGTCTTGTTTCATTTTGTCCATGCAAACAGCATAATTTTGTTGAAAAACAGCTTTATATCTGCTTGTGATGTCGACCCCCCCCCAGGTATTTAAACTGATCTGCAATGATAAAAGAGAAGGTGTCCAATGTAATGTTGTTTGCTAGAGAATTCACTGGAATCTGGGATCTTTTATGACCAGAGTGAGTCACGACCTCGGTTTTACATCTCATCCGTAATTTTGGGATCCACGTTCAAACCACAGGGTAAGCGTCCCCTGCTGGCCTCACCAACACCTCTATCTGCAGCAACCCAAGCTTTATCCTAATTGGTCATCCAAAGTACTGGACTCTTCTGAAGTGCAGGTGGTATGGCTGCTGAATTATGGATGAGATGTTAGGACAACTTAGCTATTAGCTATACAAACGTGCTTGGTGGACTGAATGGCCTCCTATCGTTTGTCAAATTTCTTATGTTCTTGTTACACGGGGCAGTATAAATCTATAAAGCAGCAAGTCTGGGGTGGGAGCATGAGCATGAGCGTGACTAAATAATTACCTCCATGTTGCTTCCCAAAGTTTATAAAATCTATATACAGTCATCTTTAGCTACACTGTCTATCAATTTGTTCCACAATGAAACACTCTGAAACAGAACTGACATGGCTTAGACAAAGATGGCAGCTTTAAAGGAAGGCTGAGGAAGTGACATCATTGGGGCTGTAACCAGAAGTGACGTCATCAGGCCTGTAGCAGGAAGTGACGCCATCGGGGCGGAAACCAGAAGTGACGTCATCAGGGGGCGGAACCCAGGAGTGAGGTCAGGTGGAATTTCCCGTAACTGAAATTAGCACACTCTGCCACCCCCTGGTCTGGGGTGGAATAACCTTCATTTGAGCCCTTGAGGCAGGTAAAGGGCTCAAATGCGCATGTGTGACAAGAGTCTGAACACTGCTAGGAAGGAGAGATTTTAGTTTTTAATTTTTAATAAAGTTTCAATACCTTTCGGTTCAAGAGAGCAGATTGGGTGACAGGTCACCTTTCAGCATGACAATTACCCAATACAGGAGTGGCTTTGGGACAAGTGTCTGAGTGTCCTTGAGGGGCCGAGCCAAAGCCCAGACTCTAAACGGCATAGAACATCCTTTAATGACCTCTTGGGCATGGCTATTAGCAGTGTGTCTGTCTGCAGAGAGAGTGTCGACCTCGCTGAGAAGTTTACTTACCTTGGCAGTGACACTCATGTGACTCTGGTGACTCTTCCTATGAAGTCAGTAGACGGATTGGGAGAGCATGGGGGGGGGGGGGGGGTCATGAGGTCACTGGAAAGGGGTACTCCAGATATCTCTGCAAAAGGATTAAAGTCCAAGTTTTTAGAGTCCTGGTGCTTCCTGTTTGTGAGACATGGCTGCTATCCAGTGACCTGAGACAAAGACTGGACTCCTTTGGTAATATGGCTCTTTGGAGAGTCCTTAGGTACAGCTGGTTTGACTTTGTGTTGCTCATGGAGTCCTAAATGAGGCACATTACCCGCATTGTGAGGGAGTGTCAGTTACGGCACTACGGCCATGTGGCATGATCCCATGAGGGTGACCTGAATCATTGTTGAGTGGCTGGACCAGGCCAAGGGGATGCCCACGTAACACTTGGCTGTGGCAGACAGAGGGTCATTTCCGAAGTGTGGGACTGGACTGTGTGTTGGATCCCGAGCTGGATCCTGAGCTGTTTGGTTGTTGTACCAGTGCATGCTCCCCGACCTGACCTGACCTGACCTGAACATGTGTGGAGCGACGCAGAAGATGGCAGTGTACTGACATTTCCTAATCCAATCTAACGGAGCTTAACAGGATCTTCTAAGAAGAATGGGATCAACCGGCCAAATGCAGGAGTGCAAAACTTGCAGAGTCTTACCTGAGAAGACTCAAAAGCAGTAATTGCCGCCAGAGGGGTTTCTACAAAGAGGTGAACTTAAGGTCTGAAAACTTCTAGAAATGAAAGCGTGCAGAAAGTGAAGTGGTCTAAAGACTTTCTGAATCCACTGCATGTACTCTTCCCCCACTTCTTAATGATTTTTGTTTTATCCGCTCAAGTCCCTTCTGTCTTCTCTTCAGTTAAACGTGTTAAGATTTAAAAGTTCCAGCTGAAGCAGAACTTCTCTGAAATCTGGCCATCTATTATTAATGAGCTGTTTTTTTTTTTTTCTTCCCTCTCATCTTATTTCGCTTTTTCTCAGAGTTGTTTATTTTGCACATGGCTAGGAATTCCTTTCAAGTTCAAGTTCAATTTTATTGTCACGCACACACATTACAATAATCGGTGGGCAGTTTGTAGCATCAAAAGAAGGAAAAGACAAAAGGCTCTCCCAAAGACTTCAGTCACAGTACCTCCGTGCCGGAGTCCCCCGTGGCTTCAAATAAATTGGAATTTTTGAGAAAATTACTTTCAAACTCTTTGCATTGCAAGCGTTTCTAAACATATCAAAAATGCAGATTATTTTGAGAAGATCATTTCCTGAACAATGATAAAGAAGATACAATATTTGATATATATATTTTTTTTTCTAAAAGATTGGGCTTCCTAAAACATATAAAAGGAGAGAAAAATGCAATCCAAAGGATTCCAGTATCACATTATGATAGATTTATCTGTAGATTACAAAGGATTATGACATTTCATCCTACCGGCTATTAAAAAGAAATTGATGAACAGACAAATTGCTTTGAGTATTATGAGCAAATAGTTTTAGCAACAATGTCTCCAGTCTAATCTAAAAAGATTGACTGTTAAATTTATATTTAATCTCGTATAATTCTATCAGTAAAGATAATTATTTCTTTGGAGGCTTTGTCGGTAAAAATGTACTTTTCCTTCATCACTGGAGGACATGTCAATAAATGGCTTGAAGGTTTAATTTTGAAAGACCTGGAGATGGTGCAGTTGTCTCAGCAGAAACCGTGTTGGACTGAAAATAATTGAAAATAAGAAAGGGACAAGTGACGAGGAAGAATCTGTGACCTCAACCAGTTTATGTGACAACGAAAGGTAGCAGATGGCTTCAAAGACAAAATATGCTAAACTCTAAACTGCGGTAATCAAAAGGCTTTTCAGGTAACAGGAAGTGATGTACACAAGTGTGCGTCAAAATCTCTTTGTATTTACAAGTATACTGCAGTTTGATGATGTCACAAAGACGACAAAAAGACATCAAAGGTTTGGGGCAGCCACCCGTATTTTATACCCTGGCTGCAAAAACGGTAAATTGCAAGGAGTCGTTTGCAGTTCGGAGTCCAATACAGAACTGACTCTGAAAGAAAAAGATGGCGTCTTTCTTTGCCAAAACCGGAAGTGACATCATCAGGTTTGCTGGAATCGGAAGTGACATCATCGGAGGCACCGGATCCGGAGGTGACATCATCGGAGGCACAAGAACTAGAAGTGATGCCATCGGATGCGCCGGAACCTTGTGGGATTTCCCGAGAATGGTCCGCAAGCGATTGAGAAAGATAGTTAGTGCACCCCGCCACCCCCTGGTCGGGGGTGAAATTACTATTAATCAGGCCCATTAGCTGTCTCCTACTCGCACGTGTGTGTGACAATGAATAGATTAAATTCAATCAACTTTATTAATCCCATGGAGAAATTCAGACATATACAGCAGCAGAAACATAAAGTACAAGGATACAGACTCACAGGACAAATAATATGGCCAATCAATCCATCAATCAATCAATAAGTAAATGTATTTTGTGCAAATACTAGGGGGCTTTGCTCCCTGCTCACTTTGCTCGCCAACTCCCCTGCCTGCGCTATGCGGCAGCGACTTCGCGTCTTTGCTGCTCGCATATGTGGATTTCATTTTCACCAAATAACAAATCTTTTTATTCTCGCGGATAGGCCACTTCATTGGGAAGAAAAACTACTTTTCCCTGATGAAAACACGAATTAGACGATCTACAAGTCTCTGATTTAAAGTTTAAAGCCAAACAATATCTACATACTTCTGTCATATCACCTATATCCATATATTCGATCTCTTTTTGCTTTTACCTTTTCATCAATAGATAGATAGATAGATAGATTCGTAGATAGATACTTTATTAATCCCAAAGGGAAAGTCACAATATCGCATTGAATTTTGATTCCGTGTTTGGAATTACATCGTGACAACGCAAATGTATAACTGCCCATGACTGAATATCGTTTCTTTCTTTCTACATGAACTGTGTCTGACAATAGCATTCACACAAATGACAAGTGATTGAACCGTGTGTGTGGTTATAAATGTTTTAGATGTGGGCATACAACTAAATGCTGCTTCACTAAAAATATTTGTTCGGAAAACACCCCAGAACTCAGATATTCATAGGAAATGAAAGACATACCACTGTTATCTTTTTTGTTGAAAGTAGAGTCAATTATTATGCAGGCTCAGAGGGGTTCCCAAACATTTTCTTATGACTGTTATAGACAATGCCATAAGAAAAGTAGTGGACCTCTACATTGACAAATCGGCTAATGATGAAGGAAAGGTGATTAGGAATAAATGGACATTTTTTACTTTTCAACCAAACAATTATTTAAGCAAAGCTTATGTGCACCCGGGGATCACCTTCCAGGCTCTGCTGAGCTAAGCACTACCACAATGGTACAAGAGGGGGCGCTGACTACCTGTTTCTCCCTTTCTACACCCAGCTCTGAGAAGCCCCTAAATGAGGGCAACTGACCAACCCACAGTACCCACAGCTGGCCCCGCCCTTTCTGACATTAGCTTTATAAAACCTGATGGTCCCTGGAGGAGCTCATCTGCATTTAGACTTGAAGCTTGACTAGGGCCAATCTCCTGCACTATTTCCAAGCCTCCCTAAGATGGAACCATTTTTTTTTTCCTTTTGAGCCAATATTCTGTTATTTTCGGTTGTTAGTGCCACCGAGCACATTTATTAAATGGGGGCACCTGGTTGGTGTCCCTATAACTGGAAGGGACTTATGCAGGGTTACCAGATCCTTAAAAAAATTACAGCCTAAGGACAGCTTAAAAATAGCAAATCCTCACCAAAAAAAATAGCCCAATACCTGAGGTAGACAAAAGGACACACCGGAAAACGGGGGGAAGATTAGGTACAGAGTCCCTTCAGAGATGTTTCAGAATGATATCAATCAACTTTTATTTATATAGCACATTTTCATACAAAAAATGTAGCTCAAAGTGCTTTACAAAATGAATAGAAAAATAAAAGACACAATAAAAAATAAACATAAGTCAACATTAATTAACATAGGATAAGTAAGGTCCGATGGCCAGGGTGGACAGAAAAAACAAAAAAAAACACCAAAAGCTGGAGAAAGAAAAAATAAAATCTGTAGAGGGTTCCAGACCAAGAGACCGCCCAGTCCCCTCTGATAGACTAGGTATATACCATCACACCAAACTGGGAAGGAAGTTTATACTATGATAAAGAACATATACATGTACTGTACAAATAACCATGGAAGGGGAGACAGGTGGATGAAAAAGATGGCATAAATGGCTTTTGGGCGAGGGGGCTTGGCATGAAAAATTGCTCAAAATATCATATTGTTTTTTAAAAATGTTGCTCTAAACAACTCAACCTACAAAAGCTAATTTTTTCCCACAGAAGGAGTCTGAGTGTCTGAGCTTGCTTGAGCTTGAATATTGTTCAGCAACCATAATTTCAAGCTATGGTATTATTTAAGACCAGTAACGGCGTACTGCGCGATAAGGTGCAGTGAATACACTTGACTTGAGCATTCCTAGTTTTCATCCTCTTTCTCTGTACGTTTACCATTCGTTTGCTCAGAGGTTGATGCGCTTGCTGCTTCCTGAGCAGCTCTCCTTTTCTCCACCCTAGCGGCCTGCTTCTTCTCTTCTTTCGTCGGCATCTTTTCGCATTAAAGCTGATTAAGTTAGTTTTTGTGTTGCAATTACTTAGTACGTTTTCTTTAATTTTTCACTTAAGCTGCCACTTAAGTCTTCACTCTGCCTCAAGAATGATCAGTGAAGGTGGTAGGGAATGAGAACGGTGCCCATATGCATGCGCCACACGGCGCCCTGCTGCGTGCTGCCAAGAGTTGATTGTTACAATAAAATAAAATAAAAATAAAAAGAGTAATAAAAATCACCGCAAAAGCGGATAGTAGACGTCACGTAGTATATGTGTACCAAATTTCAGGTCAATAGTTCAAATGGTTTGCGAGCTACAGGTGATTTAAAATCCTGGACAGACAAACGAACAGCCACGGTAGCGTATTATATAAGAAGACCAGTAATGGCGCACTGCACGATAACGTGCAGCGAATACACTTGACTTGAGCATCCCTAGTTTTCCTTCTCTTTCTCTGTACGTTTACCATTCGTTTGCTCAGAGGTTGATGCGCTTGTTGCTTTCTGGGCAGCTCTTCTTTTCTCCTCCCTAGCGGTCCACTTCTTCTCTTCTTTCGTTAGCATCTTTTCGTGTTAAAACAGAATAAGTCGGTGTTTGTGTTGCAGTTACTTAGTACGTTTTCTTTAATTTTTCACTTAAGCTGGCACTTAAGTCTTCAATCTGCTTCAAGAATGATTTAAGATATGAAGAGGCAGAGGAAGTGGTGTTGAAGGTGGTAGGGATGAGAACGGCGCCCACACGCATGCGCCGCACGGCCGCCCTGCTGGCCGCTACCGAGAATTGATTCTACAATAAAATAAAATAAAAATAAAAAGAGTAATAAAAATCATCACCCCGAAAGTAGATAGTAGACGTCACGTAGTGTATGTGTACCAAATTTCATGTCAATAGGTCAAACGGTTTGCGAGCTACAGGTGACTTAAAATCCTGGACAGACAAACGAACAGCCACGGTAGCGTATTATGGAGAAAGATTTTTTGTACTTTTCTGAGAGCGAGGAGTCTGAATGTCTGGGCTTACGAGTGTCCTGGATAAAAAACTAAAAGCCAGGCCTTTAATGATCTCTTGGGCTTAGTCATCAGCAGTGTGTCTGTCTGCAGAGAGAGTGTCGACCTTGTCGAGAGGTTTACTTACCTCAGCAGTGACATCCATGTAGACTCTGGTGACTCTTCCTATGAAGTAAGTAGATGGATTGGGAGAGCATGGGGGGGTCATGAGGTCACTGGAAACCAGTGTGTGGCACTCCTGATATCTCTGCAAAAGGACAAAGTCTTTGGAGTCCTGGTGCTTCCTGTCTTGCTATGAAATAGACGCTATCCAGTGACCTGAGATGAAGACTGGACTCCTTCTGTACTGTGTCTCTTCAGAGAATCCTTGGGTACCGCTGGTTTGACTTTGTATTGCTCATGGAGTCCCAAATGAGGCACATTACCTTATATTGTAAGGAAGCGTCAGTTACGGCACTACGCACATATGGCGCCATTACCCAAGGGTGATCCAGCTTCATTCTTGAGGACCCGAGTGGCTGCACTAGGCCAAGGGGTCGCCCATGTAACACCTGGCTGCGGCAGATAGATTGTCATTTCCGGAGAGTGGGACTGGACTGTGTGTCTGCCTGGGGGTTTGCCAACCAGGGTCCTGAGCTGTTTCATCATGTGGTGGGTGCGGTAACATCCTGTACCAGTGCCTGCTCCCCAACCTGACCTGGCCTGACCTGAAGGCGATCAAAAATAGCCTAACTGGTTGAGAAAACTGTAGACCTGGCAACACCGGACTCCTGCTGTTCTGTCCACCCAGTCACAATGCACTTCAGCAGCTATTTGTAGTCATTTTAACAAATGTACAGAACACGCCATACATTTTATACAAAACGTGAGGGAATGAATGATGTGCAGACCTTATTATAACAGGGGAAGTTGGCAATGGATGGTTGAATTCTACATTAATCTCCATGGGCTGATGTGCGCACAAAGCACTTCTTCTCCAGCCCACCCCTCACTCCCCGTCTCCCCTGCTGTGATGTTTCTCTCTCGCCGTTATTCTTTCTCTCCCTCCGCCCCTCCCTAGCAAACACATTTACGCTCCAAACTGCCGAGCCTTTCATCTTTATCTTTAAAACGTCCCGCGTCTTTAGTGATTGCATGTAGCGATTCCAATTATTTATTAAAGTGACAAATGAATTACAATACAAATCTGCAACACGAGTAAGTTATGACTAACTTTGAAGCTAATGAGGTCTACTAGTGAAACAAATGAGCTGCCTATCTTTAAACTATCCAATTAAATGACTGGACTTTCAAGTTACTTTTATAAATGTTTTCAAACTTGAAATTGTAACCTGCGTGTTTTGATATGTGAATAAATGAATGCCTTGTTAACCATTGAGGGAAAAAAAACAAAAACAAACTGATTGACTTTAATGGCCACTTCCTTTGCTGTTACTCTTAGCAATGGAACATCAAGTGAAGTTAATTGGGATGATTTTACTTATCAAATGCCGACCTTTTAGAAAACATGGGTTTAGATATTCATTTATGCATTACTGTCATGCTTCTCTTCACATTACCATGTACAAATTAAATGCAAATGCAAGTCATTTATCAGCAAACAGTTGATGCTTATCTGTATTTTGCACTATTAACAGTAATGATTCATATTTAACTATGGAACATGTTTAATAAACATTTGACAAAAGGGAGCATTTTCACCCCAGCAATTCATTTTTGAAGGTCACTAGAGGGACTGTCAACATCTCGGTAATTCGCAGACCTGTGACATTATTTTAAGTAAATTTTCCAGTGTTATGTGCCATATGAGTATACACAGTCATATGAAAAAGTTTGGGACCCCCTCTCAGCCTGCATAATAATTGACTCTCCTTTCAACAAAAAAGATAACAGTGGTATCTCTTTAATTTCCTATGAACATCTGAGCACTGGGGTGTTTTCCGAACAAAGATTTTTAGTGACGCAGTATTTAGTTGTACGAAATTAAATTAAATGTGAAAAACTGGCTGTGCAAAAATGTGGGTCCCCTTGTCATTTTGCTGATTTGAATGCCTGTCACTGCTCAATGCTGATTACTTGGTTTGATGAGCTCGTTAAGCTTTGAACTTCATAGACAGGAATGTCCACTCATGAGTGTTAAAAGGTATTTAAGGTGGTCAACTGCAAGTTGTGCTTCCTTCCCTTTGACTCTCCTCTGAAGTGTGACAGACAGCATGGGATCCTCAAAGCAACTCTCCAAAGATCTGAAAACAAAGATTGTTGAGTCTCCTGGTTTAGGTGAAGGCTACACAAAGCGATCTCAGAGGTTTAAACTGTCAGTTTCAACTGTAAAGAATGGAATCAGGAAATGGAAGGCCACAGGCACAGTTGCTGTTAAACCCAGCAGGTCTGGCAGGACAAGAAAAATACAGGAGCGGCATATGAGCAGGATTGTGAGAATGGCTACAGACAACCCACTGATCACCTCCAAAGACCTGCAAGAACATCTCGCTGCAGATGATGTATCTGTACATTGTTCTACAATTCAGCGCAATTTGCACAGAGAACATCAGTATGGCAGGGTGATGAGAAAGAAGCCCTTTCTGCACTCACGCCACAAACAGAGTCGCTTGTTGTATGCAAATGCTCATTTAGACAAGACAGATTTATTTTGGAACAAAGTGCTTTGGGCTGATGAGACACAAATTGAGTTATTTTGTCATAAGAAAAAGCACTTTGCATGGCGGAAGAAGAACACTGCATTCCAAGAAAAACACCTGCTACCTACTGTCAAATTTGGTGGTGGTCCCATCATGCCCTATCTGTGTGGCTAGTTCAGGGACTGGGGCCCTTGTTTAAGTCAAGGGTCGGATGAATTCAACCCAATATCAACAAATTCTTCAGGATAATGTTCAAGCATCAGTCACAAAGTTGAAGTTACGCAGAGGTTGGATATTCCAACAAGACAATGACCCAAAACACAGTTCGCAATCTACAAAGGCATTCATGAGGGAGAAGTACAATGTTCTGGAATGGCCGTCACAGTCCCCTGACTTGAATATCATCAAAAATCTATGGGATGATTTGAAGCAGGCTGTCCATGCTCGGCAGCCATCAAATTGAACTGAACTGGAGAGATTTTGTATGAAGAATGGTCAGAAATACCTCCATCAAGAATCCAGACACTTGTCAAAGGCTATAGGAGGACAGCGTCTAGAGGCTCAAAGGAGCAAAAGGAGGCTCAACTAAGTATTGATGTCATATCTCTGTTGGGGTGCCCACATTTATGCACCTGTCTAATTTTGTTATGCTGCATATTGCATATTTTCTGTTAATCCAATAAACTTAATGTCACTGCTGAAATCCTACTGTCTCCATAAGGCATGTCAGATATTAAAAGGAAGTTGCTACTTTGAAAGCTCAGCCAATGAGAAACAAAAATCCAGAGAATTAAGAGGGGATCCCAAACTTTTTCATATGACTGTATATATACAGTCGTGGCTAAAAGTTTTGGGAATGACACAAATATGAATTTTCACAAAGTTTCCTGCCTCCGTATTTATGATGGCAATTTGCATCGACTTCAGAATGTTCTGACGAGTGATCAGATGAATGGCAATTCATTGCAAAGTCCCTCTTGGCCATGAAAATGAACTTCATCTCAAAAAAGCCACTGCATGTCAGCTGTGCCACCAAAGGACCTGACCTGCTGACTTAATTTCAGTGATCCTCTTGTTAACACAGGTGAGTGTTGACGAGGACAAGGCTGGAGATCACTCTGTCACACTGATTGAGTTAGAATTGAGAGGTCCAACTGCTGTGAAGGAGGCTTCAGGGCGCCCAAGAAAGTCAAGCAAGCGCCTGGACCATCTCCTAAAGCTGATTCATGGCTCAGGATCGGGGGGCACCACCAGTGTAGAGCTGGCTCAGGAATGGTAGCAGGTAGATGTGAGTGAGGCGAAGAGTTTTGGAGGATGGCCTGGTGGGTGTCAAGAAGGGCAGCAAATATGTGACCCAACATTTGCGCGATAGACATATGCGCGGCGACAAAATAACGCCGATTAAAACGCACCATCAAAATCGCGCCGACAAAATCGCACTGACAAAATCGCCCCGACAAAATCGCGAAAGTTTCATTAAATATGAATTACTAATTTAAAGCATATATAATAATGTTTATTTTAGAAGTCAATATTATGAGACGCGGCATGCCATCAGCACGGCACGCAGATAGTCCTTAAGATCACGCCCTGCATATGTAGGAAGAATTGCAGCAAGGGCGTCCCACTCTCTTGGCCTCTCTCACAATTTTGTCGTGGTGATTTTGTCGCCGCGCATTTGTCGAAAACCAGTTAGCGGGTTTGTCGGTGCTCATTTGTCCGTCGCGGTTTTGTCGGGGCGCATATGTCTATCGCGCTTTTGTCGGTGAACCAGCAAATAAGCCAAGAAAAACATCAGGGACAGACTGAGATTCTGGGATTGGACTGCTGAGGAATGTTGGGGGAAAGTCATTTTGTCTGATGAATCCCCTTTCTGATTGTTTGGGGCATCCGGAAAAAAGGAAGGTGAGCGGCACTACCATCAATGTTGTGTCAGGCCAAAAGTAATGCATCCTGAGACCATTCATGTCAGCCAAGCCAGTGGGTTCATTCACCATTTTGCCTAAGCACCAGGCCATAAGGCAAAAGTGAGAACTAAGTGGCTCAGGGAACAAAAATAGAAATTTTGGGGTCCATGGCCAGGAAACTCCCCAGACCTTTAATCCCATTGAGAACTTGTGGTCAATCTTCGAGAGGCGGGTAGACAAACAAAAAACCCACAAATTCTGACCAACTCCAAGCACTGATTATGGGGCTGCCATTAGTCAGGATTTGGCCCAGAAGTTGATTGCTAACATGCCAGGGTGAATTGCAGAGGTCTTGGAAAAAGAAAGAAGGGCCAACACTGCAAATATTGACTCTGCACATAAACTTCATGTCATTGTCAATAAAAGCCTTTGAAACTTCTGAAATGTTTGTAATTCTACCTCAGTACACCAGAGAAACATCTGGCAAAAACATCTAAAAACACTGAAGCAGCAAACTTCGTGAACACCAACTCTCGGAACCTTTGGCCATGACTGTATATTGTCTCTTAGAGATCCACAGATAGGGAAGACACCTCACCGAGAGTATCGTGAATGAAGGACAAGTTCTGTTAACGTCACTCGAGCCGTTAACAAGCGCAGCCATCTGCATAATGAAGAATCTGATTTTTCTTCTTAATTTCCTGTTATCCACCTTTTCTACATATCATCCCATCCCCAGAGAACAAATTAGCAGAACATTACAGACCACATTGAATATCTTAATGGATTTGCAGAGATATTTATCTGACTTGTTGCTTCCATAGGAATGAAAAATCAAAAAAGGGATCTCCTTAATATCTTTTTTGGTTTCTTCTCAACAACAATAAGATCAGAAAGAAACAAAATGGAGACGTGATCTTTTGTCTCATGCTTCTCAAATTTTGTTCACCCGGGTCTCCTTCTGAGTTTCAGCAGAGATCTCAACAAAGTCACAAAAATGGGGTGAGATTTTTCAAGTAGTGTCTTGACATTTTTTTTTTCAGTTTGAAAGTATTGCCATTGTGTGCTCAGTTATATCTGGTGAAATGTATAGACAGCTGTTTGTGGTAATAAAATTATTTATTATAATTACAAAACTGTAGTCCTTGCTTCTGAATAGTACGATTAGTTGCTCTAATTTATATTGCTAAACTTCACTTAGCTCATAGTCATTCTGGAAAAACTGCAGGCAGTATGACATTGGACTTCAAGCCCTGAGGTAATACGTTTAAATCCCGCTCCTGACACCAATGTAACTCTGAGGAAGTCACTTCATCTGTCTGTGCTACAATTAGAAAAACAAAGAAATGTAACAAGTCATATCTCAAATGTTGTAAGTCGGATAATGGCGTCATTCCAATGATAAGAAAAAATATAAAGTCTTGAAAGAGATTAAAACAAACCAGAAAGATATCTCACAAAATATAATGTGCTTCACAAACCAAATTCTCAATTCTGATTCCTATTAGCTCAGTTGCATCTGCTGTTTCATTTTTGTCTGAAGCTATTTCTCCTAAGGGAATTTAAGAGAAACATCTGTGACAAAGTTGCAAATGAAACATAAATAAGAATCTCTTTTCAGTCCCATGGGACATCAAGATCAGCATTTGAGCAGTGAAAACTTCCTATGGGTAGAAATTACCACTGATTAAGAGATCCTCAATGTAGCCTGTGCGTGGAGTTTCCGGCTATTTTGTCCGACCTTTGCACCTGCTTTTGTATCTTGACACATCACTAGCTGAACATCTTCTTCGCTGTAATTGAAAGATGTGTTTAGTTCCTGTGCTGCTTCTACACTCACTGATCAAATTCTTAGGACCACAACAGTAATGTTGGGTAGGACCTCCTTGTGCTGTCTTTGTGGCAAGGATTTCACGAGATGTTAGAAACATTCCTTTGACATCTTCACCAAAACTGGACACCTCTTTTATACATCTTCTATAACTGTGTGTATGCTGGGCTGGTAACATCACTTGAAGGGAGGCCCACCAAAGTAATAAGCTAAATAAACGGACAGGCTTAGTTACTCGACTCACTCTGGACCCTCCAGATTTAGCAGCAAATGAGAGAATTAAAACAAAATGACAAACAACGCTGCACAGCCTCTCTCTGACACACCAACACCGAGGACATTCAGCCAATGGATCATTCAGATGAAGTGTGAAGAAACGCTATGTGGGGGGAGCTCCTTTATACCAACAGCAATACGTCTGCATAAAGCCTCACAGGGACTGGGACTGCCAAAGCAGAAGTTTTCTGTTTTTTTTAAATTACTTGTATTATACTCATTCTGGAGTGTATTCAGACCAAACTGTTTGTGTATATTTATATATTTATTTTTCAATTTACATGTATATGTAGTTTATGTATTTATTTAAAGAGCTTCTCTAAAAAGCCAAATTCCCCCCTGGAGACAAATTAAGTTTATCTATCTATCTATCTATCTATCTATCTTATACTGCCTTTCTCCCATCTATTTATCTATCTATTATATAGTGCCTTTCATATCTATCTATCTATCTATCTATCTATCTATCTATCTATCTATCTATCAGTTATACAGTGCCTTTCATATCTATTATATAGTGCCTTTCATCTATCTATCTATCTATCTATTATATAATTCCTTTCCTATCTATCTATCTATCAGTTATACAGTGCCTTTCATATATATCTATTATATAGTGCCTTTCATCTATCTATCTATCTATCTTATACTGCCTTTCTCCCATCTATTTATCTATCTATTATATAGTGCCTTTCCTATCTATCTATCTATCTATCTATCTATCTATCTATCTATCTATCTATCTATCTATCTATCTAACATTTAAGGCCATTCATAACCTCGCCCCTCCATATCTGTCCAACTTCTTTATGTTGTCATTCCCTCCGGTAACCTTAGATCCTCTTCCTCCATCCATCTGACCGTCCCTCTCGCCCGTGTAACCACCATTGCGAGTGGAGCATTCAGCCGTTCTGCTCCCAAGCTCCGGAACTCACTACCTACTGAGCTTAGAAATATCAAATCATTTTTAACCTTCAAATGTAAACTTAAAACCAATCTGTTTAAAATGTTTTTTCTTTATGATTACATTGGCTTTGTTTGGTTTTAATTTTTATATTTTCTGTATGTTCTGATGTTTTAAGTTTTATTTAAAATGTGTTTTTAATTTATTGTTTGTTTGGTGTACTTGAATGCTTAGAAAGGCATCTTGTATAAATAAAATGTATTATTATTATTATTATTATTATTATTATTATCTGGTCCCTTTCACATCTGTCTATTATATAGCACCTTTCATTTCTATCTAGCGATTATATAGTGCCTTTCATATCTATCTATTTACTGTGGCGGATGGCCGGGACTCCCAAAAAAGAGAAGGTAGACAGCTACCATGGGACACTGCCTCCACCAAAACGCCAGATGGTGAGTTCCCTGCAGCATAGCAGTTCCCAGAATTACCCGCAAGGTATCATGGGATTTGGAGTTTGGCTTCTGATCCCTGCTGGATACCGGGGGTGCTGCCAGGAGATGCTGCCAGGGGACCTGGGAACTCTTATCTTTTCCATAGCCCGGAAGTACTATAGAGTCACGGGCTGAAGAAGAAAGTATGTTCTCCATCAGACCCAGCTAGTGAGCCGGAATTGGGAGGTAGTAGAACAGAGCTTGCTGGGAGGGATGGAGGAGAGAATTATTATTATTATTGGGAAGATTATTGTGTTTATTGCCTGTTCTTGTGCTTGGGGTGCATGGAGGGCTCTGTATACTGTATTAAGAAAGAAGGCAATAAAAATAATTTTGGTGCTTTTAACCTGTGTCTAGTGTCTGTCTGGTGGGATTACAGGGGCAACAGCGACCCCTAGCATCTTACACTAGCTATCTATTATATTGTGCCTTTCCTATCTATCTATCTATCTATCTATCTATCTATCTATCTATCTATCTATCAGTGAAGTGATCCCATTTAATTAGCTGGTCTTTTTTGTTTTCCCTGCATTTAGAAAAGCACAGCAGTGTAATTTTCACATTAACAGGACATTTAGAAATATTTCAATTTTTTGCGAAGGCTTTACCTGCCTAACTCTCTCTTGTTCTTTTCCTACTGACTTGTCTTATTTCTCTGTGGTTTTCCCCCTTAATTGTATCCTAATAATGGCAATTAACAACAAGCAGAGCCGACATCCAAGCAGACGACACTGAATGCTGATAGGCTGCAGGTACTTCGGTGTCAGCCCCACTGAAGACCACCGAGGTAAGCAGTAGGTGGTCCTGGTGGCTATCCTTGACCCCAGCAATAATTTTAAGATTTGATGAAGAAGTAAACCTGGGATGTTTTCTAATTGGTCACAGCTGGTGAAACGTGATTCCAATTTCAGTTAGGCACACAAGAGGATTTTCTTTTTATTTGATCGTTTTATTTTATTTTCAGTTCATCCCTTCTTTTTTTATTTTGCTTGAATAAGCGCCCTATTTTGATATTTTTGTTTTAAGTCTTTTCTGGCATTTTATTCCAGATTGAAGTGACCCCGGCGATGCTTTCTATCATCAAATATTCCATGTTTGACCATTTTAGAAGAGATGTGTCATCTGAGAAACAGCAATGGACCATAATGAGAAATCTTTGAACTTAGGCACAAAAATGGATGCCCTCTGAACAGCTCACCGTTAAAACAATGTATCTTGGAAGTTTATTTCTATCATAAATGTTTGAAGAGATTTCTGTCTTCTCACTAAATTATTTCTTTGAGCTAACTGCGAACTGGATTGCAATGAGTTCAGCAAGGCCAAAATATGATCTAACCTTCTGTGTGGTAACACGTATCAGTGCAAAATAATAAAATGGCTGCATCACGGAATGTTTATTTTTCTTCTGCATAGCACATACAGGATAGTGTGTGACATATGTCAATTCAAGGAACTTTCTTTAACCTTTTGTGTTGGAAATTATGTACATGAAATAAATGTTGTACAAATCTGTGATTGAAACAAATTAACCCCACTGACATGCTGTTTCTGTGTTAATTAAGGCTAACTGGTACAGAAAGCAGTAACATCAATGGCTCTTGGTGTAAACATGAAATACAGCAAATGTTCATTTGTTCATTCACTTTCATCTCCTGTTTACTGAGGATGACAACATGAGGGCAGTTAGAGGTCATCCCAGCAGCATCTAATGTAAGGCTGGAACAACACTCAATGAGGGCAAATTTTGTGATACCTGCTCCAGAGGAATACTTGATATAATATATAAAAATAAAATACATTTATATATATCATTATAAGCTAAAGCAGGACAGGCTGCTTAGGACATTACATGTTATTGGAGATTCGGTATGATTATAATTTATCACTAATTATCATTTCATTCATTCATTCATTCATTCAGCTTTGTAAACCATTTGTTTTTGTATGCTGTTTTAGCACTAATCCTCTGTAATTTTAATGTTTTCTTTTTGTAACTACTTCTTTGACATTTTGAAAAGCACTTTGAACTACATCGTCTGTATGAAAATGTCCTATAAAAATGTTCTTGCTGTTGTTATTTGTAGCAATAAAATGCATTACTGCAAATGTGATGTGCCATCTGTTGGAATGAGAAATGCAATGTATATGTCTCTGTTATACGCCATTTGTTATGGGATTTGCAAAAATAAGGTTCATTCTTGTGATGCACCATCTGGTGGAATGACAAATGCAAAGCATTTATTTACCACAAAGGTTTGTGATGTGCCATCTGTTGGAATGACAGACATAGTAATCGGACAGACACACAGACAGTTTTCCTTTATTAAGGTGGATTTAGGTGTTTATTTAGCTCCTTGAAAAGCCAAATTTCTCAATGGAAACAGATAAAGTACTATCTATCTATCTATCTATCTATCTATCTATCTATCTATCTATCTA